>CM022299.1:65115356-65512092 GCA_011799875.1 Thinopyrum elongatum
GAAATACCCTCGGGGCACTAAGGATCGAAACTGAACGACCTCTCTACTAGAGTTGCCACCATACGGTGTCATCTATCGGCAGGGCTTGCTCGTTCCAGTAACTAGTTCCCACCGGGAACCAGACAACCCTTATCTGTGCTACGAAACTCTTTTCAGTGGGAGGGAGTATGAGAAGCCAGATTCCGGATTGGCATGGCACTGTATGTGAGAATGGATGAGTGATGAGTAGGCCCCTCTGCCTACCATCTATCTTACTAGGAAATATGCCAAGGGGTTAGATGTGTCATACAAAATAACCCCAAAGTACCCACGCGATTTAGAGAATGCTTTCCAAGCCAAAAGAAAACCACAAAGAGCTCCGAGTTGGAGACTCCAAGGAGGAGCTTCCACCAGCTGGCCGCCACCCCTGGGGTCACCCCCCAAGGAGGGCTTCCTATTCCTAATCACCTCTAGGAAGCCTTTAGCGGGAAAAATCCCTAAAAGGTGTGTTTTCCAACAAATTCCAATCCCAACAAAGCACTTACACTATCACGACGGAACATTTGTCAGCGGTCCGTTCGAACCTGAAAATATTATGTGGGCTTAGAAACATTTCAAGTAATCCTCACTAAAAAGTTCAATGCGTTCTGGAACAATTCTCAGTTTAGGTTATGTCAATCTGCGAAAAGCATCTTGAAGCGGTTTCCGCAGCACTTCCCCGGAACTTTCCGGTGTTTTCTTCCAGGAATAATTCCAGAGAGTTTCCAGACATGAAATTCTGGATCCTCCAAGAATTTCAGGCAGTGTTCCGAAACCATTTCTGAATTAATGGCTACCCCTGAAAAAAATTGATGGAACAAAACTTTCAGTTTCACGCGGACTCATCCGGTAGGACTTCATCTATTCTGCGGAACTTTCGCATGTCCGAAACTTTTTCGGTGGTCCGAAAACTTTTGCTGTGATTTCTCTCAGACTCCCTTGTCTAATTGCAGACAGAATGATAAACTAGCGCGCTGGACCTATAGGGAGTTCGTTTTGGTGTAAGTATAGACATGCAGCACCGGACTTACCCTCTGCGATTCAATGACAACATCGGAGCCGTGGACACCCATATTGACGCCCGTATACCTGCACCACGAATCGATAATATTCGAGTGAACCTCCAGTTGCCGTGTGCTTATTCCTAGTTGCTTCGCTGAGCATGTTACACAAATACTCGTAGTTGAGACCATGTGTTGGCATTACGTGGATTCAAACACCTTGTCCACTATGCTAGTTACCCGCATTAAACTGGTATTGTTCTTTCCGTTACATTGTTCCGGCATCCTGTGATCAAAATCACTGCACGTGTTGGCCAGATCGATATGGATACCATATCCAACGAGAGGGCCTCAGAGATATCTCTCATCCTACGGAGAGCAAATCCCATCTTGTAGCTATCGAGTTTACTTGACATGACGTATACTGCCGCCATGAACCCGTTAAGCCCGCGTAATACCACTGCCGACATTACGGTGACGTTCTTAACATCAAGCCGCCAAAGTGTAGTGAACAAGCATGAAGAAACTCGATACTCTCATGGTCGTACAGGAATTCATGCACATAGGCTTAACACCATTCTCGTCGTGTTATTAATCATTAACTTGTGACGAACAAGAATCTCATCGCATAACATCAATCGGGTGATTCAACACAAATGTTCATGCTAACAATTGTGCCCCAAAGCTGGGATAGTCATTCCCTGATCAGGAAAACAGGATCATCCATGCAAATACTTGAGCCAGGTCATAGAGGCTTGACTAGGAATACATTACTTTACGTTTATTATCCACCACACTGCACAGAGTTCCTCACGCCTCGTTTTTAAATTGTCAGACTCGCAGAGACCATTTGCAGTGTATACATGGGAACATACAACCTTAATATGAACAGGGAGATAATCAATACATTATTATGGCTCATCTAGGCATACTCTCCTTACCAAAGACTACCCACTGCACTAGAGTCAAAAATCTAGTTCTTAATGCACTTACACTGTGGACACAATGTGGCACACCTGTGTAAATATGCTTCGCATGTGGTATAGCCTGATGTCCAACGGATCTGACGACTTCAGCTCCGTGTGTCTCTTTGCATATCCTTCGCATTTTCATGCTTTCACAAAATTCATATTTTGTGTGGACTTGACTTTGTATGTATGTGAATCACAGGTCGAACCTGGATTCCTCAGACTGAGGTATGGAGCAACTACCTGCAGTAGTGTCCCATTGACAAAAGTCATCTTGGAACCATACTAAGTTCATGAATGAACTATATGATTCAACATCTTCTTTGTCGCTTAAAAAGCGGCAACATACTTCGCCTTTGTTATAGAATTCGCCACAGTATCTTGTTTGGAACAATTTCCAACTACCGTGCCACCATATTATGTATTACACAAAACCCTTT
Organism: Thinopyrum elongatum; assembly: GCA_011799875.1. NCBI lineage: Eukaryota > Viridiplantae > Streptophyta > Magnoliopsida > Poales > Poaceae > Thinopyrum > Thinopyrum elongatum. The sequence continues at coordinate 65,117,784 of CM022299.1, forward strand.
ATTTAAATCGAAAATCGCTTGGAGCAATGATGAAGACTGTATCGATGTAACATTTTACAACGAACTCTTCATGATCTCCACTTGCGAGAAAACATGTCATCAGTGCTACTCTAGCATTCAATGACACTTTTCACTGTTGTCCTATGATCAGTACTTTTGATCACTTTGGTATCTATACTCGCAACAGCTTGGGAGTATCGGACAAAACTGGTTGTTTTACATACCATGGAATACATGATTAATCCAAACACGAAGGTGTGAGGAATCTCCATTATGTATTTTGCTCATCAGTGTTTTTGGGACACCGAGTCTTGCAAAAACTCTTTCCATGTGACTTCGGCAAGAATCACTCCTTGGCGTTTTAAATGCTAAAAAGTTTTTGCATCTTGTCAATATGTATTTATTGCTTAGCCCCATTAGGTAAATCTATCTCCATAGATCATTATGCCTAATATTGAGGCTATTTAGCCCAAGCACTTCATCGAAAAACTATTTTCAAATGAAGTCCTAATTCGTGTCAAGAATTTTATTTCCAATTAACAGTGTGTCAAGCACACAAGGTTTTTAGAAATATTATGAGGCTCCCACTTACTTTCTTGAATTACAAGCATCTTCGTTACCCATTGATGAAGTCAAACTCCTTTGACCATTTCATCAAAACACGAAGATTCCGACTCCACTTTGCTCTCTTCTGTCCATCGCTGGAACTCTGAAGTTTGCACCCTTACTAGCATCCTCTGGACTCACAAAATACCTTGGACTGTAACACATGCAAGTCCTTGGTTTCATTTCCATCAGATGGAAATCCTTTTGTCATCCCTTGTTTCATATCTCATGATATGAAATTTGTATTAATTGCTAGTTCAACCTGAACTGACTTTAAGCATCGCTACGATGAAACAACCTCATCGTAGTCAACTCCTTGAACTTGTTATTTCAACAAGTCGAGCTTTATGGATAAAACATTTTATCCATATCAGTTTATAGTTCCATAAAAGTTCGTAAGACTCTAAGTCTTCTGAAGGGGTCATCAAGATATGATCTTGAATAATTTATATGGAAACTATCTCGGATTATATTGGCATTTAGCCAATCCCGGAGTCAGGGCCCATCAACGCTTCCTTGTGTATCGTAGGTATACTGTTGTCTAACAACAATATCTCGTCTGCGCACCTGAGAGGTTTGCACGAGCCTTGCCTACGTGGTTCAGTTGCAAGTTCGACCTAAGTCCATACATTTTATTATAGAGACTTCCGTATCAGTCGCAGTAGGAAACTCCGGAATCACTTCCAAGGTTCCTTTCCTTTGACCTGATGACGAAGATACTGGTTATCTCGTCGAGTTGCACTGTCCTCCCACTCACCTTTTGCAAGAACAATTCTCTTTAAAAGCATACCATTTTGTGGCAAAAACTTTTGCCTCGGTATAGTGGTGGGGGAATACCCAATGACTTGGGATAACCTACAAAGTAGCACTTGTCTGATTTGGAATAGGTTTGTAACCTTTTACACAAGCCCATATTCCAAATGTTAAGAAAAGATATAACATGGTTGGGCATACCATACCATGGTGTCATTTCAACAGACCCGATGGAGCTCTTTTCAGTGTAAAAGCCGCAGTCTCTAAAGCATCACTCTTTAAAAGGGATAATGGAAAATTTATTTATGCCATCTTTGATCTTACCATGTCATAAATTGTTCGATTACATCTTCACGGACTTTCCACTTGCAGTGGTGTTCCGGGAGGTGCAAGTTATGAAACCCCTTTCACAACTCATCAGACATTCGCTAAACTTGTAACTCAAATATTCTTTTCTGCAATCGAATTGTAGAAACATAATCTTCTTGTTACAATAACTTCTACTTCATATTTGAAAACCTTTTGAATGAATTCAAAAAATTCAGACTTACGTCTCATCAAGTAAATATCCATATATCTACTTGAGTCATTTCTGAAGATAGATAAATCCACTACTTGCAAAAACATTTATCGGACTACATACATCAAAATGTATGATCACCAATAAATTCTTTGCTCGTTCCTTATGGCCTATGAACGGTATTTCAGTCACTTCACTTTTCGAAGGAAAGTTGCAAGTGTCAGATGATTCAAAAATCAAACGACTTCAAAATCCATCATAATGGAATCTTTCATGCGAGTTTCTCCAATGTGACCAAATGCAGTGCCACACTTGTGTGGTATTCTTTTAGTCTTGCGACATTTAGCGTCAGTGTTATGGATGTATCATTTTACCATCAATATTCATAACATACATCCCATCTTGGATGGAAGTATGGCCCTTCATGTTATTCATAATACTGAACAACAATTGTTCTTTTATGAACAACTCTTTTGCAACAAACATTGTGCAATGGGCTAGAGTGTGTAAAACTCTAAAATGAATTATGAAAGTAAATCCAGAGGTAATATATTATTATCATTATTCATAACATGCATCTCATTCTCAATGAAAGTATGGCCCTTATGTTATTCATAACATCGAACATAAAAAGTTCTCTTATGAACAACCTTCTTGCAAGATTACTTTATGCAAAGGCTAGAGTTTGTAAAACTCTAAAATGAATTATGAAAATAAATACAGACGGTAATACACCGATGGAAGGTATAGTAACATTTACCATGTTCCCTGTGTATACCTAAACCTCATTCCTGGCTAGTCTTTCAGGCCATAGTAATTCTTACATCGAGTTGCAACAGAATGCAATCGAGCGGGTATCTCTATGATTAACTCACAATACCCAAGAATCAGTGATTAACAAATTAATCATAATTCCCAAGAACTATATCTTTGACTAGCCTTCTATACATCAAAAACTTGTATGACATTCATACATGAGCTGGATCTTCCAGTCTTCTTTCTTTCTACCTTTATACTTCTAACAGTTTAACTTTTAGTATTTCTCCTACTCTCAGAAGAAGCACCCAACTTAAGAGTGGCGTTAGCCCCGGACTTCCTAGGCGTGAAAGTTTCACTAACACCCTTCGGACACTTCCTTTCTCTTTAAGTTGTTGTTTTATTCACCTTTCATCATATGACAGGCGTTCTTCTGGATCCCTCTCTTATCAGTCTAATGCATAGTAAACTCTTTTACTAATAGTTTGCAAACAAACATTGCTTTGGATATCTCATATCTTTTAGCCTTTGTCTGTCTCTGAAAATGATTTTTAGATTCCATGAATACCACATAACTATCCAAACTTTCGAAGTTCGGGTCTCATGGAAGCAAACATATTGCACTTGACTGAAACGGAATTCTAGCTTTTGGATCGAAGGACGAGAGTCACATGATCCATAGCATAAGCAAGAGAATACCGAAAGTATGCGATAGGACAAAGTCCTTCTCGGCACTCTTGAGGACAATCCTCACATTACGTTACCAACCGTAAAGTTTTAACCAGATATTTAACAGCTATTCAATTTTAATAGGGAAGGTGGAAACGCGAGCCATTATTCTACAACTATTATGCATATAACACTTAGACAGTGTCCACAATTAATTGCACTGAGAATTAAACAAGTTAATTCAACAGTGCGCTCCCACTCAAATCAATATCTCTCATAATTGATTGTGAGTGATACAAGACCCGCATTTCCATTCAACGCCATTGAACGAGATGAACACTGATGGCGCGAACTTCAATCGGTAGGCAAACTTGCCGATCACATCTCTATGTGACTCTTGTTCATATTTCGATGGGCGTGTTCCGAGCTCAGGGAGATCCTTCCAGAACGTCAAGACAACCAAGTGATCTTGCTGCGAGGTCTCAACTCACTCGCCTCACACATCCCTAATCGTTCGTACCCAGGGAGATCCTGTGATACCCCGAAAAGTTAGGGGCCGTGACGGTGCTACACTTGGGAGAACACTAACTACTTGATATTTTTGTGAGAGATCACCCTAATAAAAAGCGACTACCGCGCAATCAAGAAGGGTGCATCATAAGGGATAAACATCTCAAGCAATTCATAAAAGCATGATATGGTATAGCCCTTTCTGACGGAGAAGTCTTGTATTTCTTCGTCTTCGGCATTCGCGTCGGTGTTCTCCTTCGCGAAGATTGCCACCACCTTGTTGATGCACCAGATAATATTGCTATCTCTATAGCAGATAAAATAAATGCAATACTTAAGGTTGACACGCAGGTCATTAAAGTGCAATCATATGGCTCCAGCCATCATGCCGAATCATGACACGCAGGTCATGTTAATTTTACATCATATAGACATCTCATACATAATCAAATTATTATGAGCACTGCTATACCACATCATATGCACATGCAAACCCTCCTGCAAAACCAAGTTAGACGCCTCTAATTGGTTCAAGCAAAAACTTGTTTTACGTGGCTTCTAAGGTTTCGAAACAAACCGAAGCTACCAACGTCCATCAACAAGTATGATAATTCAAGTCGTTAGACTAACAATGCGGGGTGTATGAAGCACGAGATAATAAAATCTTGAACCCCATACTAAACTTCGTCATACGCATGACCCCCGTGCAGATCATATCTGCATTGCCCTTTTGTCTACGAAATTTCATCTTTCTTTTTAACTACGGTGGAATTCAATGAACTGTTAGCACTTCGTTGATCAATCAGGATCGCGGATTGCCAGAACATTGAAACTCCACCATGCTATTATCAAGATCAGAAATATGCAAATTCCAGGGAAGCAACAAGAACATCGGGTAACAGATTTCATCTGCTACCCGCACAAATAATTTTCAGTAATAGAACTCATCTACTACCTAATTATATTGTGCAACACCCATACATCACTATGTATTCTAGATCGCAAGCTGCATCTACGCATAGCACGGCTCTTGATGCCACTGTAGGGTAATGCAGTAGAAAACAAAAAATTCCGACCTACGCACCAGCCGAGGACCACTATGGAGACTGCATATAAGGTTGGATCATTTTCGTTACCGACTCGTAGCGCAGCGGAAGTAGAGTCGATGACGATCTGCGGTGCAGATCCCCGCAGCTAGGATTTACAACCTCCCAACCGCGAGGATGTATCCCCTCGTCTTCCCTTCAGATAGCCCTCCGGGAGGCGGTCGAACAGTCCCCCGGACGGTGTCGCGGACAGCCCTTCGGGAGGACCTTCGAAACTCGAACGGTCACTCGGACAGCCCTTCGGGAGGACTCACAGAACTCGGACCGTCACTTGGACAGCCCTTCGGGAGGCACTCTCGAACAGCCCCTCGGGCACTAAGATCGAAACTACGACCTCTCTACAGAGTTGCACACATACGGTGTCATCTATCCGGCAGGGCTTCGCCGTCCAGAACTAGTTCCCACTGGAACCCAGACAGCCTTTCGGCTCTACGAAACTCTTTTCGTGGGAGGGAGAGAGAAGCCAGATCATTGCATGGCACTTGTATGTGAGAAGGGATGAAGGATTGAGCAGCCCCCTCTCCTCCTTATATAGGAAAACCAAGGGGTAGGATGGGCATTCAAGAAATACCAAAATACCCATGAAGGAAACTCTTTCCAAGGGCATAAGAGAGAAACCAAAGGACATGTGGAGCTCCAAGGAGGAGCTCCACATGTGGCCGGCCACCCCCTAGGGGTCCCCCCCAAAGGGGGCTCTCATCCATCCACATCACCTTCTAGAAGCCTTTAGCAAAATCCCTAAAAGGTGGTTTTCCAAAAAATTCCAAAAAGCACTTTCACTATTCACGACGACATTTTTCAGCGTCCGTTCGAACTGAAAATATTTAAGTGGGCTTAGAACATTTCCAGTACCCACTAGAATAATTTTCAACGCGTTCTGGAACAATTCCAGTTTAGTGATTTCATCTGCGAAAAGCATCTGAAGCGGTTCCGGCAGCCCCGGAACATTTCCGGTTTTTCTTCCAGAAAATTCCCAGAAGTTTCCAGAATGATTCTGGCATCCTCCAAGAATTATCAGGCATGTGCCGAAACCATTTTGACTTAATGGTATCCCCTGAAACAACTTTTCAGTTTCACCGGAACTCATCCGGTGACCTCTCTCTGCGGAACTTTTTCGCTGTCCGAAACTTTTCGGTGTCCGAAACTTTTTCGGTGATTTTCTCTCAGACTCCCTGTCTAGTATTCAGCAGATAGATGACCCTTAAGCGTGTGACCCTATAGGTTCGGTGAAGTATAGACATGACCTGGAACCCCTTCCGATCAATGATCAACATCGGAGCCATGGACACCCATATTGACCCCTATACCCACACGAATGAATATTCGAGTGAACCTCCAGTTGCCGTGTGCTATTCCTATTGCTTCGCGATATGTTACAAATACCCGAGGTGAGACATATTGGCATTCCCGTGGATCAACAACTTGTCCACTATGCTAGTTACCTCGTTACCGGTATTGTTCTCTTTTCTCGTTACTGTGTTCCGGCATCCCTGTGATCAAATCACCCTGTGTCTGGCCAGACGATGATGGATACCGTAACACCGAGAGGGCCCAGAGATATCTCTCCATCGTCGGAGGAGCAAATCCCAATCTTGAGCTATCAAGTTACTTGACATACTTTCCCATGAACCCGTAAGCCGCCGTAATAGCCATCCAGTTACGGATGACGTTTAACAAACCCCAAAGTTCATGAATCAAGCATGAAGAAACTCGATACTCTCATGGTCTGAGGAATTATGCAAACATTAACCATCTCTGTGTTATTAACCATTAACTTGTGACGAAAGAATCTCATAGCATAACATCAATTTGGGTCGATTCAACACAAATGTTCTGCTAACAATTGTGCCCTCAAAATTGCCGGCATAGTCATGCCCATGATCAGGAAAACAGGATCATCATGCAATACTTGAGCCAGTCATAGAGGCTTGACTAGGAATACATTTTACCGTTTATTATCCCACACGTGCACATGAGTTTCCCTCCAAGCCTCGTTTTATTTGTAGACTCGAGAATCATTGCAGTTATAGCATGGAACATAAACCTAATTATGAACAGGGAGATAATCAATAACATTTATTATTGCCTCTAGGGCATATCTCCTACAGGAGCGTCCGGTGTGGGCGCAATTGAGGCGCCGCCCCAGCCTCCTCAGCCGCGCACACTGCGACGACCTCGGCCGCACCCCCTTCCGCCACCTCTCACAGCGGGTTCAGCCCCCACATCATCAAGAGGAGGGGGGAGACGCTGTCGAGCAGAAGATCTCGTCGCCACCACCGGACTACCACCACGCCCTTGCCCCCTCACCATGGCAAGCAAGGGAAGCTTTGAAAGGGAGAAGGAAGGCATGTGAGCAGACACACTACTCCTACCCTCCCTTTTTATAGGAGAACGAGGCAGGGGGCTGGCCTCTCGTCCAACTGGCGACCACCCTGCTCCTCCAATACGGTTCCCCTACGCCTCCAACGGCTCAGGGAATCAGAGCCGCCCCTCTACACCACTCGGCGACGCCTGGCTTTCTGCCATGGCGCCCGTTCCCGCGCCCTCCGCGTCCACCACCTACCCTACGCAATGCATGCGGTACACGTGGCGGAAGCGCCCCGGGGCAGGAGGCAAGTGGGATGGCAGTTTCCTACCCCGTGATCGTGGGGCATGGGCTGCCCACAGATCGTGGTTCAGTTTCTCCCCTAAATGTTTTGCACGACGCGCGGAAAAACCAGAAACTGACCCGAGCTCAGGTTAATGAAGAAGCAAAGAAGATCTCAAAGGGCGGAGCTGCCCTTACATTTCTGCCTGTGCACTGGTTAGGGCCTACCCCGACGACGCCCAGCGGCGCGTTCGTGCCAGGCCCGGGGGCTCCTGTCGGTGCAATAGACCCTGGGATCATTGCACGGACTGTGCATAGGCCAGAGACAAGATTACAAGACCAAGATCAGACCAAACAAGGAGGATCAATTCCTTTGAAGGATCCAAGTGCAAGTCGAGAAGGCCAAGGTGAGCCAGAGGAACAAGGCATCACTAAGGGAAGGACCTACCTTCCCGGGCAGGCGAGCCTGGTAGGGTTGGGTTTTACCCCGGAAGCAAGCTCCCAGATCATCCCGGCAGGTCTGCCGGGGCTCGCGGAGGCAAACCACTCCACCGCTCCACCTCACAAGCGACGCAAGTCATTAATCAAAGCGGAGTCGAGCTCCAAGGTGACTAAGTGGCTGCTTTTTGCCACATGGCAGCCACTTCCTACAGCAAACACCTCCATATGACACCCGTCCTGAGACGTGTCAAGCGAGCAGGCGCGAAGTTGGCAAAACAACCCGGTAGGGCCTGCCGGGCGAGCTGTGATGTGACACTGAGCGGCGGATTTAATACGCTCTGTCAGCCTGCAGAGTTTGATATGATAGCACTGTTAGCTATCTAATCAGTATGCAAAGACTGATTTGCCACAGTGGTGACCCCTTAATCTATAAAAGGAGGCCCATGGCGGCCGTAGAAAGGGTTGGACCCTCGCATATCCATACACGCGTAGTCACTCTCGCCCCTAGAGCGACCTTGCCGGGCGAGTGTGCTACGTTCACCACCATTATCCACCATCAACCCACCAAAGCAGGAGTAGGGTTTCACGCCTCACGGCGGCCCGAACCTGGGTAAAGACTGCCCGTGTGATCTCTGCCGTGCTGCGCGACGCTTCTCCGCTCTTTGTGCAACGTGCCCATCCCCCCACCGAACCAAAAGGGGCTCATGGCCCCATAGGTGGCCGTGGTTTCCCACGACACCTTCAGACGCCAAGCTGGCCACCTCTCCGCCGGTATGGTCAAATTTGTGTTTAGGGTAAATAGATATTTAGTATGGATTAAATTTGAGTAGTGTGTCTTACTGTCATTTGTGCTTAGGGTAGCTATGAGTAGACTAGTAAATGGCACGTATCATGCACGTGTAGAATGTCGTAAGTTGGGACAGACGATGGCAATGTCATCTATAATCAATGTTCATTTACTTAGTTTTTTCAAGTAAGATAAGGTAGATACAAGTGTACGTCTGCACAATTGTGTGAGATGTGAGTGATCTAACGGTCTATAAGACTTGATATTGACATGAGCCGTATATAGGAGTATAGATTAGGAATATTTTGTATAAGGTTCATTGTAGTATCGTTGGCTTATTTTTGTAGGTATTGACATGAGTGCTGATGTTTTGACGAAACGTTGATTCATTTTTGCTTCGTCGAATTTCTGGCACTCGTTATGTCATCTTTTTAGCAAAGCTCATGTCAAATTTTTTAAGTAGGATTCATTGTAGTATCGTTGGCTTTTATTTGAAGGTATTGATATGAGTGCCAATGTTTTGGCGAAACGTCAATTCATTTCCGTTTCACCGGATTTTTGGCACTCGTTATGTCCTCTTTTTAGCAAAGCCCATGTTGAATTTTTTAACTAGGATTCATTGTAGTATCGTTGGCTTTTATTTGAAGGTATTGATATGAGTGTCAATGTTTAGGCGAAAAGTCGATTCATTTCCGTTTCGCCGAATTTCGGACACTCGTTATGTCCTCTTTTTAGCAAAGCTCATGTCGAATTTTTTAACTAGGGTTCATTGTAGTATCATTGGCTTTTATTTGAAGGTATTGATATGAGTGCCAATGTTTTGGCTAAATATCGATTCATTTCTGTTTTGCCGAATTTTTGGCACTTGTTATGTCCTCTTTTTAGCAAAGTTCATGTCGTTTCTTTCATTTTTTTATGCTTAATGACTCATAATTGCCACACTAAGTTTTAGCAAACACAATAAATGGATTCTGGAAAACCATCTTCTATTGACCCCTCAGCTCAGCGTCGTAAAAAGGGCAGAAAGCAAAAGAATAAATCAACCAATGAACCTACAGCTAGTAAGGCACCAAGAAAAGATGTGGTGAATGTTTCTACCAGTAGGTGCTTCATGCAAATGTTTAAGCCCGGTGAACCGATGTTACCACAACACAAGTTGAGTGCACTAAGTGTTGAAATTCAGCTTCTACACAAAGACGTAATAGCTATGTCAGGAAAGGGTGAGATGTATTACACCTCCAATGTTATAGAGGGCCTTGGATTTGTCGAAGAGTACCCTGCCGATAAAATATATCTTGGGTTTGAGAGTGTGGTCAACGACAATATTTTCTACGTGGATGTAATCAAGCCATCTTTAATGAGGCTTTGGTCGCTCTGGCATGCTGCAAATCCATTACTCCGGAATGAAAAAGTTGGCTTCCTTGATCCTTATCTCATGCACTGGGCCAATGTGGATTCTGATAACGTTCAATGTCTTCTTGCGAATTACCTCCACAAGACCATTCTTTGTAGTCCTAGGCACAAGCAGAACTTTATCGTGCCTTACTTTGAAACGTAAGTTTATTTCTTTATGCTTGCAAATATACACCTGAGTACTTTGATGTCAATCTCATTAATGTTACATTGTACAATTGTTTTACGCATCAATGAACACTAGACTGTCACCGCACTGATGCCCCGAGACAGCCGCACTTATTTCTTTGATTTTAGGAGAGACCCTAAGAAGTCGTGGAACAATCTGAAGAAAGTTCTCAATGCTGCTCTTTCGATGTGTCATAATTCCGACCGTAAGAACATGCTGCATTCATAATACAAATTTAACACTAGCTTTTGTTGCCAGCAACAACCGAAAGGCGAAACCATGCACATGTCTGGCTACTATGCCATGGTCTTGATGGATGACTATGTGCGCGCAGGACAACTGTTGAGAACTGATTCAATGTTGCAGAAATGGTCCGGAGAGAATGAGAAGGAAATTAAGCTAGCTCACTTTTGGACAGAGCAAGAGCGCCTTCAGAGGGTGCTCGCGAATATCATCAATCGCCATGTAGCGAGGAATGAGGGGATGTTCTACTGCGGGGCAGAGAGTCAAGAAGAACGAGAGATGGGAATAAAACATCAACATGGCGATATATATGCTCCTTTCTAGTCTAAAAACCGTCCTAAATAATAAATTATGTCATGACACAATGCTTGTTACCTTGTGATCTCTACTTTATATGTACTTGTCATCTGTTTATATATTTACCTATCTTTTCTATAAGTATATATTTTGAATGTTATTGTGTGCTAAAAATAATAGATGGGACCGCCAGAAGAATTGTGGGAGGGGATCTCAGTGGCGGACATGAAGAAGAACTATCTATGAACGCGGAAAAAGTATCGGGTAGAGCACCTTAGGGAGGTGATGTTAGCTTGGGTCAGAAGTGTTCCAATGGCCCAGTATTCTCTCCCAGCGATTGAGAAGATTGCAGAGAGGCGGTTCAGTGACCTCGCAGTGTGCATCCTTACGGTTCAATTACTAGTTTGCGACCGTTATGCGTAGTTGCTCTTCTTACTCTTGTACTCGTAAGTTAGCCACCATACAATGCTTAGTGCTGCTGCAACCTCACCACTTATCCATTCCATACCCATTAAGCTTTGCTAGTCTTGATACACATGGAAATGGGATTGCTGAGTCCTCGTGGCACACAGATTACTACAACAACAGTTGCAGGTACAGGTAATGCGATGACATGACGTGAGAGCGATGCTTGATTGTTTGGAGTTCTTCTTCTGCTTTGATAAGGGGTAGGTTCCTGGTCAGCAACCTGGGCTAGCAGGGTGGATGTCGTTTGAGTTTTTCGTTTGTGTTTCATCCATAGACGGATGTTGCTTTCTGTATGATTTTTGATGTATTGGTGAGGCAAGTGTATGCCTTTGTATGTATCCCCATCTATTATGTAATGGTACGATGTAATGATATCCACCTTGCAAAAGCGTCTTCAATATGCGGCTCTATCCTTGGTGGGACCTTCGAGTTCCTGTCGGATAGGATCGCATATTGGGCGTGACAGGTATGAACCATGGAAAAGTTGGAATATAGTAGATATTACACCAATATAAATAAAGAATGAATTCACAACAATACCTAAGGTGATGATTTATTTTCTTATACTAACGGATCTCATGAGTTTTCTGTTGAGTTTTGCGTTGTGAAGTTTTCAAGTTTTGGGTAGAGATTTGATAGACTATGGAATAAGGAGTGGCAAGAGCCTAAGCTTGGGGATGCCCAAGGAACCCCAAGGTAATATTCAAGGACAACCAAGCATCTAAGCTTGGGGATGCCCCGGATGGCATCCCCTCTTTCGTCTTCAATCCATCGGTAAATTTACTTGAGGCTATATTTTTATTCACCACACGATATGTGTTTTGCTTGGAGCGTCTTGTATGATATGAGTCTTTGCTTTTTAGTTTGCCACAATCATCCTTGCTGTACACACCTTTTGAGAGGGACACACATGAGTCATGAATTTATTAGTATACTCTTTGTGCTTCACTTATATCTTTTGAGCTAGGCAATTTGCTCTAGTGCTTCACTTATATCTTTTTAGAGCATGGCGGTGGCTTTATTTGATAGAAATTGTTGAACTCTCATGCTTCACTTATATTATTTTGAGAGTCTCTAAACAACATGATAATTTGCTTAGGTTATGAATTTAGTCCTAATATGATGGGCATCCAAGAGGGATATAATAAAAACTTTCATATAAAGAGCGTTGAATACTATGAGAAGTTTGATTCCTTGCATTTGTTTTGAGATATAAAGATGGTGATATTAGAGTCATGCTAGTGAGTAATTGTGGATTGGTAGAAATACTTGTGTTAAAGTTTGTGATTCCCGTAGCATGCACGTATGGTGAACCGTTATGTGATGAAGTCGGAGCATGATTTATTGATTGATTGTCTTCCTTATGAGTGGCGGTCGGGGACGAGCGATGGTATTTTCCTACCATTCTATCCCCCTAGGAGCATGCGTGTAGTACTTTGTTTCGATAGCTAATAGACTTTTGCAATAAGTATGTGAGTTCTTTATGACTAATGTTGAGTCCATGGATTATACGCACTCTCACTCTCGTACCACGCAATTTTCGCCGGTGCATTAAACCCACCATATACCTTCCTCAAAACAGCCACCATACCTACCTATTATGGCATTTCCATAGCCATTCCAAGATATATTGCTATGCAACTTCCACCATTCCATTTATTATGTCACACTTCATCATTGTCATATTACTTTGCATGATCATGTAGTTGACATAGTATTTGTGGCAAGGCCACCGTTCATATTTTTTAAGCTTGTCACTCTTTATCATTGCACATCCCGGTACACCGCCGGAGGCATTCATATAGAGTCATATTTTGTTCTAGAATCGAGTTGTAATTCTTGAGTTGTAAGTAAATAAAAGTGTGATGATCATCATTATTAGAGCATTGTCCCATGTGAGGAAAGGATGATGGAAGCTATGATTCCCTCACAAGTTGGGATGAGTCTCTGGACTTTGCAAAAAATAAAAGAGGCCAAAGAAGCCCAAATAAAAAAAAGAGAGAAAAGAGAGAAGGGGCAATGCTACTATCCTTTTACCACACTTGTGCTTCAAAGTAGCACCATGATCTTCTTTATAGAGAGTCTCCTTTGTTTTCACTTTCATATACTAGTGGGAATTTTTCATTATAGAACTTGGCTTGTATATTCCAATGATGGGCTTCCTCAAATTGCCCTAGGTCTTCGTGAGCAAGCGAGTTGGATGCACACCCACTTAGTTTCTTTTTGAGCTTTCATACACTTATAGCTCTAGTGCATCCGTTGCATGGCAATCCCTACTCACTCACATTGATATCTATTGATGGGCATCTCCATAGCCCGTTAATATGCCTAGTTGATGTGAGACTTTCTCCTTCTTTTTTGTCTTCTCCACAAACACCATATTCTATTCCACCTATAGTGCTATATCCATGGCTCACGCTCATCTATTGCGTGACAGTTGAAAAAGTTTGAGAACATCAAAAGTATGAAACAATTGCTTGGCTTGTCATCGGGGTTGTGCATGATTTAATAGTTTGTGTGATGAAGATGGAGCATAGCCAGACTATATGATTTTGTAGGGATAACTTTCTTTGGCCATGTTATTTTGAGAAGACACGATTGCTTTATTTGTATACTTGAAGTATTATTCTTTTTATGTCAATATTAAACTTTTGTTTTGAATCTTATGAGTCTGAATATTCATGCCACAATAAAGAAAATTACATGGATAAATATGTTAGGTAGCATTCCACATCAAAAATTCTGTTTTTATCATTTACCTACTCGAGGATGAGCAGGAATTAAGCTTGGGGATGCTTGATACGTCTCCAATGTATCTATAATTTTTTATTATTCCATGCTATTATATTATCTGTTTTGGATGTTTTATATGCTATATACTATTTTATATTATTTTTGGGACTAACTTATTAACCTAGAGCCCAGTGCCAGTTTCTGTTTTTTCCTTGTTTTTGAGTTTTACAGAAAAGGAATATCAAACGGAGTCCAAACGGAATAAAACTTTCGCGATGATTTTTCTTGGACCAGAAGACACCCGTAGGACTTGGAGATGAAGTCAGAGGAGTCCCGAGGCGACCACAAGCCTCAGGGGCGCGCCCTAGGGGGGCGGGCGCCCTGAGAGCTTGTGGGCCCCTCGGAGCTCCTCCAACCCTAATCTTTGGCCTATAAATTCCCAAATATTCCCAAACGACCAGAAGCGTCCACCAAAATACTTTTCCGCCGCCGCAACCTTCTGTACCCATGAGATCCCATGTTGGGGCCTTTTCCGGCACACTGCCGGAGGGGGATTCGATCATGGAGGGCTTCTACATCAACTCTATTGCCCTTCCGATGAAGCGTGAGTAGTTTACCAAAGACCTACGGGTCCATAGCTAGTAGCTAGATGGCTTCTTCTCTCTCTTTGATCTTCAATACAATGTTCTCCTCGATGTTCTTGGAGATCTATCCGATGTAATATTCTTTTGCGGTGTGTTTGTCAAGATCTGATGAATTGTGGATTTATGATCAGATTATCTATGAATATTATTTGAATCTTCTCTGAATTCTTATATGCATGATTTGATATCTTTGTATTTCTCTTCGAATTACCAGTTTGGTTTGGCCAACTAGATTGGTTCTTGTTGCAATGGGAGAGGTGCTTAGTTTTGGGTTCAATCTTGCGGTGTCCTCACCGAGTGACAAAGTAGGGGTAGCGAGGCACGTATTGTATTGTTTCCATCAAGGGTAAAAAGATGGGGTTTTCATCATATTGCTTGAGTTTATCCCTGTACATCATGTCATCTTACTTAAGGCGTTACTCCGTTCTTATGAACTTAATATGCTAGATGCATGTTGGATAGCGGTCGATGTGTGGAGTAATAGTAGTAGATGCAGGCAGGAGTCGGTCTACTTGACACGGACGTGATGCCTATATTCATAATCATTGCCTTGGATATCGTCATAACTTTGCGCTTTTCTATCAATTGCTCAACAGTAATTTGTTCACCCACCGTATGTTTTCTTTCAAGAGAGAAGCCTCTAGTGAAACCTATGGCCCCCGGGTCTATTCTCCATCATATATTTTCAGATCTATAAACCAAAAAATCCCAAAAATACCTTGCTGCAATTTATTTGTTTTTACTTTGTTTTACTTTTTAGTAATCTTTTATATCTATCTCTATCAGATCTCATCCTTGCAAGTGACCGTGAAGGGATTGACAACCCCTTTATCGCGTTGGGTGCAAGTGTTTGATTATTTGTGCAGGTGCATAGATTGAAGACTTGTGTGTACCTCCTACTGGATTGATATCTTGGTTCTCAAACTGAGGGAAATACGTATCTCTACTTTGCTGCATCACCCTTTCCTCTTCAAGTGAAAAACCAACGCAAGCTCAAGAAGTAGCATGCTGACAGAGAGTGGGACTAATACCCTTAAGATCATCAAGAGTATATCCAATGGCAGCATGGCGCTCCTTCAGAATTATCAATAATCCTTCTTTTTCATGTTCTGAAAGGTTAACACTAATAATAACAGGATATATCTTTTTCTCATCAAGATAAGCATATTTCTAAGTATTAGGCAATTGTTTTAATTCAAACACAGGATCACCTTTAGGTGGTGGAGGACCTCCTTGAGTTTCAATAGGCAAATTGTGTTTGAGCAGAGGTCGTTGTTCAAAGAAAAAATTATCTATTTCATTTCTTTCATGCATATGCATATCATTTTCATGGTCTAACAAATATTGTTCTAGTGGATCAGTAGGAGGCATGGCAATAGAAGCAAGACCAATTATTTCATCCTTACTAGGTAATTCTTTCTTATGAGGTTGTCTACTAAACTTGGAGAAATTAAACTCACGAGATTCATTACCAAAGCTAACACCGACAATTTGTTTTTCACAATCTATTTTAGCATTCACGGTGTTCAAGAAAGGTCTACCAAAGATAATGGGACAAAAATCATCTTGTGGGGAATCAAGAACTAGAAAATCAGTAGGGTATTTTATTTTTCCACACAAGACTTCAACATCTCTAACAATCCCAAGTGGTGTGATGGTGTCTCTATTAGCAAGTTTAATAGTAACATCTATATCTTGTATTTCAGTGGGTGCTATGTCATTCATAATTTCTTGGTATTATAAGGTAAAAGAAATAGCACTCACGCTAGCACCTAAGTCACATAAACCATGATAACAATGATCTCCTATTTTAACTGAGACAACAGGCATGCCAACAACAGGTCTATGCTTATCTTTTTCATCGGGTTTGGCAATTCTAGCAGCTTCATCACAGAAGTAAATAACATGCCCATCAATATTTTCTACCAGGAGATCTTTAACCATAGCAACACTAGATTCGACTTTAATTTGTTCAGCAAGTTTAGGTGCTCTAATATTACTTTTGCGAACCACAGTTGAAACCTTAGCATGTTCCTTTATTCTAACAGAGAAATGTGGTTTTTCAATATAAGCAGTAGGCACAACTGGATCAACACATTGTAAAAAATAGTTTCATCTTAAACTATGACCGGTTCCTTAATTTCTCTTTAAAAGGGGGATGATATTTAAAACCACTTCTCCTTAGGGAGATCAACATGATTACAAAAGTTCACAAAAAGGCTACTATCTCAGAGTCAAGTTCATATTTAGTGCTAACTTGTGAAAAGCATCGGTATTCATAAAAGATTTAACACAATCAAAATCAAGCTTAATACCTGACTCCTTACCTTCATCGAGTTCCCAATCTTCGAGTTGCGTTTGATTCTTTCTAAAAGATCCCACCTGAATTCATAGTCTTCTTCAAAAAGAACCAGTACAGGAAGTATCGAGCATGGATCGATCATCATGAGAAAGCCGAGCATAAAAATTCTGAATGATAATTTCTCTAGAGAGCTCATGATTGGGGCATGAATAGACTTAAGCCTTCACCAAGCTAGAGTGATACTTTCTCCTTCACGAGGCCAACAATTATATATATATATATATATATATATATATATATATATATATATATATATATATAATTCTGATCACGATGAAATAGATGCATAGGATAATTTTTTTGGTGAAATTCGAATTTCAATCGATTCCAGTTCCAAGATCCAATATCATCGCATAGCCTATACCATGTCAATGCCTTTCCCTTCAAAGATAAAGGGAAAACCTTCTTCTTAGCTTCATCTCCGGGCAAACCTGCAAGCTTAAATAATCCACAAATTTTATCCACATATATCAACTGCATATCAGGATGTTCGGTTCCATCTCTTGCATAAGGATTAGCTAGCAGTTGTTCTATCATACCCGAAGGAATTTCATAACCAATATTTTTAGTAGGTGCAGTAGGTTGAGGGGCAACTAATTGGGCTTCCGGTCAAGGTGAAGATACCCCGAACAAACTCCTCAAAGGATGGTTCTCTATAGTAACAAGTGACAATAAATTTTAGCACGGAGTAATAATTTTTCCTTACCAATTTCCACTTACCAAGAGCGCTTCACTCCCCGGCAACGGTGCCAGAAAAGAGCCTTGATGACCCACAAGTATAGGGGATCAATCGTAGTCCTTTCGATAAGTAAGAGTGTCGAACCCAACGAGGAGCAGAAGGAAATGACAAGTGGTTTTCAGCAAGGTATTTTCTGCAAGCACTGAAATAGTCGGTAACAAGTAGTTTGACAACAAGATAATTTGTAACGAGCAAATAACGGTAACGGTAAATAAAGTGCAACAAGGTAGCCCAATCCTTTTGTGGCAAAGGACAGGCCAAAACGGTCTCTTATGATAAGCAAAGCGTTCTTGAGGATACACGGGAATTTCACCATATCACTTTCATCATGTTGGTTTGATTCGTGTTTGCTACTTTGATAATTTGATATGTGGGTGGAGCGGTGCTTAGGTGCTGTTCTTACTTGAACAAACCTCCTACTTATGATTAACCCCCTCGCAAGCATCCACAACTATGAGAAAAGTATTAAGATAAAATCTAACCATATCATTAAACTTTTGGATCCAAATCGGTCCCTTACGAAGTAGCGCATAAACTAGGGTTTAAGCTTCTGTCACTCTAGCAACCCATCATCTAATAACTACTCCACAATGCATTCCCATAGGCCCAAATATGGTGAAGTGCCATGTAGTCGACGTTCACATGACACCACTAAGGGAATCACAACATACATATCATCAAAATATCAAACACATATCAAGTTCACATGATTACTTGCAACATGACTTCTCCCGTGACCTCAGGAACAAAAGTAACTACTCACAAATAATAATCATGCTCAAGATCAGAGCGGTATTAAATAGCATAATGGATCTGAACATATAATCTTCCATCAAATAAATCATATAGTAATCAACTATAAGATGTAATCAACACTACTAGTTACCCACAAGTACCAATCTAAGGTTCCGGTACAAAGATTGAACACAAGAGATGAACTAGGGCTTGAGATGAGATTGTGCTGTTGAAGATGTTGATGGAGATTGCCTTCCCAAAGATGAGAGGGTTGTTGGTGATGACGATGACGATGATTTCCCCCTCCGGAAGGGAAGTTCTGCCGGCGGAATCGCTCCGCCGGAGGGCAAAAGTGCTCCTGCCCAAGTTCCACCTCGAGACGGCGGCGCTTCGTCCCGAAAGTCCCCCTCTGATTTTTTCTGGTCAAAATGACCTATATACCAGAAGATGGGCACCGGAGGTGGGCTGGGCTGAGCACAACCCACCATGGCGCGTCTGGGGTGCCTGGCAGGTGGGTTGTGCCCACCTGGTGGCCCCCCTCCGTTAGTTATTTGCTCCAGTATTTTCTATATATTGCAAAATAATTCTCCGTAAATTTTCAGCTCAGTTGGAGATGTGCAGAATAGGTAACTCTGACGTAGCTTTTTCAGGTCCAGAATTCCAGCTGCCGGTATTCTCCCTCTTTGTGTAAACCTTGCATATTATGAGAGAAAAGGCATTAGAATTAATCCAAAAAATATTATTATGCATGAAAATATTATAAATAACAGTAGGAAAACATGATGCAAAATGGACGTATCAAAGCTCCAACCAATTAATTGGGTTGGAGGATGAAGAGGACGGCGTTGTCGTGGAGAATGGAAAAGCCACCGTGCCAAAGCACAACCGCCAAGTCATGGGAAACAAGTGGGAGAAGGCACGCGTCGCCCGTGATGCCGCGGCTACCAAAATGTCATCTACATGGACGGGCATTTTTTCGGTGAGGGAGAGCAAGAAGGAGGAGAGGTACAAGCTCATGTTGTATGCGCAAAAGAAAATGATGAAGTGGGACCGGAAGAGGGCGGAGAAGAATCTCGAAATTGAGAGGGAGAAGATCGAGTTGGAGAAGCAACAAGCAGCGATCTAATGGGAGCTTGAGAAGGCCAAAACATTTGGCCACATAGAGCTTGAGAAGGAGAGCTTGCAACTCGCACGGGACACGGAAGATGCGAGGATTATGTTGGCGGACGAGACCCTCTATGACACTGCAACACGGTAGCAATTAGGAGGCATTTTAAAATGCCTTTAAAGGCCCAAAAGGTGCCTTAAAAGACATAAGAAGGCATTTTAGAAAAGTGCTAAAGATCCTGAAGGAAAAGGGCTTTAGAGGCGCTTTCGGAGAATGCCTCCGATGCTCAGACCATTTAGGGCATTGCTCAGACCATTTAGGGCGTTTTAGAAGAATGCCACTGATATTCTTTGAGGGTGCTTTCAAATACGCCTGTGAAACTGCACCGGTATATAAATAAAAAGAGATATTCTTTGAGGGTGTTTTTAAATACATCTGTGAAACTGCACCGGTATATAAATAAAAGAAACAACGTCAAGCCAGCCCACCCCGCCCTGTATGTCTGCTACTGACTAGTCTACTTGCTGGGCGTACATCATATGACGTCTGTCAGCAGAGGCGCTTGGCTCAAATCACACATATACAAATCATCCCCGTCCGCACAGCTCAACGAAGGTGATGGTCATCACGCGTACAGTACGGATACGTCAAACTGAATCCAAATGCACAGGTTCATTTCCTCTTAGATTAGAGAATCTTTAGAGCGAAAACTTGTTGGCGCGGACGAGCTCGCCTGCTCGCGGTATCGCCGTGCGTTGGTTCGTTTCGGGATGGGTGGCCCATGACGTATGCATATATAGGAACGTTAGCGTATTCAAGGAGTATATACATGATGGATAGAGACGCCGTTTGTTGTTGCCACAGGCCTAGCTAGCTGGAGGTAGACGAAGGAACAAGAGGATAGTTTTCTGGCGACGTACGCTACCGGCGCTCAAACGCCCCCTTTTTCTCTTGACTAACCAACGCCTCCAAACAAACTGAGATTACAGCCGGCTTTGTAGCCCTCGGCAACGCAGCGCCTACACTTCGGCCAAGCACGCACGCACGCACGACTGGCTGTTGCATGCAAGCGCTCCGCTCGGCCACGCGCACGACGCGCACAGCGCGCTACTCGCAACAGACTGCCAACAGCCTAGCTACTACTACAACCCATGCACACACACGCACGCACACACACGCGCTACACACATACACGCGCACTCGCCACGTTTCCGCTGCGTCCCGCCCGTCCCGGCGCGCCCGACGGGTCCGACCGCACCAGTGCGTCCCGCGCGCACCCGACGAGCCCGACCACACCAGACGCCGTGGCTTATTGCAACACCGTTCAGTGGTATACGGCGGCGACGCTAGTGTGTCGATGACGCCCGTTTCAGTCCTGTATCACGTAGAGCGCAGATGAGTGTGGTCTGCCCGGACGAGCTGCACCTCCTCGTTTAAGTACAACCCCGTGGCATACAGCTGAGATGAGGAGTTTGAAATTCGAAATGCATGGAGTCCCGCCCATGGCACACAACACGCTGGCGTTGCCACATGTTCGTTGGATGCACCACGGTGAGGTAATGCCGATACGGCCGAACTGTACAATTCCAAATTACTCTGTCTACTGATGAACGAACTGAAAGTATTTTTTGAAGGCAATCTATTTTTGCTCACAGACAAAGTAGAATCTAAAATACAGAATGGTGAAAATTGAGAACCATGCAGATAGGTGAAAATGATTCAGTCATTAGAACGATAATAGTGCCAAGTACAACACATAGGCTTTTTATTACACAGATTTCTAAGTATTGGCTGCAGAGCCCTCAAGTACAGAGTTTGCAGAAACACAAACTAGGTAAATTCGCTTCCAAAGCTATTTTCTCGACAACATGCAAAACAACTTTCTGCTTGTAGCATGTGTTTCTCCTGTGTCCACCGACTCCACAGTTTGAGCATTTTGCCTCTTACCTTTCCTTTCGAGGAAAATCTTCTCGCAGTGGGCATGTGCTGCTCTTGTGCCCTGGCTCGCGGCATATACTACATAAGCGAGTGCGTTTGCTGGTACCACATCTCTCTGCATCCTGTGCAATTGCTGCTCGCTTATATTTCTTGCTTTTTGCGCCTCGATCATCATATGGAGGCTTGTCCCTGCTTGTGGTTGGTCGACCGGCTTTTCGTTTTCGTTCTGGAGGCTTTAGTCCTTCAAAGTTCCCCACTGCACTTCCTTCAGCGTCACTACCACAGCCACTCAAGGGTGCAATTGCTGCAATGGGTTCTTTGTCTTTTCTCTTATGTTCATCATTTATGTCTTCCTGTCCCATTCCATCCCGCACAGCGGCTAGTGGTGTCAGCTTATCCATTACTCCCTTCAGGATGTCCATTGCACACTCATATGCTTCTGGATTTGCATCTCCCAGCCTGACTACCTCAAGTGCATGTGTGTAAAGATTTGAGTGCCTATATGTTATTGAATTCACAGAAATGCTATATCCTTCTGCAGATGCCACAGGTGGGCTGGCAGCAAATCTCTTGCATCCTTTGTCCACCGTTTGAGAATATGCTTTGCTGGTATATTGTCTATGCTGAGGAAATCAATGACCTGCAATAGGAATAGTGGGCATTCTTAATTGTGATATTTCTGGCAATGGAAGAGGCACACTGTTATCAATAGAGAATGATGTTTAGTTACCTTAACAACGTGACAACAGAGCAAGCCTGTGTGTTAGAAATTACCACATTCGCATATCAGCTCAGTTCCTTCGTCAACAACTTCCACTTTGTACACAACCCTGCACCATTTGTCATGCTTTTCTGGATGGTATCGTTTCACGAAATAGGTTTTCCCTTTAGTGATTTCCTCAACTTTATATTGCCCCGCTTCATATATATAACTTCACCAAATTTTTCAGCCATGGTTCGGGTGTAGATGCCGCTAGCGTGCATCTCCAGTGGTGTATTCATTTTCAATACTGGGGCTACCTGCAGATATAAACAGAGCATTAGAGTGGACTCATGCTTCGCGGCAGGTAGTGAGGATAGAAGTCAACAACTTACTATCTCTGTGTGTCTCTCCTCATACTTCTCATTTGCCTCTCTATCAAAAAGAAGTCTCATGTATTGTCGAACAAATAGATGCATGGGGCAGCTTGCTGGCACATAGCACTTGAGCATATGATTGGCACTCTCGCTGCGTTGTGTGCTTGTCATCTTTGCACAGAACTTTCCGTTGAAATATGGTTTTGCCCATTTCATTCTAGTTTCATAGATGCCAATGAGGTAAGCATGTTTTTGCAAACCATGCGTCTCTGTCAGTTGCTTCCATGCATTCTCAGACTCATCAACCATAACCATGTGATGGATTATTTTGTGGAATTCTACCCTGAATTTGCTGTGCTTTGTGTAATGAGGACCAAGATGTTCTTTTGCCTTTTTTAGGACGTGCGCGGCTCTGGTGGCTCCGGGGGCATCGACTTCGGCAGGAGACGGCGGTGAAGTGAGGCGACTGGCCGGCGAGGGATTTGGGGGAGAAGTGGTGGCTGGGGGGGGGGGGGGGGGAACCGCGCGGGGGTGAAGTCAAACGTAGCGGTAGCGCTGGTAGGCAAAAAGCGCTATAGCTAAGTTAGCTATAGCACTTGTTACAAAAACGCTCTACTGCTATAGGAAGTAGCTATTTATTTTCCTTTTTCTTTTCTTTTTTCCTTTTCCTTTTCTATAGCGGGGGTCAACAAAACGCGGTGCTGCTATATTATCTATAGCGCCTGTCCTGAACAGACGCTACTGCTATGCCTTTCTCCTTTATTTTTCTAATTCTTTTATTTTTCTTTACATTTTCCTTTTTTCCTTTCTCCTTTTTCTATTTCTTTCATTTTCATTTACTTTTCTATTTGTTTTTCATTTTATTTTATTTTCATTAGCAGTAGCACTTTTATTAGAAAAACGCGCTGTTACAATAAGCTTAGCGGTAGCACGTTTTTCCCAAGATCGCTACGACCATTCCTAGCCTGCTCGCAACAGTGTGGGAATTTTAGTAGTAGTGCGTTCTCCAGCAGAGGCGATACTGCTACACTCATATCTGTAGCGCGGTTTGTTTACACGCGCTACGGGTAAGTAGCAGTAGCGCTTGCTTTTAACATGCGCTACTAGTAAGATTCTGTGTATAAGGTTTTCCCTAGTAGTTATAGGAAGCCATCTAGCTACTACCTACGGACCCGTAGGTCTACAATGAACTACTCATGCATCATCGGAGAGGCACCAATGAGGATGATGAACCCCTCCGTGATGGTGTCTAGATTGGATCTGTGGTTTCTGGAACTTGCGACGGCTGGAATTGATTTTCGTCGACTCCCCTAGGGTTTCTGGAATATTGGGGTATTTATAGAGCAAATAGGCGGTGTGGGAGGTGGCCGAGGTGGGCACAACCCACCTGGGTGCGCCTGGGCCCCCAGGCGCGCCCTGGTGGGTTGTGCTCCCCTCGGAGCCCTCCTTAGGTACTTTCTTGGCCCAACTTGTGTCTTCTGGTCCAGAAAAAATCACCAAAAAGTTTTGCTGCTTTTGGACTCCGTTTGGTATTGATTTCCTGCGAAGTAAAAACCAAGCAAAAAACAACTGGCACTGGGCACTATGTCAATAGGTTAGTCCCAAAAAATGATATAAAGTTGCTATAAAATGATTGTAAAACATCCAAGAATGATAATATAACAGCATGGACCAATCAAAAATTATAGATACGTTGGGGACATATCAGCATCTCCAAGATTAATTCCTGCTCATCCTCGAGTAGGTAAATGATAAAAACAGAATTTTTGATGTGGAATGCTACCTAACATGTTCATCACATATTCTTTTCTTTGTAGCATGGACATTTGGACTTTTATATGATTCAAAGCAATAGTCTAGTTTTGACATGAAGATTTCAATCCTCAAGCATATCAACAAGCAACCATGTCTTTCAAAATATCAACACTAAAGCAAGTTATCCCTAGCCCATTATGCTCAATCATTGATCCATTCATGAAACACACTCGCATATTAGCTACACACAATGCACAAGTACGATCATAGTGCCCCTTAGTTGGTGCTTTATAAGAGAAGATGGAAACTCAAAATAAAAATTGCATAAAGTAAAAGAAATGCCCTTCGCAGAGGGAAGTAGGATTTGTAGAGGTACCAGAGCTCAAAGCGAAAAAAGTAGAGATAAAACATTTTGGGTGGCATGCTTTTCCTGTCAACGAAAACGATCGAGTAGTTCCCAATACTTTCCATGCTAGATATATCATAGGCGGTTCCCAAACAGAAAATAAAGTTTATTCCTTTTTACACCATACTTTCACTTTCCATGGCTAGCTGTATCCACGGGTGCCCTCCATACCAACACTTTCCAACGAATTTATTATTTGACAACATAAAGTAAATTCATTTTTCATTTCGGGACTGGGCATCCCTAATACCTTTGCCGTACTCTCGTGCAATGACAAGTGAATAAACACTCATCTTGAGAATAACACATCTAGCATGGAGATTTATCAGTCACCCCCTACCGTTTCATGAGCGGTACGAGCACACAAAAGAGAAATTTATTTTGAAATTAGAGATGGCACATATAAATTTGCTTAGAACGGCACGAAAATGCCGCATATAGGTAGGTATAGTGGACTCATATGGCAAAACTGGTTTAAGGATTTTGGATGCACCAGTACTGATCATACTTAGTGCAAATGAAGGCTAGCAAAAGATTGAGAAGCATCCAACCAAGAAACGAAAATTCTCATAAGCGAGCATTAAGCATAACTAACACCGAATAATGCACCACAAGTAGGATGTAATTTCATTGCATAACTATTGACTTTCGTGCTTGCATAGGGAATCACAAACCTTAACACCAATATTCTTACTAAAGCATAATTACTCATCAACATGACTCACATATTATATCAACATATCGCAAAACTATTACAAGGAATCAAGTTTATTTTGTCCAATGATTTTCATGAAAGTTTTTATTATATCTCTCTTGAATATCTATCACTTTGGGACTAATTTTATATGTTGCTTTTGATAGCTCAAACAAATCTAAGTGAAGAACATGAGCATAAAATTTTTCTTCTCTCAAAATAATTTAAGTGAAGCAAGAGAGAATTTCTAAAAAAATAATTCTAACTCTCAAATAAATCTAAGTGAAGCATGAGAGCATTTCTTCAAAAATACTAAAGCACACCGTGCTCAAAAAGATATAAGTGAAGCACTAGAGCAATTTCATAGCTCATAAAGATTTAAGTGAAGCATAGAGAGCAATTCTAACAAGTCATAGCATAATTTTGGCTCTCCCAAATAGGTGTGTACAGCAAGGATTCATGACTAAAAATAAAAAATAAAACAAGTAAAGACTCATATCATACAAGACGCTTCAAGCAAAACTCATGATATGTGACGAATAAAAATATAGCTCCAAGTAAAATACCGATGGTCGTTAGAAGAAAGAGGGGATGCCACTCGGGCATCCCCAAGCTTAGTTGCTTGCTTCTCTTTGGATAATGGCTTGGGATGCCATGGGGCATCCCCAAGCTTAGGCTCTTATTACTCCTTATTCCTTCATCCATCGTGATCTCACCCAAAACTTGAAAACTTCAATCACACAAAACTTAACAAAACCTTCGTGAGATCCGTTAGTATAAGAAAATCAATCTTTACTTTAAGTACTGTAGAAAACCCATTCAAATTTTTTTTCTTGCATTATATATACTGTATTCTAACTTTAACATGGCTCATACCCCCCGATAAAAACCATAGATTCATCAAAATAAGCACACAATGCAAAGAAATAGAATCTGTCAAAAACAGAACAGTCTGTAAAGATGCGAATTGTTATCATACTTATGTAACTCCAAAAATTCTGAAAAATTAAGACAACAGAGAAAATTTTTATATAAATCTTGTGTAAAAACTTCAAAAAATTTTGTCGCTTCTATGAATTTTAAAAATTATTTTACTGGACGCAAAAGTTTCTGTTTTCCAACAAGATCAAATCAACTATCACAAAAGCTATCCTAAAGGCTTTACTTGGCACAAACACTAATTAAAACACAAAAAACACAATCATAACAGTAGCATAATTGTGCAAACACCCAAGAACAGAAAAAAAAGACAAAAATAAATTTTATTCATTGGGTTGCCTCCCAACAAGCGCTATCGTTTTACCCCCTTAGCTAGGCATAAAGCAAAGATCTAAGCGTTGTCATCTTTGTTTCTAGATCCATATCTCATGATTGATTCATATGGTGGCTTAATTCTTGTTCTAGGGAAGTGTTCCATACCCTTTCTCAAAGGAAATTGGAATTTGATGTTCCCTTCTTTCATATCAATCACGGCACCTATAGTGCGCAAAAACGGTCTACCAAGAATAATTGGACAAGACAGATTGCAATCAATATCAAGAACAATAAAATCTATGGGCACAAAATTTCTATTTGCAAGAATAAGAACATCATTAATTCTACACATAGGCTTTTTAATAGTAGAATCCGCCAAGTGCAAATTTAAAGAACATTCTTCAATATCGGTAAGACCAAGCACATCACATAAAGATTTCGGAATTGTAGAAACACTAGCACCCAAATCACATAAAGCAAAACACTCATAATTTTTAATCTTGACTTTGATAGTAGGTTCCCATTCATCATGTAATTTTCTAGGAATTGAAATCTCTAATTCCAACTTTTCTTCCAAAGCTTTCATCATAGCATCAATAATATGTTTAGTAAAAGCTTTATTTTATTCATAGGTATGGCGTGAATTTATCATGGATTGCAACAAAGAAATACAATCAATCAAAGAGCAATTATCATAATTAAAGTCTTTGTAATCCAAAAGAGTGGGCACATCACTAGTTAAAGTTTTGACCTCTCCAAACCCACTTTTATCCATTTTCTCAACAAGATTTTCACCCTCAAAATTATCGGGACGCTTTCTAGCTAAAGTTGACTCTTCTTCACTCCCTTTTTCATCAATTTTAATTTTACTAAATAAGGAATCAATAGAAGAAACACCAATCACTTCAAGATCTTCATCTTTTTTATGAAAGCAATCACTTGAAAACGCTTTTTAAAAAAATTCTCTTCTAGCTCTAAGAATAGCGGTTCTTTTCTTACTTTCATCCATAGAAACATATAAAGCTTTAATTGATTCCTCAACCTTAGGCACAAAAATTTTCATCTTGAGATTTTCTACATCATGAGAAATTCTATCAACGTTTCTAGACAAATCATCAATGTTACTCAATTTTTCTTCCATCGTAGTATTAAAATTCCTTTGAGCATTGATAAATTTTTTAATATTATTCTCAAAATCAGAGGTATTTCTATTACTATTATAAGAAGGATTACCATAGGAATTACCATAATTATTAGAGGAATTACTAGGAAAAGGCCTAGAATTAAAATTACCTCTATAAGCATTGTTATTGAAATTGTTTCGAGAGATAAAATTCACATCTACGGCATCACTATTTTGCTCAATCAAAGTAGACAAAGGCACATCATTAAAATCAACAGGAGCACTTTTATTAGCAACCAATTTCATAAGAGCATCAACTTTCTTATTCAAAGAAGAAATTTCTTCAACCACCTTTTTACTAGTAGGAGCTCTTTCGGTATGCCATTGTGAATAATTTGCCATAATACTGTCTAGCAACTTAGTAGCTTCACCCAAAGTAATTTTCATAAAAGTACCACCCGCGGCGGAATCTAAAATATTTTTAGAAACAAAATTCAATCCCGCATAAATTTTTTGTATGATCATTCAAAGATTTAAACCATGAGTAGGACAATTTTTTAGCATCAATTTCATTCTTTCCCAAGATTGCGCAACATGTTCATGCTCAAGTTGCTTAAAATTCATGATTTGCGTCCTAAGGGAAATAATTTTCGCGGGCAGAAAATACTTAGTAATAAAAGCATCTTTGCACTTATCCCAAGAATTGATACTATTGCGAGGCAAAGAAGAAAAACAAATTTTTGCACGATCTCGCAAAGAAAACAGGAATAATTTAAACTTCACAATATCATTGTCCACATATTTTTTCTTTTGCATATCGCATAATTCCACAAATGTGTTAAGATGGGATGCGGCATCCTCACTAGGAGTACCGGAAAATTGATCTTTCATAACAAGATTCAACAAAGCGGCATTAATATCACAAAACTCCGCACTAGTGGCGGGAGAAGCAATCGGAGTGCTAATAAAATCATTGTTGTTGGTATTGGAGAAATCACACAACTTGGTGTTCTCTTGAGTCATCGTGACTACGGAACAAGATTGCACTAAAAAACAGATCTGACTAAAAAAAGGCGAACGAAAAAGAGGGCGAATAAAACGGCAAATTTTTGTGAAGTGGGGGAGAGGAAAACGGGAGGCAAATGGCAAATAATGTAAATTGCAAGGAGATGAGATTTGTGATTAGAAATCTGGTAGATGTTGATGATGTCTCCCCGGCAACGGCGCCAGAAATTCTTTTTGATGTTTGCTTGAACTACGTCGGTATTTCCCTAAAGAGAAAGGGATGATGCAGCACAGCAACGGTAGGTATTTTCCTCAGTGATGAGACCAAGGTTATCGAACCAGTAGAAGAACCAAGCAACACTACGTAAACAGCACCTGCACACAAAGAACAAATATTTGCAACCCGACGTGTTAAAGGGGTTGTCAATCCCTTTCGGGTAACGGCGCCAGAAATTGGCAAACGGACGTGAGAAATTTGTAATAGATTGATAGATGCAAATAAAAGCAATAAAATTCAGCGAGGTATTTTTGAGTTTTTGATAATATAGATCTGAAAATAAAAGTGGCGAATAAATAAAAAGACAAATAGCAAAATAGATCTGAAAATATATGATGAGAAAATAGACCCGGGGGCCGTAGATTTCACTAGTGACTTCTCTCCCGAAAAATAGCATACGGTGGGTAACCAAATTACTGTTGGGCAATTGATAGAACTTCAAATAATTATGACGATATCCAGGCAATAATCATTATATAGGCATCACGTCCAAGATTAGTAGACCGACTCCAGCCTGCATCTACTACTATTACTCCACACATCGACCGCTATCCAGCATGCATCTAGTGTATTAAGTTCATGGAGAAACGGAGTAATGCAATAAGAACGATGACATGATGTAGACAAGATCTATCTATGTAGAAATAGACCCCATCTTGTTATCCTTAATAGCAACGTAAGATCGAACCCATCACAAGGCACCTCTTCCCATGGCAAGAAAAATCGATCTAGTTGGCCTAACTAAACCAAAGATTCGAAGAAGAAATACGAGGCTACAAGCAATCATGCATATAAGAGATCAAAAGACTCAAATAACTTTCATGGATAAAAACATAGATCTGATCATAAACTCAAAGTTCATCAGATCCCAACAAACACACCGCAAAAAAGAGTTACATCAAATAGATCTCCAAGAGACCATTGTATTGTGAATCAAAAGAGAGAGAGGAAGCCATCTAGCTACTGCCTACGGACCCGTAGGTCTACAATGAACTACTCACGCATCATCGGAGAGGCACCAATGAGGGTGATGAACCCCTCCGTGATGGTGTCTAGATTGGATCTGTGATTTCTGGAACTTGCGGCGGCTGGAATTGATTTTCGTCGACTCCCCTAGGGTTTCTGGAATATTGGGGTATTTATAGAGTAAAGAGGCGGTGCGGAAGGTGGCCGAGGTGGGCACAACCCACCTGGATGCGCCTGGGCCCCCAGACGCGCCTTGGTGGGTTGTGCTCCCCTCGGAGCCCCCCTCAGGTACTTTCTTAGCCCAACTTGTGTCTTCTGGTCCAGAAAAAATCACCAAAAAGTTTCGCTGCGTTTGGACTCCGTTTGGTATTGATTTCCTGCGAAGTAAAAAATAAGCAAAAAACAACAACTGGCACTGGGCACTATGTCAATAGGTTAGTCCCAAAAAATGATATAAAGTTGCTATAAAATGATTGTAAAACATCTAAAAATGATAATATAACAACATGGAACAATAAAAAATTATAAATACGTTGGAGACGTATCACTCGCCGGCGCTAGGGATTGGACGGATTGAAGAAATGGGAGCGCCGGGGAGCGGAGCGGAGTGAGCTAGGGTTTCTTCCGGACGGGGGATTTTGTGGGTTCGGGGTGGGCCAGCGGTGGGCCGAGCAGACGTGGCGGACGCGTCCGGGCCGCCTCATATCGGCCCTACATTTGGGACGGATATAAGGGCATGGCCAACGGGCCAGGCTGGACGGGTGCCCCATGTGCCACATCGTCCTGCCGAACGCCAGCTCCGCTGAACCTGCTGCTTGAAGA
The DNA here is from genome assembly GCA_011799875.1 of Thinopyrum elongatum. NCBI lineage: Eukaryota > Viridiplantae > Streptophyta > Magnoliopsida > Poales > Poaceae > Thinopyrum > Thinopyrum elongatum. The sequence goes on from CM022299.1 coordinate 65,148,747, forward strand.
GAGAAACGGGATCCTGCAGAAGAGCTAGCCTCCTCCCTGACAAAAGCGTTGAGGCAGCCGCTCGGGCGACGCGATGTGAGTTTGTAGCTCTGTTCGGTTCAGTACCACAGTTTGCATGTGTTGAAAAGTGGGTGGGAGAAAAAGTAAGATGATGACATAAAGAAAGTAGCCTCCATTGGATGACCGTGGCACACACCAGAGCTTGATTCAAGTTTATCTAGGTGGAAGAGGTGAGGCATTAGTTAGGTGATGCTTCCTTTGTACATGCCCTAAGGGGTGCTGGTCAGCCCGAACGTTTGAGGTCCGTTTGAGAGCTTCGGTTGGGTCAGTTTTTTGTGACCGGTCAGTGACCGGACGACCTGCTCGGGCGTTTGAGACAGATATAGGGCGTCCGGCTGTAGATGCTCTAACATTACTACGATTGTACCCTATATTATTATATGCAATAAAGCGACATTGTTTCCCTAAGCAATTTAAAAAAAAATTGACCAGCTGCCGGTGCTTAGCAAGTTAGCATTCAAGCATCATTGGAATTATACTACAGGCTGTTGGGTTGGATCGATGCATGCATGTAGCTTCTTGGCTAATAAAACAAGCTTTTAAGTGGTACAAGAGACTAGCTAGTCCTCCAAGCTGATGAAAGTTTGGACCAGTTCCTTGGCCACGTCCGGGGTAAAGACAGACTCGAGGCAGTAATGTTCTAGCTCCTTGCAATGGTGACGGCGCGCCAACTTCGCAGTGGCCAACAGGTTCTCTTTTGACAAGGAGTCGCACAACAAGTTCTCACACATGGCCTTCATTCGCCTCAGCCCAAACCGGCACGCCGCCGAGAGCATCTCCCCGGCGAGCAACCTAGTGTCATCTCCAGGAAGGAGCTCGTCAGTGTAGATAAAATGGAGCACGGCCTTGAACACCGCAACCTTCATATCATCGACCCGTACCATAGCGGTGGCATGGTCATCCTCCTTGTTGGCCACCACTGCCTCATATAAGGCCGGCGAACGCGCGGCGATTACGAGCCTGTGGGCACGGATCTCGCTCTCCTCGACTAGGAAGCTGACGTCCGAGCCATTCTCGCTGGCCAGTAGCTGCTCGAGTTGCGTGGAGATTTTGGAGGGCGGCACGGTGACCATGACTCTGCCGCCAGTGGTGCTAGTCCTACTAGTGTAGGGTTCCTTAACGACGTTGACTTCGCAGCGTATGGTTAAGGAGCCATCATTCGCCATGTACTTTGATTTGGCATCTTGTATGCGGATACACTTGCTACAACCGCTTGACATAGTGTTCCTCGCAAAGAGAGTAACAGGGCCGCTCTTCACGGTGAGCGGCCACGTTCCGCTCGGGTCTTGGATCTTGAAGCACCTGGACGCCTTGACGCCGGTTCCTCTAGGAAGATGAGATATCAGTGAGAGGAAGATGGAGATGTACTGCCCACCAACGTTATCGGATTTGCCCGATGGGTACACGTCTAACATCCAGTCATAGCCGCCGACCTTGAAACTGCCGGAATTGATCCCCTGGCCGACGCCATGGCTCCGCTGCACGGTGTTCAAGTCGGGGATCTTGAAATCGTGCCAGCCGTGCACCTCCTCCGACGAGTTGAACGTCGACGAGCTCCTCTCCGATGGAAGCGGTTGGCCCTTAATGTTGACGGAGGGGGAGGGGTTGCGGTCAAGGCTGTGCATGGCAATGGCAACTCTGTCTACGATCTCGACTATCAAAGAGCTGCAGGTTTCATGGAGCTGCTCAAAGTCCTCGGTGGCCCTCACGGCAGCGTATACGTCTGGATTCGACGCAATGTACTCGATGCAGGAATTCTCGAGCTGCTGGCAGCTCTGCCGGCCATGCACCAGCAGCAGCGTCGCCATGACGATCGATACGTTGAGGTTCTCGGAGAGGATCTTCTCGCACATGAGCCGCAGCCTGTCTAGGTCGTACCGGTCGGCTGCCACCAGCAGGTCGCGTGCCATGGCTTCACAGCGCCTCGCCTTGGAGGGGCGCCGTGCCACGTTTTTGCTTGGTTTGATGGGCAGCTTGTCGGTGTAGATGAAGCGGAGCATGGCCCTGAAGGTGGAGACGCCCATGTAATGGATCCTGATGGGGCACGCCCCCGCGCTGGAAGTGGAACCGTGCCACCTGAACTCCGCGGCAAAGACGGACGACCGCATGGCGAGCACGTGCTTGTGCGCCTTGATCTCTGTCTGCTCCACCACGAACGTCACGTCTGGCGGCATGCCGCCGGATGCGTCCATTAGCATAAGTTTTCCGAGATCCTGGGAGATGGTCGGCGATGACGGCACCGCGACGACGAAGCGGTTCGTGTTTTCCGTGCTGGTGGCGGGTTTCTCCTCAACCACGTCGACGGTGCAGAGGATGGTGAGGCAGTCGTCCTCCACGTAGCGCGCCTCATGGCCACAGAACAAATCTGGGACCGTCAGCTCCCAGCTCTTGCCGGTCTTGGAGAAGACGTTGCGGTCGTCGCTCCGCCACACGGCAGCCGGCCACCGGCCGTGCGGGTCGTCCATGCGGAGGCTGGCCATGGCGACGACGTCGCCCTTGCGGATGCTGACAAGCTCGAGGGTGATGGACGCGAGGTGATCATCTCCGTTTTCACCGAAGCCGCAGACAAGGGCCCAGGTGTGGCCGCCGACAAGGAAGTCGCCGGACCTAATAGGTTTGTTGGCCTTCGGCACTCCGTAGCCGACGATGTGAAACTTGTGTGTGCCTCTGAAAATCGACGCCCTATGCGTCGACGCCGTGTTTTGCGGCGTGGAAGCCATGGCGGCCAGCTTCAGGGTTTGCTATAGATCGATCTATCCAGGATATGCCTGCAATGCGAATATGTTTTTGTTTTGAGAGGCCAAAAACCATATATGGTTGTTGATGATTTGATTCGATCTCAGCCGTTAAAGTTTCTATCTCTTTCCAAGTAGCACGCGCATGACCTTTTGTAATTTGACGTGAGGGCCGGGGGCCAATACACAATCGTCACGCAAGGGACGTAGTGGAAATTGAAAAAACAATCTTTTTTTTGGAAAAAACAAGAGACCCGCTTCGATAGACCCCCCTTACAAAACGTACAAAAAGTAGTATGGACTTTTGACATATCGTATACATTTTTATACGTATGACAGGCACAACTAACATGGGCCGGCCAATTTGCACTGGAAAATCAACAAACAGCCCCATAGATGGGAATCGAACTCACGACCAGGGATAGAATGGCTCTTGTTGGTAGCCAACTCACCTAGCTACCTCACGTGTTAGATTTGCTGTGCCACACTTAAATTAACGAAGGACGTCGATAACGCCCGCACATTCGGTCTGGGCAGGTGCCAGACCGAACGTTTCGTTCGGTACTAGCAGGGCATCGCTCGGACGATTGATAAAACTAAAAACGTTCGGCAGGAGACAGATCAAGCACGAACACCCTCTCCCCATGGGCCTTTTGCTGTGAAAAAAAAACACATAAAGCCCACTTGGCCCTTATTTTGCTTGTGACAAAAGGCCAGAATTTCCAATGCTCCGGAACAAATTGCAACGTTCCAAAAAAACAAAATTATTCAAAATAAAAAAGAAAAAGTACAAAAAAATAAAATTGTTCAAAATTGGAATGAAAAACAATATACTGCTAAAAAAAATCCTAAAATGGTTCAAAAATATCCTTTTTAATGCAAATGGCGCAAAAGAAAATGTTCAAGGCAATTTTGCATCTCTACCATGATGGCAAAGAAATGTAAATGCACGATCTTTTGTTTAGTAGTAATTGCCATGTTTTGTAAAGTAAATGTACCATAGTCTATAGAAGCAAAAATTACCATGAACGGTGGAAATGGCAAAATTTGCCGTGGATGTAAAGTATTTTGCCATGGCAAAAATAGAAGTCAAACTTGCCATCCTCCATAGAAGTAAACGTGTCATGAGTGACAAAAAGTAAATTTGCCATGAAAATAAAAATTTCCATGGCAATAAAAAGGTTAATTTTTCCATTGTAAAATTTGCCATGTACTTACAAGTAAATTTGCCATGGCTATTAAGGTAAAAATTTGCCATGGCAACTTAAAAGTAAATTTTTTGACATGGCAAAAAAGTGCAAAATTTGCCATGTATGCTCAAGTAAAGTTGCCATGGCAATTAAGGTAAAAATTTGTCATGGCAACTTAAAAGTAAATTTTTTGACATGGCAAAAAAGAGTAAATTTTGCCATGTACTTACAAGTAAATTTGCCATGTACTTACAAGTAAAGTTGCCATGGCAATTAAGGTAAAAATTTGCCATGGCAACTTAAAAGTAAATTTTTTGACATGGCAAAAAAGAGTAAAATTTGCCAAGTATTTAAACGTAAAATTGACATGGTAATGAAGGTAAAATGTTGCCATGGCAAAATAAATAAATGAAAGTTGACATGGCAAAGTCGATAGTTAAATTTGGCATGACAACATACATTGTATTTTCAGGGCAACATATTATGATTTTTGCCATGGCAAGAAATATGGTAATTTGGCATGAAAATAAAATTTGAGTTGCCATGGCAACATAATTTTGAGTTTCCAAATGGCAAAAACATAATTTGAGTTTGCCATAATTTATAATTTCTAAAATGTCATCATGAAATATTAATTGTCGACGTGTGGGAAAACATCTACACTTGCAATGGCGACACATGTTAAGTTGCCATGGCAAGTGTTAATTGGCGTGTGAATAGAACTCGAAAGTGTTAATGTAGCAGGCCTTGAGGTTGCTAGCGGCAGCGCAGCACTTCAAATCCCGTTGCACAGGCTCCGACCACGCCACAGCCTTCACGCACAGCAACGCCGGCGAGGCCTTGGCAAACACCATGTCCAGCTATCCTAGCTCCTAGGACATTCAGCCTCTTGTATCTGAAAAAATGTCAAAAAAGATACAAAACACTTTCAGGCAAGGTTCATGCACTGAAATGAAGGAGCAAAAGGTCCCCTGGGAGTACAAGACGTGAAATCCTGTGCGTTGCACACTGCATCCAGAGCCCGGCAGTATTGATTTCAGCTCCTCGTGCTCACTGCCAGGTCGCCGTTCACCTGCCGCTAGGGTGCATTACCGCGAACAATCACCGAGCAGCCAGCGGCCAAGTCCACCCCAAATCTACAAAGAATCAGCAGCATACCTTCAATGGATCAGGCCTATGGAGTAACAAGCCTATGTTACAATGAAATGTGAAGGTGATTTTTCACAAATCTAGATTGTGAAAAATGAAGGGCTAGTTTGGCAGCAAAGTTTCTAGAAAATCATGGTAATTGAAAACCATAGTATTCTCATGGGTGGGCAAGGAATACTACAGTTTCCTAAAACCAATGTTTTTCTCAGTTTTACATGTGTTTGGCTGGTGCTGATTTATCAAAGTTTTGACCAAGTTATTCAAAAGGGAATACAATCCTAGGAGCGTGTTGCCATTATATACTATACGTGCATGTACTTCCAGCCGGTCCTAAATTCTTGTGTGCCGTTGTTTACACTGAATCGGCTAGCTAGCATGTATAGCCTGCTGCGTACGAGTGTTCTCCGGAAGGATCAATCGATCTAATCAGTGCGCTACTCGCCGGAAATAAATTGGCAGCCAAGGACTCGATGGAGAAATAGCCTGAATCGACTATAACAAGGAGATATAATAATACAGGTCGTTTACCATATAACAAAAAGAATGAAAATAGGCTGGATATCTTATATCGACGTAGAGGTCAACAACAACTGCGATCGTCCCGATGATTACTCTCCGTTCTGTTTAGAAAAAAGAGGTTGAGACCTCTTTTCCAGATACAACAAAAATACCATGGTTTTCTGAGATACCGTGGTTTACAAAACTTCAGTTTTTGCTGAAGCCAAACACATCAAAGTATTCAAAACCATGGCTTTTTTCAGAAACCGTGGTAGTCTCAGAAAACTTCAAAAAAAAAAAACTTTGCTGCCAAACGCAGCCGAAGACTAGTATGTTGGTAATTATTCACAAATCCTGTACAGTAAGTTAATCAGGAACTCGTTCTTTTTGAGATAGAAAACATTGGTCATGCACACAAAACACGCATGAATAAAACGATCTACTATGAACAAATCAGCAGATTCAATTGACGTGCACACACACAAGCAAACTGAAATTCAACCATTTAATCGAGAAATGAAACTACCTGAGAAAGTAACCCCTGCGTCTCATCATCAAGGAGGACAGTGTGCTGCCGCTGGTCAGTCTCAAAGGCCAGGAGAGCGATGCGCTCGCCATCGGCCTCCTCGGCTACGACCCCGAGTGCGTCGAGCAGGTGGTGCTCACCCAGGGCATGCGCCGCCTTCGCCAAGGGGCTCAAGGACCCCCCACCACACACACACACACCCTGAATGTGCGGGCCATGTTCCCCTCTCGCATGGGCCATCTCCGAGCTCGCCGCTAACCACCCCAAACACCAGGACGCCATCGCGCAGCACAAGGCCATATGCGAAAAATCCTCGGCGGCGACTGACCGACTCCTCCTGCTACATAATCGACGCGGACCTCCGGTGGATCTCGCCAGCAGCCGACGGCACCCGACTCCTCGGGCCTCCGGTGGATCCCACAGCCACCGCTCCAACTGGACGCGCGGGGAGCGGGCGACCCGGCCAGCCGTCGCAGCCGACGGCGACCGGCTCCTCGAGCCTTCGATGGAACCCACGGCCACCGCTCCAACTGAACGCGCGGGGGAGCGGGTGACCTGGCCAGCCGTCGATGGCGGCCAGCTCCTCCAGCTACAGAAACGACGCGGGTGCCCCCACGTTCTCTCCGCCGCCGTCGGGACCAGAAGAAGGATTGGCGACGGGGTGGGGGACATAAGGAGTGGGGCAAGGGTCGTTGGGAGAGAAGACGGGCCAGAGGGGAGTGTGGGGAGCGTTCGGGCGGAGTGGGTACTGGGTACGGCCCGAACGAAAAAAGGCTGACGTGGCTACTTTCGCCTGCTGGAAGATTCGTGCAACGATCTAGCGGCACTTCAGTCGTTCGGGCCGAAACGTCAAAATCCTGACGTTCGGGCGTTATCGATATCGTACTAAAATGCGTGAGCGGATCTACTCCCAAGCTCAACATCACTAGCCCCAAAAGATTGTTTCTTTTTTGAAATTTCGTATGTGAACCCCAAAAGATTGTTTCTTTTTTGAAATTTCGTATGTGGATTTCTTTTTGACAAAGTAAATATTTTTTAAACCCGAACATTTTCAAAATTTGTGAACATACTTTTAAAAATCCAAACCTTTTGTGAACAACGTTTCAGAATCTCAAAATTTATTTCAAAAAATAGGAGCAAAATTGAAAACAAGAATATTTTTTTGTAACTACAAACAATTTTTTGAAAATACAAACATTTTCTGAACGAACAAAACTGAAAACACGAACAACTTCTGAAACTACGCACAATTTTTTTCAACACCCGAACATTTTCAAAATTGCTCATAATGTCAAAAACACGAAATTTTTAAAAAGAGCAAACACTATTTTGAACATGAAATTTTTTTATTTTTTAACATTTTATAAAAACAGTAACAAATTTGGAATTTCAAAAGATTTCAACAAAGTATGAACAAAAAATTGAAACCATTTTTTTAATTGGTGAGAACATTTTTTGTATTCGTGTAGAAAAAATCACCATGTTCAACGTAGAGTGTCCGGGTTGGTAGAAGGCTCCGTTTGAGAGCATGTTGTTCGACGACATCCGTCAGATGACCTTAATTTTTTTCATTGGCTGTATGAACCATTCAAGGCACCATACCAAGGTTTTTTTGGTTTTCTATAAATTTTATATTTTCTGGAGTTTTCTCGGTCAAAAAAGGGCGATAAATTGTCGGACGTGTCGCAACTTGCATAAGGTGTCGAAAATCGTTCAAACTTGGCAAGGATTCCCACCATGGGCGTGCCCACCTGCTTGCAAAAGTTGGGTCAGTTCAATCGTCTCCAAAAATAGACCATGTTCAACATAGGGTATCCGGCTTCGTCTGAGAGCAGGTTGTTTCTTGACATCCTTGAAATAGCCTCAATTTTTTCCATGGCCTTGTATGACCAATTGAAGGCACCATGCCAAGATGTTTTGGTTTTTCAATAAATTTTGCATTTTCTAGAGTTTTCTCGGTAGAAAAAAAGTTCATTGATTTGTTTAAAAAAAAATGAAACTAAAGAGGTTTGCACATTGCAAAAGAAAAAGAAGAACAAAAAGGAACAGAAAAAAGAAAAAGAAAAAGGAAAATAAAAACCGAACAAAAGCATTTGAAAAAAAGAGAAAAATGGAAACAAGAAAAAGGGAAAAAGGAAAAAAAGGAAAGAAAGAGGAAAAAGGACAGAAGAAAAGAACGAGAATGATAATGTAAACACAACAGTTGATGGTGGCTGCTTGGTTATCGTGTCTACATTTGTACCAGGAAGTCCCTGGTTCGAATCCTACTAGGCTCACTTTTTTTGCCTCTCTTGCGAAGAGGTATGGGCTAATCTGAGCCGTTCTTGCGTTTAGGGGGGGTTCTGTGACGCGTCTGGCTCAATCGTGCACTAATCATACACGCAAATGCACACGATCAAGCCTAAGGACTCACGGGAAGATATCACAACACAACTCTAAAACATAAATAAAGTCATACAAGCTTTATATTACAAGTCAGGGGCCTCGAGGGCTCGAATACATAAGCTTGCGTACAAGCGTCAGCGGAAGCATCAGATATCTGAGTACAGATATAAAGGAAAACACAGATAAGCCCTTAGAAGGCAGGGCAAAAGAAAACACTACGATCGAAAGGCGCAGGCCTCCTGTCTGGGACCCTCCGATCCTACTTCTGGTCGTCAGCCAACTCGTAGTAGTAACCACCCTCGGGGTAGTAGTAGCGATCATCGGCGGGGGCAACTGTCTCAGGGGCTCCGTCATCTTGGTCACGACAAACTGATATGGGGAGAAAAGAAAAACAAAGCAACTGTGAGTACTCAGAAGTACTTAGCAAGCAAGGATCTACACTACATATGCAACATTTTCAAAGAGAGGCTGTATACGTGGACTGGGCTGCAGAAATGCCAGAATAGAGAGGAGGCCTAGTCTTATCGAAGACTAGCATCTTCAGAGGTCTTGCAGCATTAGAAGAGTGTAGACAGTTGTAACATCCCCAGCCTCACACCACAGTGATCACTCTCTGATCATGCCAAGTCATCATCATTATTCCATAGGAAAAAAATAATTTAAGTTAAAATTCAAAGTCCAAAATGCAAGTCAAAGAATTGCTTCCTCCAAATACTCAAACAAAATAGTTCATCATGTCTCAAATATTCCCAAGGCAACTATAAAATTGAAACCAACATTTTTGGAAATCCCAACTTGCCCTTGGAATTAATTCAGTGCTATTCCAGCAATTTTAATTGCCAAATCATTTATGAAAAATACCAAATGAATTTCAATGACTCCCAAAATAATTGTGGCACTGCCTAAAATTGTGTTGGATTTATTGGGTCTAGTCCCATATTTTTCCAACACTGTTTGGATGCCCAATTAATTCTTTCTCTCTCTGTTATCTAAATAAAAAGAAAACAGAAGAAAAAGGAGAAGGGCAAGGCCTTTACCTGGCAACTGGACCGAGCCGGCCCAGCCCAACTTACCTCCTCGCCTCGGTGTCGCCTTCCCCGTGGACGACCGCGCCCGCGCCGATCGCCGCGCGACACCGCGACGAGGGCAGGCAGCGAGAGGGGATAAGATCGCCACGTCCATTCCCCCTACCTCCTCCCCACTCACTCTTCCCTCTCCATCGTCTCTTCCCCAAGCTCTCTTCCTCACCACCGAAAGAGACCGACGCGGTCGCCGCCGTACCTCGCCCGCCCTCGAGGCCACCGAGCTCCTCCGGCCATGCCGAGCTGTCCATGCGCGCCGTCTCCGTCGACCGCGTCTCCTCGCCGAGCCACGCGACGCCGGATGCAACCAGGAGCTGCCCCGACCCCTACTTCTTCCCCGGATCCCCGTCGCGTCGCCGCCTCGATCCACCTCCTCCGGCAGCTACTAAGCCCCCGAGGGACCTTCGTGCGTCCACACGGTGAGCACCGCCGCTCCTGCCTTCCCTCTGAGCTTCGGCTCCTCGTAAACGCGTGCCTCCTCATAGCTGCCGCTCCGCCGCCACCATGATCGCCGCTTGTGAGCCATGCGTACTCCTGAGCACCCGACCGCGCCACTAGCGCGCTCTAAAGCGCATCCAGCGTCGGGCTCGAACCCCAGCTGACCCCCTAATCCACTCCCGCCGCGTTTCGACGAACGGCCGAATTCCGGCCGCCGCGTCGCTTGTCACCGCCGTCACCACGGGCCACTCCGCGACCTCCCGTTCATCCCATCGGATGCGCGCGTGCACCAGCTCTCCAACGAGCCTAGCCACGCCTCCAATGGCACCCTGTAGCGAATTCCCGAGCTGCTTCGGCACTCGTCCGCCGTGAATGAGCTCGCCGGAGCTCCTCCGGCGACGCGTCCGACGTGGCACTGGCTGGGACCCACTCGGAGAGACTGCCAGTGGGCCCCGATGCCTGTTTGACCGAGTTGACCGCGGTCAACTCGCGGTTACTGTTCACCCCCTGCCCCTGACCAGTGGGCCCCGACGCTTAATTAAGCTAAATAGGTTTTTAAAAATAAATCTAAATACTAATGTCTCACTGACAGATGGGGCCCACTCCCTAATTAACTCATTTAGTTAGATTAGCTCACTGTTAAAGCAACAGAGGCTGACATGTGGGTCCCACTGGACCCACATGTCATGTTTGACTGGTCAGCCGACTGTTGACTTGCTGATGTCAGCATTACCTCATGCTGACGTCATAATTCAATTTCTGTTAATTAAAAATAATTCCAAAAAATCAATTAAACTTTGAAAATTAATAACTTTTAAACCGCAGCTCAGATCGAAAAAGTTAAAACATGAAAGTTGCTCAGAACGACGAGACGAGTCTGATCGTGCTGTCTGTTTCCTTGTCGGAACCTCCTACATAGGAGATCTCGTAACTCCGAGCTCGATTCCGGTAAATGAATAGTGCACACACACCGGTTAATAAATCCCAGATTAATCCTAAAAATAACTAAAATGACTTAGAGGCATATTTAGGCAACCCTGCACTGCATCATAGCATCGCACGCACTGTGTTGCATCTATTTGCATTATATTTACTTGTTTCTTCCCCCTCTTCTCTTTCGGTAGACCCCGACGTTGCCGTAGCTCCTGAGGCAGACGCCGCTCCGGAGTACGACTACGTCCCCGACGACCCTGCCCTTGCCGTCGAGCAGACAGGCAAGCACCCCCATTTTGAGCATTTCAATATCGCCCACTCTCTTCTCTCTTATGCTTGCATTAGAAGTTACTGCTGCTACTGTTGTCCTATATCTGTTGCATAGCCTGTTTTATTGTAGCCTACTTTTGATACCTGCCTGTTCTCCTAAACTGTTTAGTATAGGATGGGTAGAGCCTTATCAGAGACCCACTTGTCCCGACTGCCCCGCTAGACTCTTAGAAGACCCGAGCAATGGGATCGAAGATCAGACCCGGGCACCGCACGTCACTTCCCCTATGTTGCTCGACACTACTGTGTTATTATCGAGTGCCGAGGGTGATACCTCGTCAGCACTTTTGATGATAACCTTGTAGGTTAGTTAGTCGGTCGTGGTAAGCGAGGGTGATTCCTCCTACACCACCCTCGATAACGACGTCGTCGTGCAACTTCTCAAGTGTGGACCTCGAGGGTGATTCCTCATTCGTTCACCTTGACGATAGCATCGAGCGGGAATTCCATCGAGGGTGATTCCTCAGGGTTCCCTTCGGTGTCAGACACACAGCTACTCTGGATATTATGACTTGACTTTGAACCATGATACTAAAGACGGGTCGGCCCTGAGGGGTACCCGCGCGAGCATGAATGTGAAGTGATGTGGAGTCGGGTTGACCTGAGAGGTGCCCGCGAGATAACTACGAGACGTGGCCGGGCATTCTTAGCCCTTGCCGCAAGTCCTTGAGATGGGGCGACGGGGTCACATCGATCATGAGTCTCTGCTCGTTTCCGCGCGCTCCTAAACCACTAAACGGTTTGGATATTTGATCTGAGGGGCCTCTGGCCTGATAGCACTAACCATCACGTGGGCATAGTATGGGCGTTCTGCGTTGTATACTTCAGCCGGAGCTTAACGGACGCCAGCGACTGAGCGGCGCGCGCCGAGTTGGACTGGTTACGCAACTGCGCTTGTATTAAGGGGTTGCTAGGTCTGCTCTCGTCCACCTGACGCAACGTGCAGGAGTTCCCAGGGCGAAGGCCCAAGACCCCTGGGGGCATAGGTTAGTCCGGCGTGCTGACCTCTCTTTAGAGCCCAGGTCGGGTTGCGGCGTGTTGCTTAGCCGAGGCCGGGCATGACCCAAAAAAGTGTGTCCGGCCGGAGTTAAGCGAGCGTGGTGGGTAAGTTGGTGCACCCCTGCAGGGAAGAAACTTCTATCGATAGCCTGTCCTACGGTAACGGACACTCGGAGTTGTATCCCGATCGGTACAACTAGAACATGACTTGAGATGAAATGGATAGTACGGCTCTGGGATTGCTTTCTCGCAGGGAGTCGAGGAAGAATCTCTGGCCGAGGTTGATGACATTACTACTATACTTTACGTTATGTTTTTCTGCTCTCTTCTTATGCTGCAAGGCTGTTGAAGATGCTGAAGATGCTAGTCTTCGATAGGACTAGGCTTTCCCTCTCTATTCTGGCATTTCTGCAGCCCAGTCCACATATACAGCCCCCTTTGAAAATGTTGCATATGTAGTGTAGATCCTTGCTTGCTGAGTACTTCGGATGAGTACTCATGTTTGCTTTATTTTCCTTTTCCCCCCTTTATTCCTTTGTCGCATCCAGACGACGGAGCCCCGGAGCCAGTTGTCCCCACCGACGACCACTACTACTACCAGCCCGGAGAGTACTACTACTACGAGGAGCCGTCTGACGACCAGGAGTAGGATCGGAGGGTCCAGGGCAGGAGGCCCACGCCTTTTCGATCGTAGTTTTTATTTTGCCCCGCCTCTGTGAAGGCTTATCTCTCTTTCTGTAATATATCTGTACCCAGATATCTGATGCTTCCGCTGACACTTGTATGCCATCGAGCTATGTATTCGAGCCCTCGAGGCCCTGGCTTGTAATATTAAGCTTGTATGACTTTATTTATGTTTTAGAGTTGTGTTGTGATATCTTCAAGTGAGACCTTAGGCTTGATCGTGTGCAATTGCGTGTATGGTTACTGCACGATTAAGCCGGGGTCGTCACAACAGTACCATATAATGTAGCAGTAATGATATCAACCTCACCCAGAGATCCTTTCTCGACTCCCTGCGAGAAAGCAATCCCAGAGCCATACAGTCATCAACCTCGTCCTGAGATCCCTTCTCGACTCCCTGCGAGAAGCAATCCCAGAGCCTCATATCCAGGTCTCATCTCATCTTCTAGCTGTATCGATCGGGATACAACTCCGAGTGTCCGTTACCGAGGATTCGACTATGCATAGATTAGTTCTTCCCTGCAGGGGTGCACCAACTTACCCACCATGCTCGCTTAACTCCGGCCGGACACACTTTCTGGGTCCTGCCCGGCCTCGGCCAAACGACACACCGCAACCCTACCTACAGCTCAGCAGAGAGGTCCCCGCCGGTCTACATCCTAAGCGCAAGGGGGTCTTGGCCATCGCCCCTCGCCCTCCGGGTCGTTGCGCACAGGGTGGATACCAGCATCGCCTCGGGTGGCCGACACGATCCGACCGTGCCGCAATGCTGAACTGGATGTCTGTCAGAGCTTTTGGCTGATGCATACGATGCAGAACGCCCATACTATGCCCACGTGGTGGTTAGTGCTATCGGGCCAGAGGCCCACTCAGTTCAAATATCCAAACCGTTAGTACCTTGGTAGTGCGGTAACGAGCAGAGACTCGCGATCGATGTGACCCCGTCGCCCCGTCTCGAGGACTTGCGGCAAGGGCCAAGAATACCCGGCCACGCCTCGTATTCTCACTCGGGAACCACACAGGCAACCCGTCTTCACAACACTCGCCACTTAGGCGCATGCGGGTACCCCTCAGGGTCGACCCGCCTATCCAAGTAACAGTGTAAAGTCCAAGTATCCGTGTGTCCATTACATCATAGGAATCCGAGGTATCACCCTCGTTGAATTCCCACTCGATGTATCCGTCAAGGTGAACTCGGAGGAATCACCCTCGATTGGTTCACACTTGATGTGTTGCACGACAGCGTCGTTACCGGAAGCGGTGAAGGAGGGATCACCCTCGATGACCACGACCAAATAGCTACTCTACAGAGTTAACATCAGAAGTGCTACAAGAGGTTTCACCCTCGGCACTCGATAGTAACGCTGCAGTGTCGTTACAACTAAGGGGGGGGGTAATGTGCGGTGTCGGGGCCTGGTCTTCAATCCCGTTGATCGGGTCTTCGGATAATCCAATGGGGCAATTGGGATAAGTGGGGTCACTGATAGGTCTCTACCTAGCCTAAACTAAGCAGTTTAGGATATGCAGGTAAATATCAACAGCAGGTTACAATAAACAGGCTATGCATCAGAATACGTTAAGCAGCAGTAGCAACAATTCTAATGCAAACATGAGAAAATAGAATGGGCGATATCGGGATGATCAAAAGGGGGGCTTGCCTGGTTGCTCGGCGGCAAGGGCAAGGTCTTCAACGGTGGCGTCGGGCTCCGGAGCTGCGTCAGTCTCGGAGACGACGTCGGTGTCAGGGTCTACCGAGAGAGAAGAGGGGGAAGAAACAGTAAATACAAAGCAAACAAGAGCATGTCATGACAATACGCAGCGCCGGGTGTGTCCTAACGTATGGTTACACGTCACCGAGGAAGGGGGAATCCATCCGGGAATGTTTTTCCGGTTCCGGACATTTGTCAGACAGATGACCGGAGGGGAACGGTTCCATGTTCGGATAGTTAGGGAGATGTGGCGGACGAACGGACCGCGTATTCGGATTCGTCTCATCGTTCTGAGCATTTTTCATATATAAAATATTTTCATCGGAGTTACGATTTATTTTATATTAAATTTCAAAGATTCAAACAAATTCTGGAATTATTTAATTAATTAAATTCGAATTATCCGAAATAGTGAATGCTGACATCAGCATGATGTCAACATGAGGTCAGCAGACTGTCAGGGTTAATTGGGGTTTGATTAATTCACTTAAATATAGATTAATTAGATTAAATAATTAATTAGTTTAATTAAACAGAGTTAATTAAGTTAATTACTTAATTAATTAATTATTTTAATTGTTCTTCTTTTTTTTTTAAACAGTGGGCGCGGGCCCCACCGGTCAGTGGTAGAGCCGCAGCTGGGCGTTCGAGTGCTCGTGCGCATGCGCGCGCGCGGCCACTAGAGGGCGGCGGCGGGCACGACGAGACCGTGGAGGGCGAGGCGAGCGGCAAGGCGGGGCGCGGCGAGCGAGCGCGGTGAGGGAGCGGTTAGGGGCGCGCGAAGGCGCCGGCGAACGACGAGCAGCTGCAGTGCGGGTGAGGGGGGTGCGGCCGTGGCGGATAAGGGGAAGCGCGGCGGGGCACGGCTGTGCGGCGAGGCACGGGGGGAGGGGGGGAGGGAAGCGAGAGGCGGGGCTAGTAGCGGGCGCGACCACGGTGGCGCGCGCGGGCTCGATCGGGAGGCCGCCGGTGGCGAGCAAGCAACGGCGACGCAAGGCGCGCAGGCCAAGGCAGAGGAGGGGGAAGACGGGATCCATACCCCCGGTGCAGGGGTTCGCCGGCGAGGCGCGGGGAAGTCCGTCGAGGAGGGGACGAGGAGGCGGGCGACGAGGTCGAGGATAGGGACGGCAGAGGCGGGTGACGCCGGGGCGGCGCGGTGCCAGATCGGGTCGAGGCAGCGGCGTTCGGGGAGGAGGCCGAGGAGGCGAGCGCCGGCGTGGTGGCGAAGGGGGCGTCGCCGGCGACGCCGGCGAGTGGCGCCGGGCCTGTCGGAAGCGGAGATGGATTCGATCCCCCGATCCAATCGGGGGGGGGAGGGCAGAGGAGAGCGAGGGAAACGTGGGGGGGGGAGTGGGTTTTGGCGCTAGGGTTCCTGGGAAGTGGGGGGGGGGTGGTGTAGTGGGGTGGCTGGGCCGCCGGCTGGCCGCTGGGCCTGTTGGCCCAGAGGGGGGGGGGGGGTTCTGTTCTTTTTCCTTTTTGTTTTCTTCTTTTCTTCTCTTTTTCTCTTTTCTCTGTTTTGCAAATAGTTAGGCACCCAAATGAATTTTATAAAATATATAAACTGGTCCATAAATTACAGTGCAACATTAGTCACTGCTAGAAATTGGTTTGGTGTCCATATCTTTTTACTTGGATTTTATTTAATTTGAAAAGGATGAAATAGTGCTGTTTTGTTGCTGTTCCTTGATGTTTGAGTCCTTTTCCAATTCCAATAAATGTTGCAATCATTTTTATAAATGCTTTGGGAATATTTGCAACATGATGCACATTTTAGTCTTCAGGTTTGGGCAACTTTTATTTTCCACTTTAGTTTTAATTTGAATTTTGATTTAGGAGCTGAATGCAAATGATGATTTGGCACTGATAATCATGATGACATGGCATAATCAAAAGGGGATTACTATAGTTATCCACTGGGGGTGTTACAAGTCTCCTCCACTAACAAGAATTCTCGTCCCGAGAATTAAGAGGTAGAAGGAAAAAGTTCGGGGTATTCCGCACGAAGATTATCCTCGCGTTCCCAAGTGGCTTCATCTTCAGTATGATTTGACCACTGCACTTTGAGGAACTTGGTAAATTTTTTACGGGTCCGACGTTCAGATTCATCGAGGATGCGGATCGGATGTTCCTTATATGAAAGATCATCATGCAATTCGAGCATCTCGTGATCCACTGCACGGTGCGGAGATTCCTTGAAGCATTTACGAAGTTGCGACACATGGAAGACGTCGTGGATATGAGAGAATTGCGGCGGCAACTCCAATTTATACGCCACCTGACCACGTCTTGCAACAATGCGCAAAGGACCAATGTAGCATGGAGCTAGCTTGCCCTTGATTCCAAAACGGTGAGTGCCTTTCATAGGAGTGACATGCAGATAAGCTTGATCACCAGGTTGATAAGTCAAACCCCATCGTTTGCGATCATAGTTGCTCTTCTGGCGGTCCTGAGCCACCTTGAGATTTTCTCGGACAATACGAACTTGTTCTTCGGCGTGTTGAATAATATCCGGACCCACAAGCGGTCCTTCCCCTGTTTCTGACCAATTAAGAGGGGTTCGACACTTACGTCCATAGAGTACTTCGAAGGGGGCCATTTTCAAGCTGGCTTGATAGCTGTTGTTATAAGAGAATTCCGAAATAAGGAAGAGATTCTTCCCACTTCTTACCGAAAGAAATAACACAAGCCCGAAGCATGTCTTCAAGCACCTGATTTACTCGCTCGACTTGGCCTTGGGATTGAGGGTGATAAGCTGAACTCCAGGTAATATGAGTTCCCATAGCTGTTTGGAAACTTTCCCAGAATTTGGAAGTGAAAAGGCCGCCGCGGTCCGAACTGATCTCCTTCGGAATACCGTGGAGTGATACAATTCTGGAGATATACAACTCTGCTAACTGGCTAGCAGTGATAGTTTCTTTGTCGGGCAGAAAGTGTGCAACTTTAGAAAGTTGGTCGACGACGACAAGAATAGCATCGCGACCCTTCTGTGACCTGGGAAGTCCTGTAACGAAATCCATCTGAATCTTATCCCATTTCCATAGAGGAATAGGAAGTGGTTGCAGAATTCCAGCCGGCTTCTGATGTTCTGCTTTAACGCGATGACACACATCACATTCATCAACATATCGAGCAATATCCTTCTTCATTTTAGACCACCAGTACCTTTGACGGAGATCACGATACATCTTGGTGCTACCCGGATGAATAGACAGCGGGGTATCATGTGCCTCCTTCATGACCTTGTCGGTCATAAGTTCGAAGCGAGGTACGACAATGCGGTTTCTGAAATACAAGGTTCCATCTTCAGACAGCGAGAAATCCCTGTACTTTTTATGGTGAAGATTTTCCTTCATTAGATCAACTTCCGCATCTTTAGCTTGCGCATTCTTAACAGCTTTCTCAAGATCTAGCTGTATCACAAGGTTATTAAGAGAGCCCTGTGGAACAATACGCAGATTCAGCTTGCACAGTTCTTCATAAAGACGAGGTTGAGCTCGCCTAACCATGAGGTTGTCGCAATAGGACTTGCGGCTTAAGGCATCAGCCATTACGTTAGCCTTGCCAGGGGTATAGGATATACCCAAATCATAGTCCGCAATGGCCTCCATCCATCTTTGCTGACGGAGGTTTAGAGATGGCTGAGTGAACAAATACTTCAGACTTTTATGATCCGTGTATATCTCGCAACGATTACCGAGAAGGTAATGTCGCCACAACTGCAGTGCATATATGACAGCAACTAGTTCTAGATCATGTACCGGATAATTCTCTTCATGTGGGCGCAACTAACGAGAGCCATAGGAAATCACTTTACGCTCTTGCATTAGGACACAGCCTAATCCTTCACGGGATGCGTCACAATAAATCACGAAGTCTTTGCGGGAATCTGGAGGAGATAGTACTGGGGCAGATGTTAGCTTGTCTTTGAGTGTCTGGAAACTTTCTTGACATTTGTCTGTCCATTCAAACTTAACGCCCTTGTGAAGCAGATCAGTCAGGGGCTTAGCAATCTTAGAAAAAATTCTCGACAAATCGACGGCAATAGCTTGCAAGGCCAAGAAAACTTCTCACTTGCTTGACGTTCTTCGGAGGAGTCCAGTCAAGAATAGCCTGAACTTGTTCTGGGTTAACAGCAATTCCATCCTTGGAAATCACATGACCAAGGTAGGTTACTTCAGAAAGCCAGAATTCACATTTGGAGTATTTGGCATACAACTGGTGTTCTCGGAGTCTTTCCAGTACAAGACGGAGGTGTTCGGCATGCTCTTCTTTATTCTTCGAGTAAACCAGAATATCATCTAGATATACCACGACGAAATTGTCGAGGTAATCCATGAAGATGTAATTCATCAATCGGGAGAATGTGGCTGGAGCATTTGTTAAGCCAAAAGACATTACAGTGTACTCATAAGAGCCATATTGAGTAACAAATGCAGTCTTCGGAATATCCTCTTCACGAACACGGATCTGATGATAACCCAACCTCAAGTCGAGTTTAGAAAACACCGATGATCCAGCAAGTTGATCATACAAATCATTGATCCGAGGAAGTGGATATTTATTCTGGATTGTAGCTTGGTTAATGGGCCGATAATCCTGAACCAATCGGTTAGTTCCATCTTTCTTCTTAACGAAGAGTGAAGGTGCTCCCCAAGCAGAGGAACTGGGGTGGATGAAACCTTTCTTAAGTGACGTGTCGATTTCTTCCTTAAGCTCGAGAAGATGATGCGGAGGCATCTTATAAGGACGCTTCGCAATAGGAGTTGTGCCTGGCTTCAGGTCGATGACAAATTCGACAGCTCTAGCAGGGGGTATTCCTGGAAGTTCTTCTGGAAAGACATCTTGAAATTCACGAACAACTGGAACGTTTTCGATGCCTTCAAGAGGTGAAGCATTCAATGCATTCAGAACATATATTTGAGTCTCAGCATCCTGAGCTATTCGAGCTGAGTATTGTACTTTCTGGCCAGAAGGGTGTGTGAGGCGGACTGTTTCAGTGGCACAGTCAATCAAAGCTTTATGAGGCTTCAACCAGTCCATACCCAGAATAATGTCTATGTTGGAGGTCTTGAGAGCAATGAGAGAAACGGGGAACATCAATCCTCCGATCACAATGTGGTTACCGTGGCTTACCATGGTAGTTTGCCAATTAGCCCCAGGTGACTGGATTACTAATGGGGTCGACATCTCCTCGAAAGGTATATCATGGCTTCGCGCAAAACTTTCGGACATGAAGGAGTGCGATGCTCCAGAATCAAAGAGGACCGAAGCTGGGATTGAATTCACTAGAAGGGTGCCCATCACAATTTTGGGGTCCTGTCGAGCTTCTTCCATGTTATCTTGGTTGACATGGACCTGAACTATAGCGGACGGCCTGGCATTACAGCTTCTGAGACGACGGTTCCGACAGCTCTTCTTGCAACCAACAGGAGGACGTGGTGCATCCTGATGAAAAGCCATAGCATCAGGCGGTCCATCATGAACCGATAGCTGTCTCGGCGGTGAAGGCAAATGAGGTGCAACATATGACGGCCTTGGTGTTGGAGCAGGTCGGTGGTAAACATTGTGGGGAATCCAGACTTGACGTTTCTGAACTGGCTGAACCGAGGATGAGCCAGCTTCATGAGTGCGCTTGAGCGACTCCTGGTACTCAGTCAGAGCTGTTTCAACTTGGAAAGATTTGCTGACAAGCGTTGCGAAGTCTGCAAAATCAAGGACAGCAAGTGCGAGGTTTATATCCGTACGCAGTCCTTCACGGAATTTCTCCTGCTTGCGGGCGTCAGTGCAGACGTCATCTTCAGCATAGCGGGACAATTCAAGAAATTTCCTCTGATATTCATCCACAGTCATTTTGCCCTGTGAGAGTTTGCGGAACTCCTGCTTTTTCTGGTCCATCAGACCTTGAGGAATGTACCGTGCACGAAAAGCTGACTGGAATTCCTGCCTAGTGGTTACAGTTTCAGCAGGCAACATACCCTTGTGGTTTTCCCACCATTGCGCAGCTGATCCCCTCAGGTGATATGTCGCATAGGTGACGTAACTGTCAGGGATAGCATTGGCCGACTTCATCTGGAAGGCAATGTCACGGAGCCAATCATCAGCATCCATTGGATCAGTCGAGCTGCGAAAAGTGGACGGATTGAGGCACACGAATTCCGGCAGAGTTATTGGAGCAGACTGTTGCTGAGTATTCTGGTTTGGGAACTGAGCCAATATCCCGGTCATAACCTGACGGTTCAGTTCAAACTGCTGCATCATTGCGGCAATATAGGGTGGAGGTGGAGGATCGTCAGCCATCCTGCCAAATCAACAGGGGCAGTTTAGCAAGAAGAACTGCAGGTGTATGGAATAATTCATGAAGTAACACGCACAACAGAAGGGAGTGCAATCGATACTACATCATGTTCGCACCAGACATTCAGAGCCCTCATATCCTCGGTTAGAATCCGGCATTACGACAGCTGAAAGGGGAAGGCTAGACAACTAGGCGGCGCGCAGGCACGCGGCAAGGAAGTACACAACGAGACATAGCAAAGGCTACATCAACGTCGAAGAAAACTGCTGGGGCGAGGGATCTGCAAGTGACAACACAGGGTGCCCTCGATAAAAGGATCCTGCAAGCAGAACCTGGCCCGCAATCTTGAAGAAAGGAGGGGTAATTTCAGAACTCCGGGTGGATGTGATTACGAGAACCTAAGGTTGGAGTTAGTAAAATTCATTTAACCCGAATAGGAGAGACGATCAGAGTACCAGAGTATAGACGAGGAATAAAAGATCCTAATACCACCCAATTGGCGACATGGGCCCGTAAGCCACACAGCCAAGTTAGTAAATTAGTTTTTAGACCACTAGACTCAACTTCGGCCAAGGAGTTGGAAAGGAGGGGTTCCTACAGTCAGTCGGCTCTGATACCAACTTGTGACGCCCCCGGCTCAATCGTGCACTAATCATACACGCAAATGCACACGATCAAGCCTAAGGACTCACGGGAAGATATCACAACACAACTCTAAAACATAAATAAAGTCATACAAGCTTTATATGACAAGCCAGGGGCCTCGAGGGCTCGAATACATAAGCTTGCGTACAAGCGTCAGCGGAAGCATCAGATATCTGAGTACAGATATAAAGGAAAACACAGATAAGCCCTTAAAAGGCAGGGCAAAAGAAAACACTACGATCGAAAGGCGCAGGCCTCCTGCCTGGGACCCTCCGATCCTACTCCTGGTCGTCAGCCAACTCGTAGTAGTAACCACCCTCGGGGTAGTAGTAGCGATCGTCGGCGGGGGCAGCTGTCTCAGGGGCTCTGTCATCTTGGTCACGACAAACTGACATTGGGAGAAAAGGAAAACAAAGCAACCGTGAGTACGCAAAAGTACTCAGCAAGCAAGGATCTACACTACATATGCAACATTTTCAAAGAGAGGCTGTATATGTGGACTGGGCTGCAGAAATGCCAGAATAGAGAGGAGGCCTAGTCCTATCGAAGACTAGCATCTTCAGAGGTCTTGCAGCATTAGAAGAGTGTAGACAGTACCATATAATGTAGCAGTAATGATATCAACCTCACCCAGAGATCCTTTCTCAACTCCCTGCGAGAAAGCAATCCCAGAGCCATACAGTCATCAACCTCGTCCTGAGATCCCTTCTCGACTCCCTGCGAGAATCAATCTCAGAGCCTCATATACAGGTCTCATCTCATCTTCTAGCTGTATCGATCGGGATACAACTCCGAGTGTCCGTTACCGAGGATCCGGCTATGCATAGATTAGTTCTTCCCTGCAGGGGTGCACCAACTTACCCACCACGCTCGCTTAACTCCGGCCGGACACACTTTCTGGGTCCTGCCCGGCCTCGGCCAAACGACACACCGCAACCCTACCTACAGCTCAGTAGAGAGGTCCCCGCCGGTCTACATCCTAAGCGCAAGGGGGTCTTGGCCATCACCCCTCGCCCTCCGGGTCGTTGCACACAGGGTGGATACCAGCATCGCCTCGGGTGGCCGACACGATCCGACCGTGCCGCAATGCTGAACTGGATGTCTGTCAGAGCTTTTGGCTGATGCATACGATGCAGAACGCCCATACTATGCCCACATGGTGGTTAGTGCTATCGGGCCAGAGGCCCACTCAGATCAAATATCCAAACCGTTAGTACCTTGGTAGTGCGGTAACGAGCAGAGACTCACGATCGATGTGACCCCGTCGCCCCGTTTCGAGGACTTGCGGTAAGGGCCAAGAATGCCCGGCCACGCCTCGTATTCTCACTCGGGCACCACACAGGCAACCCGTCTTCACAACACTCGCCACTTAGGCGCACGCGGGTATCCCTTAGGGTCGACCCGCCTATCCAAGTAACAGTGTAAAGTCCAAGTATCCGTGTGTCCATAACATCAGAGGAATCTGAGGTATCACCCTCGTTGAATTCCCACTCGATGTATCCGTCAAGGTGAACTCGGAGGAATCACCCTCGATGGGTTCACACTTGATGTGTTGCACGACAACGTTGTTACCGGAAGTGGTGAAGGAGTAATCACCCTCGATGACAACGACCAAATAGCTACTCTACAGAGTTAACATCAGAAGTGCTACAAGAGGTTTCACCCTCGGCACTCGATAGTAACGCTGCAGTGTCGTTACAACTAGGGGGGGGGGTGATGTGCGGTGTCGGGGCCTGGTCTTCAATCCCGTTGATCGGGTCTTCGGATAATCCAGCGGGGCAATCGGGATAAGTGGGGTCACTGATAGGTCTCTACCCAGCCTAAACTAAGCAGTTTAGGATATGCAGGTAAATATCAACAGCAGGTTACAATAAACAGGCTATGCATCAGAATAGGTTAAGCAGCAGCAGCAGCAATTCTAATGCAAACATGAGAAAATAGAATGGGCGATATCGGGATGATCAAAAGGGGGGCTTGCCTGGTTGCTCGGCGGCAAGGGCAAGATCGTCAACGGTGGCGTCGGGCTCCGGAGCTGTGTCAATCTCGGGGACGACATCGGTGTCATCGTCTACCGAGAGAGAAGAGGGGGAAGAAACAGTAAATACAAAGCAAACAAGAGCATGTCATGACAATACGGAGCGCCGGTTGTGTTCTAACGTATGGTTACACGTCACCGAGGAAGGGGGAATCCATCCAGGAATGTTTTTCCGGTTCCGGACATTTGTCAGACAGATGACCGGAGGGGAACGGTTCCATGTTCGGATAGTTAGGGAGATGTGGCGGACGAACGGACCGCGTATTCGGATTTGTCTCGTCGTTCTGAGCATTTTTCATATATAAAATATTTTCATCGGAGTTACGGTTTATTTTATATTAAATTTCAAAGATTTAAACAAATTCTGGAATTATTTAATTAATTAAATTCGAATTATCCAAAATAGTGAATGCTGATGTCAGCATGACGTCAGCAGACTGTCAGGGTTAATTGGGGTTTGATTAATTCACTTAAATATAGATTAATTAGATTAACTAATTAATTAGTTTAATTAAACAGAGTTAATTAAGTTAATTACTTAATTAATTAATTATTTTAATTCTTCTTCTTTTTTTTAAACAGTGGGCACGGGCCCCACCGGTCAGTGGCAGAGCCGCAACTGGGCGTTCGGGCGCTCGTGCGCGTGCGCGCGCGCGGCCACCAGAGGGCGGCGGCGGGCACGACGAGGCCGGGGAGGGCGAGGCGAGCGGCAAGGCGGGGCGCGGCGAGCGAGCGCGGCGAGGGAGCGGTCAGGGGCGCGCGACGGCGCAGTGGCCGGAGCGGGTGGAGGCGCGGGAAGGCGCAGGCGAACGACGAGCAGCTGCAGCGCGGGTGAGGGGGGTGATGCCGTGGCGGACGAGGGGAAGCGCGGCGTGGCGCGGGTGTGCGGCGAGGCACGGGGGGGGAGGGAAGCGAGAGGCGGGGCTAGCAGCGGGCGCGACCACGGTGGCGCGCGCGGGCTCGTTTGGGAGGCCGTGGGCGGCGAGCAAGCAACGGCGACGTGAGGCGCGGAGGCCAAGGCAGAGGAGGGGGAAGACGGGATCCATATCCGTCTCGTCGTTCTGAGCATTTTTCATATATAAAATATTTTCATTGGAGTTACGGTTTATTTTATATTAAATTTCAAAGATTTAAACAAATTCCAGAATTATTTAATTAATTAAATTCGAATTAACCGAAATAGGGAATGCTGATGTCAGCATGATGTCAGCATGAGGTCAGCAGACTGTCAGGGTTAATTGGGGTTTGATTAATTCACTTAAATATAGATTAATTAGATTAACTAATTAATTAGTTTAATTAAACAGAGTTAATTAAGTTAATTACTTACTTAATTAATTATTTTAATTCTTCTTCTTTTTTTTAAACAGTGGGCGCGGGCCCCATCGGTCAGTGGCAGAGCCGCAGCTGGGCGTTCGGGCGCTCGTGCGCGTGCGCGCGCGCGGCCACCAGATGGCGGCGGCGGGCACGACGAGGCCGGGGAGGGCGAGGCGAGCGGCAAGGCGGGGCGCGGCGAGCGAGCGCGGCGAGGGAGCGGTCAGGGGCGCGCGACGGCGCGGTGGACGGAGCGGGTGGAGGCGCGGGAAGGCGCAGGCGAACGACGAGCAGCTGCAGCGCGGGTGAGGGGGGTGAGGCCATGGCGGACGAGGGGAAGCGCGGCGTGGCGCGGCTGTGCGGCGAGGCACGGGGGGGAGGGAAGAGAGAGGCGGGGCTAGCAGCGGGCGCGACCACGGTGGCGCGCGCGGGCTCGTTTGGGAGGCCGCGGGCGGCGAGCAAGCAACGGCGACGCGAGGCGCGCAGGCCAAGGCAGAGGAGGGGGAAGACGGGATCCATACCCCCGGTGCAGGGGTTCGCCGGTGAGGCGCGGGGAAGTCCGTCGAGGAGGGGACGAGGAGGCGGGCGACGAGGTCGAGGATAGGGACGGCAGAGGCGGGCGACGCCGGGGCGGCGCGGTGCCAGATCGGGTCGAGGTAGCGGCTTTCGGGGAGGAGGCCGAGGAGGCGAGCGCCGGCGTGGTGGCGAGGGGGCGTCGCCGGTGATGCTGCGATGTGCACCGGGGCGGTCGGGAGCGGAGATGGTTCGATCCCCCGATCCAATCGGGGGGGGGGGGGGGGCAGAGGAAGAGCGAGGGAAACGTGGGGGGGGGAGTGGGTTGGTCGCTAGGTTTCCTGGGAAGTGGGGGGGTAGGTGTAGTGGGGGTGGCTGGGCCGGCCGCTGGCCAGCTGGGCCTGTTGGCCCGGGGGGGGGGGGGTTCTGTTCTTTTTCCTTTTGTGTTTCTTGTTTTCTTTTCTTTTTCTCTTTTCTCTGTTTTGCAAATAGTTAGGCACCCAAATGAATTTTATAAAATATATAAACTGGTCCATAAATTACAGTGCAACATTAGTCACTGCTAGAAATTGGTTTGGTGTCCATATCTTTTTACTTGGATTTTATTTAATTTGAAAAGGATTAAATAGTGATGTTTCGCTGCTGTTCCTTGATGTTTGAGTCCTTTTCCAATTCCAATAAATGTTGCAATCATTTTTATAAATGCTTTGGGAATATTTGCAACATGATGCACATTTTAGTTTTCTGGTTTGGGCAACTTTTATTTTCACTTTAGTTTTAATTTGAATTTTGAGTTAGGAGCTGAATGCAAATGATGATTAGGCACTGATAATCATGATGACATGGCATAATCAAAGGGGATTACTGTAGTTATCCACTGGGGGTGTTACAGGTTCTATCTTGCGAAGAGGTATGGGCTAATCTGAGCCGTCCTTGTGTTTAGGGGGGGTTCTACCGAAGCAGAAGTGAAAAAACAATAATCAGGTCTTAATGATGGATCAGATTGTAGTTCATACGTTTTTCTACATAAAAGAACACTTTTATTAAAGATCAGTCAGCTGATTTTGATTTCGCTTTTAAGTAAAACACTGTCCGTCCAATCTTCGTCATGAATCTCAACCCGTTGTGTGTTTTTTTAGGGGTAAACACCAAGTTTATTCATCAAAGTCCTCATGGTGTGAGATACAACGTAGGTCATGGGGTTCGCCAAACCAAACATGGCGACCCGTTCCTCTAGAGAGAGAAAACTTGGCTAAGTTATGTGCTTCATAATTAACCGCATCAATTACACTGGAAAATAGAAGCTTTAAGGTTTATCTTGCTGATGAGTGCTCCATATCCCCCTCGAGCACTCCTGTTAATATCTGAGACGACTTGTTGACAGTCTGATGAGATCATGATGTTCTGGATGTTTAGGTCTTCTGCTAGAGACAAGGCCTCACGGCATGCTACAGCTTCCAAAGTGGCTGGATCCAAAACTCCTTCGACAACTAATGCCGAACTCGCCATATAATTGCCTGCTTTGTCCCTTTATATTGCCGTTGCTGAGCCTCCTCTACCTACCAAAACTCCTGCGTCAACATAGATCTTTCAATATCTCGACGGTGGCTTTTTTTTGGTTTTGACTGTAGTACATGTGGTAAGGGAGCATTCCGGCGAGTGCCGTTCTGTTTGTCTTTGATGATGCCAAGGTCTTCGATGAACCAGTTTATAGAACTATGTGTCGCTTGAGGGCTCTGGAAGATTGTCTCATGGATGGCCTTGCGTCGAGCATGCCATATGGACCATAGGGTAACCTTGATGAGAACAAACTTAATTATAATGAATCTCAACGTGTTGTGTGGTTTTTTTTGGTCGTGGGTGGGTCTTGTTTCTTAGTTGGGCTTTTTCATTCACGGTTCTTTCTCATCTCGCCTGGATTCCGACCCTTTTTCTCTTGGGGCTCACTTTGTCGTTGTGCCAATGTGGGGAGGAGGAGAGGGGCGGAGACGGTGGAGGAAGGTGACCCGTCGGCGAGCAACATTTAGGAGCGGGAGGTTGTGGAGGGAGGCGAGCTGCGGGAGGAAGCACCGGGGGGGGGGGGGGGGGGGGCGCAATTGAGCGGGGACCTCCTGACAAGCAAACACGCAACCCCCATTTTTTCTTTCCATTTTCCTTTTATGTTTTATTTAAAAAAAATCTTCTTTGAAATATTCCGGGAATATACCAAAGTTCCAAATTCCCTAAAAATTGTGAATTTTGAAAATAATGTCGAGAAATCATAAAATGTTCTTAAAATTCCAAAAATGTTTATGATTTAAAATCTCGAGGAGGTCATAAAATGGTTATGGATCAGAAAAGGTTCAGATATTCAAAGAATGTTCATGATTGTGCAAAACTTTCATATAGTAAAAAATGTTCGTAAATTTTAACAAATATCCACAACTTCAAACAAAATATGAATTTTACAAAACTGTTCAAAAAATTCAGTAAATGTTTACGAATTAAAATAATGTTCTCAAATTTCATTGAAAGTTCATTACTTTCAAAAATATTCGCTCTTCAAAGACAATGTTCGTACAAATATGTTCAGGAATTTCAAAAAATCGTTTCCAACTTTCAAAAAATGTTCACTGATTTAAAAAATGTTTGGAAATTGAAAATATGTTAACGAAGTTGAAAAAATATTTGCGAGTTTAAAAAATGTTCAGGATTTAAATATTGTTTGCACAATTTTAGAAAATGATCGCAAATTTGAAAAATGTATAGGATGTCAAGATACTGTTAACAAATTCAAAAAAAGTTCATCATTTCAAAATTTATTCACAAATTAGATAAATGTCTGCGAATTTCAAAAACTAGTTGAAGGAAGGTTCTAGAATGTTCTCAAAATTGGCGGAGAAAAAAAATGCCATGCTGGTGCGTACAGAGAAAAAAACGCCATGCGGGGGTACGCATTTAATCATTATTCCCCGACCTATGCGAGGAATAGGATCTTCCCATGAAGAGGATGCCTACAGAGCCCTCCCATCAGGCAAGCCACCTGCGACTCGGCCCGCCAGCGCACGAGGCGGCCTAGTCCCGTATCCCGGCCAACGACATACACCAGAGGTGCATCACCAACACTCCACTCTCCCCTAAAAAAAATAACACTCCACTTGTTCCTTTTAGTTACTCTTTCATAATAGTTAGCCTCACTTATCGGTTGTATTAGGTTTTGCGCCGTGGGCACAAGAGGCCAAGTAGGACGACAAAAGTTGTCTGACGTACGACACAACATGATAATGAGCATTGATTACAACCAGTGGCAAAGCCAGGTTTACAAGAATGGGTGTGCATAACTCAAGATTAGTATTATCCTGGTTAATTAGTATGAAATGATACTCTTGTTAAGCTTGCACCTACAGGTTCTTAAAGTGAGCCAAAATTGAGGAAAGCACTTCCTATCTATAGTCTGATTGAAAGCTATTTTCAAACCGCTCGTGTTTCGTCAATTCGGATTTCATCCCACGGCTGAGATACCGAGCAAAATCCACGACCCCGTCCCAACCTTCCATTTGAAGGAAATATGCCCTAGAGGCAATAATAAAGTTGTTATTTTATATTTCCTTATTCATGATAAATGTTTATTATTCATGCTAGAATTGTATTGATCAGAAACTTAAATACATGTGTGAATACATAAATAAATACCGTGTCCCTAATAAGCCTCTACTAGACTAGCTCGTTGATCAAAGATGGTTAAGATTTCCTAACCATAGACATGTGTTGTCATTTGATAACGGGATCAAATCATTAGGAGAATGATGTGATGGACAAGACCCATCCGTTAGCTTAGCATAATGATCGTTCAATTTATTGCTATCGCTTTCTTCATGTCAAATACATATTCCTTCGACTATGAGATTATGCAACTCCCGGATACCAGAGGAATACCTTGTGTGCTATCAAACGTCACAACATAACTAGGTGATCATAAAGATGCTCTACAGGTATCTCCGAAGGTGTTTGTTGAGTTGGCATAGATCGAGATTAGGATTTGTCACTCCGAGTATCGGAGAGGTATCTCTGGGCCCTCTCGGTAATACACATCATAAGCTTGCAAGCAAACGACTAAGGAGTTAGTCACAAGGTGATGTATTACGGAACGAGTAAAGAGACTTGCCGGTAACGAGATTGAACTAGGTATAGAGATACCGACGATCGAATCTCGGGCAAGTAACATACCGATGGACAAAGGGAATTATGTATGTTGTCATAACGGTTCGACCGATAAAGATCTTCGTAGAATATGTAGGAGCCAATATGGGCATCCAGGTTCCGGTATTGGTTATTGACCGGAGAGGTGTCTCGGTCATGTCTACATAGTTCTCGAACCCGTAGGGTCCGCACGATTAACGTTCATTGACGATATAATGTTATATGATTTGATGACCCAATGTTGTTCGGAGTCCCGGATGAGATCACAGACATAACGAGGAGTCTCGAAATGGTCGAGAGGTAAATATTGATATATAGGACAATGGTATTTGGACACCGGAAGTGTTTCGGGACGTACCGGGAAGAAATCGGGTCACCGGAAGGGGTTCCGGGCACCCCCGGCATGTATATGGGCTTAATGGGCCAAGGGAGGGACAGACCAGCCCACAGGGGGCTGGTGCACCCCTTTCCCTAGCCGAATAGCCCTAGGGACGGAAAGGGAGGAGGGCTAGCCCCTCCTGCCTTTCCCTCTCATGGGAGAAAGGAAAAGGGGGGGCGCCACCCTCCCCTGCCTTTCCCCCGCTCCTATACATGGCAGGGGGGCGCCACCTTGGGAGAGACCCCAAGTAGGATTCCTCCTACTTGGGCGTCCCCCTTGGCTGCTCCTCCCTCCCTCCCACCTATATATATGTGGGAGGGGGGCGCCTAGCACACAGCAGACAATTGCCTAGCCGTGTGCGGCGCCCCCCTCCACCGTTTACAACCCCGGTCATATTTTCGTAGTGCTTAGGCGAAGCCCTACGGAGATCACTTCACCATCACCGTCACCACGCTGTCGTGCTGCTGGAACTCATCGACTACCTCGCCGTCTTGCTGGATCAAGAAGGCGGAGGACGTCACCGAGCTGAACGTGTGCAGAACGCGGAGGTGCCATACGTTCGGTACTTGATCGGTTGGAGCGCGAAGAAGTTCGACTACATCAACCGCGTTGTTAAATGCTTCCGCTTACGGTCTACGAGGATACGTAGACACACTCTCCCCTCTCGTTGCTATGCATCTCCTTGATAGATCTTGCGTGGGCGTAGGAATTTTTTTTGTTTTCATGCAACGTTCCCTAACAGTGGCATCATGAGCCAGGTCTATGCGTAGATGATATGCATGAGTAGAACACAAAGAAGTTGTGGGCGGTGATGTTCATACTGCTTACCACCAACGTCTTATTTTGATTCGGCGGCATTGTAGGATGAAGCGGGCCGGACCAAAGTTACATGTCCACGCACATGAGACCGGTTCCACCGACTGACATGCAGCTAGTTTTGCATAAAGGTGGTTGGCGGGTGTCTGTTTCTCCTACTTTAGTTGAATCAAATTTGACTGCGGCCCTTCCTTGAAAAAGGTTAAAACAGCAAACTTGATGAATCACCGTTGTGGTTTTATGCGTAGGTAAGAACGGTTCTTACTAGAAGCCCGTAGCAGCTACGTAAAACTTGCAACAACAAAGTAGAGGACGTCTAACTTGTTTTTGCAGGGCATGTTGTGATGTGATACAGTGGCGGCGCCAGCCTGATAAGTCTGTGGGGTCAATGGATTTTTTTAGATATTTTTCTTCATGATGAACAGTAAATAAACAGTAATTCTAGCCTATTTTCCAAAAAAACTGTGGGGTCGGCTGACCCCACAGCTTACACATAGAATCGCCGTTGATGTGATATGGTCAAGACATGATGTGGTATATGTTATTGTATGAGATGATCATGTTTTGTAAGTTATCAGCAACCGGCAGGAGCCTTACGGTTGTCTCTTTATTATATGAAATGCAAACACCATGTAATTGCTTTACTTTATCGCTATGCGTTAGCAATAGTTGTAGAAGCAATAGTTGGCGAGACGACCACGACGCAACGATGGAGAACAAGGTGTCAAGCCGGTGACGATGGAGATCATGACGATGCTTTGAAGATGGAGATCAAAAGCATGAGATAATGATGGCCATATCATGTCACATATTTTGATTGCATGTGATGTTTATCTTTTATGCATCTTATTTTGTTTAGAATGACGGTAGCATTATAAGATTATCACTTCACTAAATTTTAAGATGTAAGTGTTCTCCCCGAGTATGCACCGTTGCGAAAGTTCATCGTTTCGAGACACCACGTGATGATCGGGTGTGATAGACTCTACGTTCACATACAACGGGTGTAAGACAGTTTTGCACATGCAGAATACTTGGGTTAAACTTGACTAGCCTAGCATGTACAGACATGGTCTCGGAACACTGGAGACCGAAAGGTCGAACATGAGTCATATAGTAGATATGATCAATATAGAGATGTTCACCATTGATGACTACCCCATCTCACTGATGATTAGACATGGGTTAGTTGATTTGGATCATGTATCACTTAGATAACTTGAGGGATGTTTATTTAAGTGGGAGTTCATTAGTAATTTGATTAATTAAACTTAATTTATCATGAACTTAGTCCTGATAGTATTTGCATATTTCTGTTGTAGATCAATAGCTCGTGATATAGCTTCATTATTTTTTGATATGTTCCTAGAGAAAACTAAGTTGAAAGATGATGGTAGCAATGATGCGGACTGGGTCCGTGATCTGAGGATTATCCTCATTGCTGCATAGAAGAAGTTCGACTACATCAATCGCGTTGTTAAACGCTTCCGCTTATGGTCTATGAGGGTACGTAGACACACTCTCCCCTCTCGTTACTATGCATCTCCTTGATAGATCTTGCGTGGGCGTAATAATTTTTTTTTGTCTTCATGCAACGTTTCCTAACACCATTTTCTATGCAACAACGTTCGCACAATCTCACAGATCGCCCACCCATTTCCTTTGCCGAACTCAAATTCTATCCCTGTTCCTCTACCATGCATGCGACCCATCTAATGCCGAGTTCACAGTCCACCTATGTCGCCCCTGTTCTCTCTGCTACCGCCACATATCTCCAATATCATACGCCCCGTGCTTCCAATCCACCATACCGTTGCCCTTTGCATCCACTGCGCAATTCCTCCTGGACATGATGGACGACAACAACGACGACTCGCCGTCACCTTTGGAATATGAAGGTCTGAATCTTGATGGGCTGAAGTGGCTTCCGACTGGCCATGTCATACACCTCTAGGAGTTTCCAACATTCTCGTTGCTTATGTCGGACATGGGTGCATTCAGGTGCTCCAACATCAACCAACGCATGTCATCACGCGCCTCCCGTCCCTGCTTCCATTGTAGATTTGTTGATGCACGGCGTAGTCGGCAAACTCCAGTAGCCACACAACACACAACATAGTCTTAGTATTCGCTGCCCCCTCCTTGAGAAACTACTGAGGCCCAAGCACAAAGCAATTAGTCCAAGTGATGAAACAATATGTGATTACCTATATGTATCGCTTGTCCATGGAAGAATATTGTCTTGATAGAAGCACCTTTTATTTCTTTTGCAAATTCATCCCAAATAGTTACAAGCATGTGTCATAGGTACCAAATCATACTTTCAAGTAGATGGAAACAAATTTATAGATTGTAAGAAGCATGTCATACGAATATATGAACCTTTAAGGAAGAGGGAGTTGTACAGCTCGATGCCTTTTTCATTGTTCGTTCTGAGGTGGATTCGAACCACTCTCAAGCAAGCACCCTTTCAGAGAATACGGTGCCTCCCCCTCTCTTGTCTTGCCCCTCTCTCTCGGTCTCCCCTCACCGCTGCCCGAGGCATGGATATCAGATTGCAGTTCATTTGTTTTGCTACATAAAAGAACACTTTTACGAAAAATCAGTCCACTGATTTTGATTTTGCTTTTAAGTCAAACGATGGCCCATCCAATCTATGTCATGAATCTCAATTCATTTTTGTGGATTTTTTTGTCGTGCCCGGGACTTGTTTCTTAATTGGATTTTTCGTTCACGAGTTCTTGCTCACCTTGTCTGGACTCCGACTCATTTTCTCTCTGGTGCTCACTTTGTCGTTGTGCCAACTTTGGGAGGAGGAGAGAGGGGCGAAGAGGGTGGAGGAAGGTGACCCGTCGGTGAGCAACATTCAGGAGGAGGAGGCTGTGGAGGGAGGCGAGCTATGGGAGAAGGGAGAGGGGGAGGGCATGGAGAGGATGCCAACAGAGCTCTCCCATCAGGTAAGCCACCCACAACTCGGCCCGCCAACCCATGAGGCGGCCTAGTCCCGCAACCTGGCCAATGACATACATGAGAGGTGCATCACCAACAACCCACTCGTTCCTCTTAGTTACTATTTCGTAATAGTTAGCCTCACTTATCGGCTGTATTGAGTTTTGCGGCATGGGCACAACGGGTCAACTAGTACGATAAAGTTGTTCGACCTACGACATAACATGATAAGGAGTGTTGATTACAACTAGTGGCAGAGACAGGTTTACAACTTACAAGAATGGTCGTACATAATTCAAGATTAGTATTATCTTGGTTAATTAGTATGAAATGTATCTTGTTAAGCTACATGTTCTTAAAGTGGGCCAAAATTAAGGGAAGCACTTCCTATCAGTAGTCAGATAGAAAGCTTTTGTCAAACCACTTGTGTTCCGTTGATTCAGATTCCATCCCATGGCTGAGATACCCAGCGAAATCCCTCTCCCCTCCTAACCTTCCGTTTTCTATGGAGCCATGTTCGCACAATCTCATAGATCGCCCACCTGTTTCCTTTCCCGAACTCAAATTCTATCCCCGTTCCTTTATCCTGCCTGCAATCCATCTAATGCCAAGTTCACAGTCTACCTACGTCGCCCCTGTTCTCTCTGCTATCGCCGCCTAGATCCGATATCCTATGCCCCGTGCTTCGGATCCACCTCACCGTCCACCTCTACATCCACCACGCCATTCCTCCTGCACATGGAGGACAGCAACAATGACGACTCGCTATCGCCCTTGGAATATGAAGGCTCGAATCTTGATGGGCTGAAGTGGCTTCCGATTGGCCATGATGTACACCTCTAGGAGTTTTCCAATGTTCTCGTTGCTTATAACGGACATGGGCGCATTCAAATGCTCCATTGATAGCTAACGCATGTCATCGCGCACCCCCCGTCCATCCTTCCGTTGTAGATTTGTCGATGCACGACACGCGGAGCTCGACGCGGTCGGCAAACTCTTGTAGCCACACAACGCACAACAGAGTCTTGGGTGCCATCGGTGCTTATGCTCGCCGCCCCCGCCTTGAGGAACTACCGAGGCCCAAACACAAAGCAATTAGTCCAAGGAATGAAACCATATGTGATTACCTATATGTGTCGTTGTCCATGGAAGCAAATTGTCAATTCAACAGAAGCAATTTTTATGTCTTTTGCAAACTCAACCCAAATAGTTACAAGCATGTGTCATATGTACCAAATCATACTTTCTAGTAGATGGAAACTAATTTATAGACTGCAAGAAGCATGTCATATAAATGGGAATCTATGAATCGCTCTAATGCTGGCAACTTAAAGAAGCAAATACACATCCTTGCGAAAAAGGAAGAAGCAAATGTACAGGTTGTCGGAAACGAAGCATTGTAGCATCATGAATAGTAACATTGTACCACTGTCACATTGAAACATCTTCATGTTATCAAGGAAGCAAGTTCTCATCAGACGAACCATAAAATTCATGTGATTGGAAAGAAAAAAATAGTTACGTCAGACACATGTTTTCCTTGTATTGAAGCAATAATCCATAAGAAAAATTCAGTATTACTGTAAACACAGTTCTCCAGGTGGAAGAAAATATAAAAACACACCCTGGATAGGTTTTTCACATCTGGATGATTTTTAGCTAGAAGCAAATTTCCAATCCTATGTTTTTTTATTGTGTTGGAAATAAATCTATTTGATCGAAGCAAAGTTCAGCTGCGTTTGAAGAATAATCTTATTATTTGTTTGTTGCCCAGAAAAACCCTTTGGTTTTGGATGCTCATTACCCCTGAAAAATGATCTTGATTTCACTAAAGAATAAGATTGTACTATGGAAAAATAAGTTTTTTTTCTTCCGAATATTTTTCTCTAATAGTTGTAAACATATTCTTCATTGTATCATGGGAAACATTGTTATATTACACACTGTATTTTGATCGATGGAAGCAAATGTTGGAAACATTTTCATCAAATAAAATTTCGTGAAAACAAGAGAAAATAAATCTGGTAACAGTGTTATCCTCCCGTGGTTTTAGGTTGGAGTTAATCTTAAGAAGCAATCCGAAATCAGAGGAAACCATTTATATAGAAACTTACTACGGCAGCAGAGGCGCACGTTCTCAGGGAGGTCAAATCAACGAACCGAACTGCTCCAATAAAATCGTTGTGGGCTGGTCTTTGCATCGTAAGAATATTGGAGGGGATTCCATCGCTTACAATAGTAATTTCACTAAGAGTTACTAAAAAAAGTAATTTCACTAAGATAGTAGGAGTATCATTTTACACGTGCAGCAGCAGGTCCCTTTCTTTGATCATCTCACAGGGTTACTAGATGCCTAGATCAGCAAGAGAACAAGGAAGAGGCGTCCGTCTTCCTTTTTCCGCCTACATGAGGAACGCATTTTTTTTGTCTATCTCGGTAAAGATTGAAGTCCTTTATACAAGTGATCGAGTAGTAAGCGACATCCGCAATTTTATGCAAGGGTCACTGTTTTAAAGGTGCAGCGATTATGCGCACATGGTGAAAAATCTGCTGCGACCCAAATAAAAAGAATCAATCAATATATGCCAAACTGGTCCACCAGGGAGATGTTTTCACCATGTCTTTGCCTTAGTTTGGCAACTTGATGAACTGGTGGCAGTAATTTATGAGGTTCGGGCATTGGAGATCGCAGCCCGGATTTAGCGTGCGTAATGCATCTTCTTTCGAATCGATGAATCCGGCCAGCAAATTCTCGCACATGGGCTTCATCCTGTCTAGACCAAACCAACATGCCTTGACCAACATATCTTCGGCTATCATCACCTCATCTTGGGCATCACCATCATGGGTGAGGTCTTGAATAGGAGGCAGCTTGTCAGTGTAGATGAAATGGAGCACGGCCTTGAAGACCGCAACCGTCATGCCGTCAACTGGTATGACGTTGCCATCCTTGATGCCCATCATCATCATCATTTCACATAGGGTTGGTGACCGTGCGGTGGTCACGAGGCTGTGCGCGCGGAGCTCGACGTTCTCGACGTAGAACCTTATGTCCGACCCATGCTCACTCACCAACAACTGCTCCAGCTGCGAGGGAATATTGAACGGTGGCATTATAGCCACACGACCACAATCAACGCTTTTTAATTCGAGCTGATCGGTGTAGATGAAGTGTAGCATGGCCCTGAAAGTGGAGGCGCTCATGTCGTGGACCCGCAGGGTGCTCGCTGTCTGGTGCCACCGGAAATTTGCCACGAAGACCGGTGACTGCATGGCAAGCACGAGCTTGTGCGCCTGGATCTCGGTCTGCTTGACGATGAAGGTCACGTCCGGCAACATGCAATGCCTCCGTGACAACTCCGACTTCGTCTGGGGCTCCCCTCCCTCTGAATCAGAAGAAACCTGCCAAGATCTCTGGAGATCGTGGGAGGCGGCACCACAGAGATTTGGTCTGCATTTTTAGGTATGTCGGTGTCCTCCCGGAGGACGCGCACCTTGCAGTAGCGTCGAGATGGTCCAAGCCACGGAGCGTGTCGGAGAGAGGTAGCACCCAACATCTGCAAGTAGGCATGGACGATAGGGAGGGCCAAGCTGGGAAGACGTCGATGTCGTTGCTCCACCCCTCGGCGGTCCTCCATCTGTCCCTCGGGCTTTGGATCCAGAGGATGGCCATGGCGGCGACGTCCGTGGCGGTGTGGGTGTGAACCAGCTCTAGGGAGACGGACACGAGTTGCTGGTCGTCGAAGCAGCAGGAGAGAGCCCACATGTGGCCGCCGGCCTCAAAGTCGGCAGATCTGACGGCCTTCCGCTTGCGAGTGAGGGGTGGGCTTGCAATCAGGAGGAAAACAATACATACGTGCCTACTTGCGATTCGAAGTCGAGGATGGTTTTGCAACTGGGATGGAAAACAAACTATGGGCCTAGTTGCGGGTCGAGGGTGGACGCACAACTGGGACAACTATACAAATCTATGATACCAGTTGCGAGTCGAGAGTGGACTTGTAACTGGGATGAAAATAAACTATGATCCCAACTGTGAGTCTAAGGGTGGTCTTGCAACTGGGACAACAACAAAATTATGGGCCCAGTTGTGGGTCGAGGACG
Source organism: Thinopyrum elongatum (assembly GCA_011799875.1). Classification (NCBI taxonomy): domain Eukaryota; kingdom Viridiplantae; phylum Streptophyta; class Magnoliopsida; order Poales; family Poaceae; genus Thinopyrum; species Thinopyrum elongatum. The sequence goes on from CM022299.1 coordinate 65,186,694, forward strand.
GACTTGCAACTGGGACAACTACGAAACTATGAGCCCAGTTGCGAGTCAATCGTGGACTTGTAACTGGGATGAAACAAACTATGGGAATAGTTGTGCCTCAGGGGCGGACTTGCAATAGGGACAACTACACAAAACTACGATACCATTTGCGAGTCGTGGGTGCACTTGCAACTGAGACAATAACAAACTATGAACCCAGTTGCGATTCGAACATGGACTTGCAACTGGGATGAAAAACAAAACATATGCCCAGTTGCAAGTCGAGGATGGACTTGCAACTGCAACATCTACAAAACTTTGAGCCCATTTGCGAGTCAAGGGTCGTCTTGCAACTGGGATGAAACAAACTATGGACCCATTTGCGATTCAAAGGGTGGACTTGCAACTAGGATGAAAACAAAAACACATGCTCCAGTTGCGAGTCGAGGCTGGGCTTGCAACTCGTACAACTACGAGCCAAGCTGCAAGTCGAGGGTGGACTTGCAACGGGGACAACTACGAAACTACGAGCCCGGTTGTGAGTAAAGGGTCGACTTGCAACCTGGATAAAACAAATTACGGGCCCAATTGCGAGTCGATTGTGGACTTGCAACGGGGTTGAAAACAACTATGGGGAAAGATGCAGGTCGAGGGTTGGGCTTGCGACCAGGAAGATAACAACACCCTATGGGCCCAGTTGCAAGTTGAGGTGTGGACTTGCAAGTGGGACAACACCTACTACGAGCCTAGTTGCGAGCTGAGGGGGGACTTGTAAGTTGAGGTGTGGACTTGCAAGTGGGACAACACCTACGACGAGCCTAGTTGTGAGTCGAGGGGTGGGCTTGCAATCGGGAGGAAAACAATACCTACGTGCCTACTTGCGATTTGATGGTGGACTTGCAACTGGGTTGGAACACAACTACTACCATGTTGCGAGTCGAGGGGTGGGCTTGCAACCTGGATGACAACAACACCTATGGGCCCAGATGCGAGTCAATAATGGACTTGCAAGTGGGACAACTACAGTACTACAAATAGACCCTAGTTGCAAGTCGATGTGTGGACTTGCAAGATGGGCAACTACACTAGTATAAGCTGACAGTCGCGTGACGAGGGTGGACTTGCAACTGTGGCAAATTACAACTACACAAATGGCCTTAGTTGCGAGTCGATGGCGGACTTGCAACTGGGGCAACTACAACTACAAAAAGTCTCCAGTTATGAGTCGAGGGCAAGCTGGGGCAACTATACGACTACAATGCCCTAGTTGCGACTCGAGGGTGGACATGCAATTAGGACAACTACAACTACAAAAGTCCCCTGTTGCGAGTCGAGGTGGACTTGCAGCTAGGCAACTACACTACTACAAAGCAAGGTTGGACTTACAACTAGGGCAACTACACTACTACAAAGCCCCCAGTTATGAGTCGAGGTTAGACTTGCAACTGGGGCAACTACACTACTACAAAGCTCTGATTTATAAGTCGTGGTTGGACTTGCAACTAGGGCAACTACACTACTACAAAAGCCCCGGTTGCGAGTCGAGGTTGGACTTGCATCTGGGGCAACTACACTACTACAAGCCCCCAGTAGCAAGTCCATGATGGACTTGCAATTTAGGCAACTAAAACCACAAAAAAGCCCCCAGTTACGAGTCGATGGTCGACTGTCAAATGGGACAACTATAACTACTACAAGCCCCCAGTTGGAGTCGAGGGTGGAGTTGCAACATGGACAACTACACTACTACAATCCCTAATTGCAAGTGGATGGTGGAATTGCAACTGAGCCAAATACAACTACTACAAGCCTCCAGTTGCGAGTCGAGGGTGGACTTGCAACTGGGGCAACTACACTACTACAAGCCCCGGTGACGAGTCGAGGGTGGAGTGGAAATTAAGACAACATTGGTCGGGCCCCAGTTGCGTAATGATAATGGACTTGCAACCGGGATAAAAAAAAGCAGGACCGCCCAATTGCATGTCATGGGTGTAGTTGGACTTGCAAATAAGACAAAAATAAGTTGGCCCCAATTGTGTGTCGAGGGTGGACTTGCAACTAGGATAAGAAAAAGGTGCCCCCTCCCCCAATTGCATGTTGGGGGTGGAGTTGCAATTGGGACAAAAAAGGCGTCCCCCAATTGCGTCCGGCGGTGAAGTTTAAATTGGGAAAAACAGCCATGCCTGTCGAATCGAAGGTATACTTCAATTCGGGACAAAAAAAGGTTACATGTTATGGGTGAAATTACAACTAGGACAATAAAGGGGCGGGCCCCTAGTTGCATGTTGAGCGTTGCAACTGGGACAACAAAGGAGCGGATCCCTAGTTGTGTTGAAAAGCCTATGTCTTCGACATTGGACTTGAAAAGGAAATACAAATAGGTAACGACAAGTGATATAGCTTGTCTCTTTCACTTCTAAAAAGCATGCTAGGGCCACAAGAGTGCAAGCAGAGAAAGACTGACAAAGAAACAGACGTGCAACATGGATGGGCTGACAATTGGACCAAACATAAGAAGGCAATATGGGAATACATCGGCGGATGATGCGAGATCAAGATTTTGCGAAAAAATAGTAGCAAGATCCAATGTACGACAACTTAGATGAGATATCGTTAAATCTTGTTTTGATGAAGCTTAGAAGGGCCGAGAGGCTGTCTAAATGAATTGGGAATGCAGCGACCGTGATAGAGCTCCTCTTTTCTTCTCTCTTTTAATGCTACGTCCCGACCTAAACACAAGGCAGCGAACTGGGCTGCCAGCGCGTCGCGATAATGGGTTGACAAAAAATAAAGCCGAACAGGCCAATAAAAGGATGCGCGAAAAAACTAAAAAAAACGATGAGCAAAGCAAGGAATTGAGGGCTTGCATGAAAATTACAAAAACTAAATCGGACGATGGCAAACTTAGATACGACATCGTTCCATATAGCAAAATATTCATGAACTTAGAAGGTGTTCACAAACTAAAAAAATTCCAAAATTTTTAAAAATATTCATAAAAATCTTATTCATGAATTTAAGAAAGTAAAAAATAAAATAAAAGACAAAAGAAAAATGAAAGAAAGAAACAAATAAAATAAAAAGGGCACAAAAAGGAAAAACTGAAAGCAAAAATAAATAGAGGTAATAGAGAAAAATAAAAAATAAAAAATTGGCAATACTATATAGAAAAAAACACATTAAAAATGTATTGAAAACACAAAAATGCTCAAAAAAAAGAAAAAAATAGGTTTACAACTGAGAAACACAATTTCATTAATCCATGCAAAATTTCCTGCATCACAACTGAAACACACACACAAAAAAGGGTCTTCTTAAAAGACAACAGGAAACATGACTATAATCTACCTTCGTTCTCACTGATTTGAATATTTAAATATTTTGTCTCAATCACAAAATACTACTGCCAGCTGCAGCAGCACCCCATGCTATCTCTTTCGTTTGCTTGGACAATCATCTTCTGGAACGTAAGAGGCCTCAATTCTCGCGCTAAACGTTCGGCAGTCCGCAACGTTATCTCCTCGGCTGCCCCATGTATCATCTGCCTCTAGGAGACGATACTTGCCGATGTCTCGACCTCCTTGGTCCTCGAAACCCTCGGCACACCCTTCCTGGACTTCTTCTTCCTTCCCGCCGATGGCACCCGCGGAGGCATTCTGCTTGCTTGGTGTCGTGAGATGATATCGCTGTCTAGACCTACCATTGGCGATCACCACGTGTCGGCCCTCGTTTCCCCCATTATCGGTGATCAGCATTGGTGGTTGTCTGGTGTCTATGGCCGCAAGCTGACACCAAGAAGATCGCTTTCCTTTGCGAGCTGCAAGAGTTTCGGGACACTTGTGTTGGGCCTTGGCTTGTTGGAGGAGACTTCAACATGATCACATCCGCTACCGACAAGAATAATAACCAGCTTAACCATCGAACCATGAGCCGTTTCCGCCGCTTCATTGCCAACTTGGAACTCCGTGACATATATCTTCATGGCCGCCGCTACACATGGTCCAATGAGCAAGATAACCCCATCCTTGTCCGCAATGATCGGGTGCTCTGCACCTCTAGTTGGGACGTGGCACAACCACAATGCTTCCTCCACTATCTCTCCTCGGTGGCCACGGATCACTGCCCTCTCTTCATCAACTGCACGGCGCATAGCAACATCGCCAAGCGTTTTCACTTTGAGCGGTATTCATCGAAGCTCAACGGCTATTTGGATGTGGTCTCTGACGCATGGAACTCAACCCACCCAGACCCCGACCCATTTCGACGCATCTACGCTCGCATCAAGGTCACGGCTCGCCGCCTGTGGAGCTGGAGAACCAAGACTATGGCCAGCATCTCGCTGCAGATGACCGTTTCACGCGAACTTGTTGCGCGCCTCGATGAGGCCCAAGACCGGCGCCCGCTGACACCCTCCGAGGCATGGCTGCGTTGTCGCCTCAAGTGCACCTACCTCGGCCTCACCTCTCTCGAGCGGACGATCTTGTGCCAGCGTTCAAGGTTCTCCTGGCTGCACAATGGCGAAACAAGTTTGGCTTTCCTTCGGATCCAGGCCTCCCGATGCCTCCACAAAAATAGGATCCTCGGGCTCCAGCACAATGGGCAGCTCCTCTTGATGACGAGGCTATGGCCGCGGCGGCCTTCTCCCACTTCATGCAGCTCCTCGGCTCTGCGAACGATTGCGATTTCACCCTCGACCTCGACATGCTCGGTGCACGCACCTCTGATCTTTTCGGCCTCGACGCGCCTGATATGTCTCCAACGTATCTATAATTTTTGTTTGTTCCATGCTGTTATATTATCATTCTTGGATATTTTACATTCATTTTATAGAAACTTTATATCATTTTTTGGGACTAACCTATTGACATAGTGCCCAGTGCCAGTTGCTGTTTTTGCTTGTTTTTTACTTCGCAGAATATCAGTACCAAACGAAGTCCAAATGCCACGAAACTTTTTGAAGATTTTTTCTGCCCAGAAGACAACTTGGGAGCTAAGGAAGTACCAGAGGGGAGGCTCATGGGGCCCATAAGACACCAGGGCGCGCCAGAGGCCCCTAGCGCGCCCAGGTGGGTAGTGGGGCCCACGGAAGTCCTCTCCATCGCCTCTCAGCTCTATAAATACCCAAATATTCCAGAAACCCTAGGGGAGTCGATGAAACACAATTCCAGCCAACGCAAGTTCCAGAACCACGAGATCCAATCTAGAGCCCTATTCCGGCACCTTGCCGGAGGGGAACACGATCACGGAGGGGTTCATCATCCTCATTGGTGCTCCTCCAATGATGTGTGAGTAGTTTACCACAGACCTACGGGTCCGTAGGCAGTAGCAAAATGGCTTCTTCTCTCTTTTTGATTCTCAATACAATGTTCTCCTCGATGTTCTTGGAGATCTATTTAATGTAATGACTTTTTGCGGTGTGTTTGTTGGGATCCGATGAATTGTGAGTTTATGATCAGATCTATCTATGAATATTATTTGAGTCTACTTTGATCTCTTATATGCATGATTATTATAGCCTCGTATTTCTTCTCCGAAACTTTGGTTTGGTTTGGCCAACTAGATTGATTTTTCTTGCAATGGGAAGAGGTGCTTTGTGATGGGTTCGATCTTGCGTGTCCTCACCGAGTGATAGAAGGGGTAGCGAGGCACACATGTATCGTTGCTATTAAGGATAAAAAGATGGGGTCTATTCCTACATGAATAGATCTGGTCTACATCATGTCATCGTTCTTATTGCATTACTCCGTTTCTCAATGAACTTAATACACTAGATGCATGATGGATAGCGGTCGATGTGTGGAGTAATAGTAGTAGATGCAGGCAGGAGTCAGTCTACTAATATTAGACGTGATGCCTATATACATGATCATTGCCTTGGATATCATCAAAATTATTTGCTCTTCTATCAATTTCCCAATAGTAATTTGTTTACCCACATTATGCTATTTTCTTGAGAGAAGCCACTAGTGAAATCTACGGCCCCTGAGTCTATTTCCTATCATATTGTTTTCAGAGCTATTATTCCAAAAACCCAAAAATACCTTGCTGCACTTTTTCTTTATTTATTTTATTTTGTGTTTTTGTAATATCTATTTATCCAATCTCATACAATTTAATCTATCTCAATACCGAGGAGGGATTGACAACCCCTCTTACGCGTTGGGTTGCAAGTATTTGTTATTTTTGTGCAGATACCATTTACATAGTGTTGCTTGGTTCTCCTACTGGATTGATAACCTTGGTTCCATAACTGAGGGAAATACTTACTGTTGCTGTGTTGCATCATCCTCTCCTCTTCGGGGAAATACCAACGCAGATACAAGCAATCAGGAAGAATTTCTGGCGCCGTTGTCGGGGAGACATCATCAACATCTATCAGGTTCCTAATCACAAATCTCATCTCCTTGCAATTTACATTATTTGCCATTTGCCTCTCATTTTCATCTCCCCACTTAAACTTTTTTTTGTTGCAAAAATACAAAAATATTTTTCGTTTGCCTTTTTGTTCGTTTGCTATCTTTGCTTGTGTGCAATGTGTCTTCTATTTGCTTGCATCTTCGCTTGCTAAAAATCTATTTATATGGATCCTCATCCACTTGCTAATCGTTTCAAAAGATCCAATTACGATGAACCAATCACTAGTGAGTTGAGTGCACTAGATTATCTTTATGAAGTTTTGCTTGAAATTCGTGAATCTGGAAATTGTGATGAAGTGCTAAAAGAGGAAATTTATGAAGTGATTCACGATAGCTCCTTGAATGAAAAGCGTGATTTCAATGGTGTTATTATAAATTCTATTAATTTCAATTATGCTAATAATATGCAAAACCCCAAGCTTGGGGATGCTAATTTTGATATGTCCACTACTTATTGTAATGATCATGATTGGGGTGATTCTTCTTATGATTTTGAAAATTTATTTAAGCATCTTGATGAATATGTTTGTGATAATATTGAAAGTGGGTTTGGAAGAGTTCCAAATTTAGGTAATAATGATTTCACTACTTTGGAGAAAGATCAATCTTATGAAATTTTTGATAAAAGTGGGCTTGGAGAGGTCATGACTTTATTTGATAATAGTCCCGCTATTTTGGAAGAGTATCAACTTTGCATGCATGTGGATCATGTAGAGAATATGTTATGTGATAGCTATATTGTTGAATTTGAATATGATGCTACATGTAATTATTATGAGAGAGGACAATATTGTGGTAGAAATTTTCTTGTTACTAAATTACCTCTTGTTATGTTGAGATTGGCAATGTTCAATTCTTCTCCCTTGCATATGCTAGAAATTGCTCGTTTTGATAAATTGTTTGCTTATAAAATGCCTATGCATAGGAAGAGAGTTAGACATAAATATGTTTGTCACATGTTTCATGATGCTCTCTTTGTGTTTCATTTATTATCTTTCATGTGAGCATCATTAAAATTATCAATGCCTAGCTAAAAGGCTTTAAAGAAAATCGCTTGTTGGGAGACAACCCATTGAATAAATTTTATTTTTGTCTTTTTTCTTTCTGTTCTTGAGTGTTTGCACAATTATGCTACTGTTATGATTGTGTTTTTATGTTTTAATTAGTGTTTGTGCTAAGTAAAGCCTTTGGGATCATGTTGGGTGATACTTGATTTGGTCTTGTCAAAAAATAGAAACTTTTGTGTCCAGTAGCAGATTTTTTTAAAAATCACACAAGCGACGAAAATTTCTGAATCTTTTACCCAAGATCTTTATACAAATTTCCTATATTTTCCTAATTTTTCAGAATTTTTGGAGTTACAGAAGTATGGTTAGTGTCCATATTACTACAGACTGTTCTGTTTTTGACAGATTCTGTTTTCATTGCATTGTGTGCTTATTTTGATGAATCTATGGACTATATTAGGGGGTATAAGCCATGGTAAAGTTAGAATACAGTAGGTATAATGCAATAATAAAATATGAATGGGTTTGCAACAGTACTTAAGGTGGTGATTTGCTCTATTATACTAACGGATCTCATGAAGGTTTTTGTTGAGTTTTGTGTGATTGAAGTTTTCAAGTTTTGGGTGAGATCATGATGGATGAAGGAATAAGGAGTGAAAAGATCTTAAGCTTAAGGATGCCCATGGAACCCCAAGGTAATATTCAAGGAGAACCAAGCAACTAAGCTTGGGGATGCCCCGGAAGGCATCCCCTCTTTCTTCTAACAACCATCGGTAATTTTACTTGGAGCTATATTTTTATTCGTCACATATCATGAGTTTTGCTTGGAGCGTCTTGTATTATATGAGTCTTTGCTTGTTTTGCTTTTTAGTTAGTCATAATCATCCTTGCTGGACACACCTATTTGAGAAAGCCATAATGATGCTATGATTTGTTAGAATTACTCTATGTGCTTCACTTAAAAAAATTGAGCTATGGAATTGCTCTAGTGCTTCACTTATATCTTTTTGAGCACGATAGTGCCTTAATTTTTGAAGAAATACTCTCATGCTTCACTTAGATTAATTTGATAGTTAGTAAAATTTTGAAGAAATTCTCTCATGCTTCACTTATATTATTTTGAGAGATGAAATTTTTTATGCTCATGTTCTTCACTTAAATTTGTTTGAGAGCTTGTCATAAGCAGTGGTAATATATGAAAATAGTCCCAAAGTGATAGATATTCAAGAGGGATATAATAAAAACTTTCATGAAGATCATTGGATAATATAAACTTGATTCTTTGCAATAGTTTTGAGATATGATGATAGTAATATGTGAGTCATGTTGGTGAGTAATTATGCTTTAGTAAGAATATTGGTGTTAAGGTTTGTGATTCCCTATGCAAGCACGAAAGTCAATAGTTATGCAATGAAATTACATCCTACTTGTGGTGCATTATTCAGTGTTAGTTATGTTTAATGCTCGTTTATGAGAATTTTTGTTTCTTGGTTGGTTGCTTCTCAATCTATTTGCTAGCCTTTCCTCGTACTAAGTAGGAATACTACTTGTGCATCCAAAATCCTTAAACTAAGTTGTGCCATATGAGTCCACCATACCTACCTATATGCGGTATTTCTATGCCGTTCCAAGTAAATTTGTATGTGCCAACACTAATTTTCAAAATGAATTTCCTTTTTGTGTGCCCGTACCGCTCATGAAGCGGCAGGGGGGTAGCCAATATTTTTCCATGCTAGATGTGTTATTCTCAAGATGAGTGTTTATTCACTGATCATTGAATGAGAGCGTGGTGGTAATAGGGATGCCCAGTCCCGAAATGAAAAAGAAATTTACTTTATGTTGTCAAATAATAAATTCCTTGGAAAGTGTTCGTATGGAAGGCACCCGTGGATACGGCTAGCCATGGATTGTGAAAGAATGGTGGAAAAAGGAATAAACTTTATTTTATGTTTGGGAACCGCCTATGATGTATCTATCATGGAAATTCTTGGGAATTTTCAGTCGTTTTCGTTGACGGGAAAAGTATGCCTCCCAAAATATTTTTATCTCTCAATTTAAGCTTTGAGCTCTAGCACCTCTACAAATCTCTGCTTCCCTCTGCGAAGGGCATGTCTATTTACTTTATGCAATTTTTATTTTTATTTGAGTCTCGATCTTCTCTTATAAAGCACCAACTAGGGAGCACTATGATCATACTTGTGCATTGGATGTAGCTAATATTCGAGTGTGTTTCATGAATGGATCAATGATTGAGCATGATGGGCTAGGGATAACTTTCTTTAGTGTTGATATCTTGAAAGACATGGTTGCTTGTTGATATGCTTGAGTATTGAAATCTTCATGTTAAATATAGACTATTGCTTTGAATCATCTAAAAGTCCAAATGTCCATGCTACAAAAGAAAATAATATGTGATGAACATGTTAGGCAGCATTCCACATCGAAAATTCTGTTTTTATCATTTACCTACTCGAGGACGAGCAGGAATTAAGCTTGGGGACGCTGATACGTCTCCAACGTATATATAATTTTTTATTGTTCCATGCTGTTATATTATCATTCTTGGATGTTTTACATTTGTTTATAGCAACTTTATATCATTTTTTGGGACTAACCTATTGACATAGTGCCCAGTGCCAGTTGCTGTTTTTGCTGGTTTTTTACTTCGTAAAATATCAGTACCAAATGAAGTCCAAATGACATGAAACTTTTTGGAGATTTTTTTCTGCCCAGAAGATAACTTGGGAACCAAGGAAGTACCAGAGGGGAGGCCCGTGGGGCCCACAAGACACCAGGGCGCGCCATAGGCCCCTAGCGCGCCCAGGTGGGTAGTGGGGCCCATGGGAGTCCTCTCCATCGTCTCTCAGCTCTATAAATACACAATATTCCAGAAACCCTAGGGGAGTCGACGAAACACAATTCCAGCCGCCGCAAGTTCCAGAACAACGAGATCCAATCTAGAGCCCTATTCCGGCACCTTGCCGGAGGGGAACACCATCACAGAGGGGTTCATCATCCTCATTGGCGCTCCTCCGATGATGCGTGAGTAGTTTACCACAGACCTACGGGTCCATAGGCAGTAGCTAGATGGCTACTTCTCTCTTTTTGCAGTGTGTTTGTTGGGATCCGATGAATTGCAAGTTTATGATCAGATCTATCTATGAATATTATTTGAGTCTTCTTTGATCTCTTATATGCATGATAATTATAGCCTCGTATTTCTTCTCCGAAACTTTTGTTTGGTTTGGCCAACTAGATTGATTTTTCTTGCATTGCACTACAAAAAAAGACATATCCGTGACATTTTGGCCCAAATGATTTTTTTGTCATGGTTATGACACTTCTATGACGATAATTGTGATAAAACCACATATCATCATAGATGTGGTGGGCTCCTACTTCTATGATAAAAAATCATGACAGAAAATGGGCTTTTCGTCCTGGGCGGGCCGGGGACGCACCTGCATGACATTCTTTGGGCCGTCCATGACGGAAAAAATCGTGGTAGAAGCGAGGGCGAGGAAAAATTAGTGGAGTTCCCGGTTACGATTGGTGGTCGGGGCCGAGAGATGCACAGAGGTTTGCGCGTTTCTCTTGTACACGTACGCGCGTGTGTGTGAGGCGTTGGGCTCTCACTGAACCCGAGCGAGGCGTTCGCTTACTGAACCCGAGCGATTTCACTAGCTACGTTACTGAACCCGAGCGATCGATCCCTTGGCTGTTAACTGAACCCGAGCGATTCCTTCGCTACTGCTGCTAACTGAAGCCGATCGAACCCGCTGCCTCTTGATGAACAGTGACCATTGTTGGGGGTTGGATGAACAGTTCCCGGTGGGGGTTGGATGAACAGGACCCCGTGGTAGTAGAGGCCATTGCCGCTGGATGAACAGGACCCCGATCGAGAGGAGGCCGCCACACACCCGAGCCGGTTGGGGGGGTGGATGAACAGGACCCTATGGAGGGCTGGTTGAACAGTAGCCGGTGGAGGCTGGATGAACAAGACCCCGTGGATGAACAGTAGCTGGTGGAGGCAGGAGGAAGTCGACGGTGGATGAACAGTAGCAGGTGGAGGCTGGAGGAAGTCGACGGTGGATGAATAGTAGCCTGTGGAGTCCCGTTTTGCGGTACGCCACACCCCTCCCGATGAACAGGACCCCGTTTCGACCGTAGGCGCTCCAACACAAATCCGTTTCCTCCGTTTTGCGGTATGCCAGACCTCTCCCAATGAACAGGATCCTGTTTCGACCGTAGCCGGTCGAACAGAAGGCCGTTTCCTCCGTACTGTGGTACGCCAGACCCTGTTTCGGCTGTTCTGTCCAGGCCGGTTGGCTCCCGATGAACACGATGCATTTCGTTGCGTCCCGATGAACATGACACAGTTTCTCCGTTCCGACCCAGTCGGTTGGCTTCCGATGAACAGGACGCCGTTGCTACCGTCCGTTGCCTCTCCATGTACACAAGCCCTGGCCGTACGTATGCGCGAGTACACATTCGAGACCCCGCCCGTATGTATGTACATAGCCGTATTTACTTTCTTGTATTGTGGCTGTACGTACGTGTACACGGTTTAGAAGTGACTGCCTGAACTGCTACGGGGGCTCTACTACTACATGTGCCGCTGCTTGCTCGGTCACGGTTCATCATTGCAGAGAGACCAGTCGACTAGTATGTACGTACATGTTTACGACCAGAATGACAACGCTATGTACGCTTCAACCAAGTGGGTCCTGGCTGTCAGGGAGGATAAGGAGGCACTTCCTTGCATGCGAAGTTATTGATGGTGGGTCCGAGCTGTCAGGGGGAGGATTCATTTTTTTCGCGCCTAATATGGAGGCACTTCCTTGCGTCTGAAGATATAGCTGGTGCATCCCAGCTATCAGGGGAAAGAATCATTTTTTTGCCCATAATCTGGACGCACTTCCTTGCGTGCGAAGATGTAGCTAGTGGGTCCATCTGTCAGCCTCACCGCGTAGAGTCCTCTTCCGATGGCTGTCGTTCATTGACCATGTTGACCACGCTGCACGGACAGCACCCAGGTGGTGGACGACGGCGAGGCCTAGGAAGGAATGATGCGGAGCCAGGGAAGACGAGGCAGGTGGATGCCCACGAGGAGGGGAGTACGAGGGTTCACTGGTTCGGCTGCGGTGTGAGGCTGCCATCGCCGGAGAATAACAGGAGGTGTAGATGAGTAGAGGAATGGCCTGGACGGCGATGGGAATAGGGTGGGCCGATGAGGCCAGCGCGGCAGCACAACCGGCCGCGGGAGGCGGTAGCAGGCAGTGGTTTGGGCGGCTGAAGCAAGAATATCCGAGATTGAAGAAGCACGACATCCGTTGGATGGACATCCAACGACCACGGCTGCTAGAATCGTGTGTTGACTATAAGTTGACAAAGTCTTGCGTACGCGTCAACTTAGTAGGCCCACAAGTGTGTGGCAGAGAACATATAACCCATTTACGATTATTAATAATGTACAGCCCATTTTTGAATTCTAATGGAATTTACTACAGCCCATTTACAGTTTGTTAAAATTACAGCACATTTTCTAGCTAGGACAATGATTAATAATTTCAACCAACCGCTCAAAACAGAATTCAACAAAATTTTCCACATTTTGATGGGATCCGAAATACTTTTATCCCGAAATTTCGAGTCAGATTAAATATAATTTCAGAATAAATTTGTATTAGATAAAAATCCAATGAAATATTGCGCGTGCAACAATTAATGAAATTAAAATTTTCAAAATCCAATAATAATATTTTTTTAACTAATTACCTGTTTGGTGCATTTTTTTATAGTTACAGCCCAGTTTTTATAATTACATCCCATTTATTATTTCTTAAAGCCCATTTTCTTGTTAAGCCTAATGCATGAAAAGATTTGCAGCCCAGCGGGGCGGAGAATAACAAGTTGACCTGGGCTGGGTATTCCTCAAAAAAAAGTATAGCTGGGCTAGCCATTTTCACCTTGAAAAATTAATATCTGGGCTGGATATTTGGTCAACATAAAATAATAGGCTGGGCTAGACGGGCCACAGCCCGCCCAGTTGATACCCTTGCTCCTCCGAACAACAATAAAAAAATCGCTCAAGAAAAACTCTGGTCACACCTCAAAAACACAAATACTGCTCAAGCTGCTGGGTCCCAGCTGTCGGCCGCTCCTTGTGCAATTCACTCGTTTATTTACTATATAGGTTGACAATGGTGTGGGACCGTGATGTCAGGAAACCAGGAGGAAGCAAAAAAAATTATAGTTGTATATAATAAGGAGGCACTTGCGTACGTGCGGCTATGGCCCTGGTGGGTCCCCACTGTCATCCTCTCCAAGTAAAGTCATCTCCTGATTCCTCATCTTCGTCGACCATGTTGACAACGCGAGACGGCGGCGCCACGGCGAGCGCAACAACTCGAAGGATGACGAAGAGGGCCTCGCGGGCCCTACGGATGGTCTGATACAGTGCCCGCTGGTCGTTCAGGAAGCCAGGATCATCGGACCCCTATGAGCACCTTCGAGAGACTGAGCCGGCATGAAACGGTAAGGCCGCGCTTGGGAGCTCTGGATTGTTTCACACCTGTATTAAGGATACAAGTGTAATTTACTCGTCAACGGAAACAACGCGTAAAATACAGGCGTAATGAAACCGACGGCCCGAGCTCTGTAACGAAAACCGGCGAGTTACACGTGTAATCTGAGAAACCAGTGAATATTTTACCAGTCGAAAACGACCAACCAAGCGCTTCGCCAAGACCATCTACTTTTATTTACAAGCGTCAGTTTTACAAGCAGTTTTGGTTGGAAAACAACGATCCAATCACGGCCTAAGATGATGAGTTGGTTGGAAGATCATATGGTTTCACCTCTAACCTACCCGAGTTGTCATATAGGCTATGAGTGAAACATAAGACGATGATCTTCTTAAGCACTGAAACAACATAAGAGGATGATATTCTTAACATGCAAATCACTGGCATTAGATCAACATGCAAAACAATATGAAGCATTATTCTCAGGAGGCACGGTGAACAGCTCGTGATGCCGCATGCCAAAGCATTCCAAGCTCAACTTTGCAATCAAACTCACAAGGCCTAGCATTTCATAGACAACATTCAGAACAAACTCTTAAAATACCTTACATAAGTCAACATTCATGACTATGCATCTCATCACAGTAAATATTTACTTCTGAAAAATAGGAGAAAAAAATCGACGCTGCTCACAGCAAAGGGCATCCCATTCCAAAATATCAAATGCATGTCTTCTGGCTAACATCAATGAGCAAAATTTGACAAGGTTTTCCAATTCCAAAATATTAAACGAATGTCTTCTTGCTAACATCAATGATTAAACTTTGACAAGCTTTTCCCATTCAAAATATGTAATGCCTATGATTGTGGAACGGGCAGGGTTTGTCATCAGTTTGCACATTGGAATGGCACATGGAGCCGGATTAACCAACGTATCTTTTTGTGCAGTTCCACTGAAATCAAACAATGTCTTGCGTAGCATGGTGGATTTCATATTTATATGTTGCAAGGCCTTGAAGACATTGGCAGCCCCATTCAAGTAGATAGTCCGGTGGCTCAAGGTGACAATGAATGATTAGAGAACTATTCGATGTATTGTGCATGATGAAGTATTATGAAGGACACGAACCATCTGAACATTTTATGCAGTTCCACTGAAATCAAGCTGATCATCCCTGTCTGCATAAATACAGAAAAAGTGTGATGAATATAATAGTGGTACTAGTTGATTAAACATATGCTCACAAATATAATCATCTTCATTATCTTAACAGGAAAAGATAGCAATATAATAGCTTCAATTAAACATCTATTCAAAACAATACAACAATATAATTAGCACAACATAACAAAGCACAATCAAGTGGATGAATGCCGATACTGACCTCGTTTGTTACAGCTGCGTTGGCCACTGACTTGGTCATACCTTTCCTTGTCGAGTGAATTTTGCACTCCACGTGCCGTTGAGTTGAGTTTCCCTTGGTCTGCAGACTAGTCATGTCACCAGCGTCTACTAATACTCTAAAGCTTCTCGATCATTCCTTTTGTAATGTAGCACAAACAGTGACTGCTTCTTTCTGCAAAGTGGAAAGACCAACTGGGCCCAATATTGCAATAGTTTGCCTTAAACACATTGTCTCCTTTTGTACAGTTCAACTAAAATCAAATCAAAATAGAACCGAGCAGAAGTTTTGATATCCCTCTATGCACAAATAGGTATAAAGGAAACAATTACTGAGAAATAACGGTTGATGACTTATACTCCCAGAAGAAAAAAACATCTACCTTATCTTAATGGGAAATAAAGCAGGACAGTAGCAATTCTCAGACAGTGTGATTCATTCATATAAACTGAGACATTATCTTAACAATACCTTGTTTCAACATGTATAAATAACGACAAAGAAGAAAACTACCATTCCTAAAACAGTGCAACCGATTCATATTAATAGAGACATTATCTTAACAATACCTTGGTTAAACATGTAGAAAGAACTACAAAGTAAGATAGTACCATTTGTAAAACACTGTAACTTATATATAATAACAGAGACATTATCTCAACAATACATTTCTTAAACATGTACTCCCGCCGATCCCTAACAAGTGTTGCAGTTTTGAACTAAGATTCAGTAGTTAATTCTAAGAGTGGCATTGCTTAATTTTACCAGTGGCATTAGATTAACAAAAAGTATAAACAGTTCCAGGGGAGAGTGGGCGCAACAGCACCATGTGCTTCCATCTACTTATAAAGGGGGTGATGCATAGTTTGTTGTAACAAAGCAACAAGCATCATGTCTGGGTTGGTCCCATTTTTGTTCACTTAATGGGAAAAGACAGCAATACAATAGCTTCAATTCAATATTTATTTAAAACAGTACAACTACAGCATCTCAAAGCACACTGCACAATCATGTGGATGAAGGCCAGTACTGACCTCTCATGAGGAAGACAAGATCAAATATGAATCTGCCAACACGAATAGGAAATCCAATCTCATTTTGTGTAGTTCAACTAAATCAAGCAAAGTTGTCGGTGTGACATTTAAGTTGAACTGCACAAAACACTCTTAAAACAAAAGTGTTTTGCGTAGTGAAGCAAAAGGTCGCAATAGCAACGAGTTGAATAGATATCCCTGTTTTCAGAGGTAAAAAAAGAAACAATTACTGGCCAATAAAGGAGGATGAATTATATGGCCATAAAAAAAAGCATCTACCTTGTCTTGATGGAAAACAAAGCTGGACAGTAGCATTTCTAAAACAGTTGCATTGATTCATATTAATAGAGACATTCTCTTAAAATAACATTCGTTAAAAATGTAATTTACTTTTAGCAGTGGCATTGCTTCAATTTTCCAGCGGCATTCTTAGATTAACAACAGCAAAATAGTTGTATGGGACATGCCAGCACCATGCGCGTCCACACGTATAAATGGGTGATGCAGAGTATGTTGCCAAGCAGCATATCTGTGTTGGTCCCATATTTGTTCTCTTTGAACCTTTTTCCTATGTGAGGGCAGCAAATCTAGTCCTGCACAAACTACCCGACCCGCCAACTTCTTTCCTTTTTCAACAAAGAGATCGGTTCCTTACATATGTGTGTACTGGGTTACCCCCCTTTTCCCTTTTCGAGCAATAGAGCAGCTGGATAGCCAGTCTATACTACTTTTCCTCCCTCCTTTCCTCATTGAACCACATCCTAGATTCATGTTCCACCCACCCCCCTTCTTTCATCTTTGAACCAAGACCTAGATTCAACTAGAGAATCAAAAAAGATCCGCATGCAGCTAGAGCAATGACGGTTTCAAAGAAAGTTATACCTTAGGGTCGTCGGGATGTGGCTAGGCGTGCGGCGGGAGGCTGGATCTGCCCACACTACGTACGGCAACGAGGAAGAAGGGGTCGGAGGCTCTCCCGCACAGGCACTGGGTGAAAGAGAACAGCGCAGCCGGCAATCGATTCCCTCCCTTGCCGAAGGCGACAGAGTGAACGCTGCACCTCCTCCCCTTCCCGGTCCAATGGGATCCGGACGGCTCCTTGACCAGCTGTGAGGGGGGAGAGAGAGAGAGGCCAACGCAGTCTTGTTTAGATCTGATGAAGAGGGTGAGAGATTGTGAATAGAGCAAACCCTAGCAAAGGAACGCTGAGCTTCCTCATATATATGTAGTGTAGTGAGAGTGTGAAGAGTGCAAACCCTAGCAAACAAGCGCTGAGGCTCCAGCTTATATAGTACTCGTATATAGTACTAATATAGTGGAGTGGTTTTCTTTTTCTCTCCATAACAATTGTTTTAAATTGTGTACGAAACGAAACTATTTATTTAAAGTACCAGTGAAGAAAACTATGATCAACTAACGATCCATGCGTCCTGATCGCACTTCCTGTCCCTTCACGTACGGTACACTACCCTCCGTTAAGTGAACAACCACACACGCGCCAAATTATCGGAAAAGTGTGAGAATGTGTACAAATAAAGAAATTTAATTTCAATTATTTTGTACGTACAGTTTGCCCTCTCTCAATAATTATGGTTTGTTGTGTTCGGCCTAAATCTGTGTGCCACCGTATCTCGTACTCCCTTTGATTTTATTTAGTCCGTGTATAAGCTTTGGTCAAAGTCAAGTTTTGTAAACTTTGAAAAAGTTTCTAAACAAAAAATATTACTTTCACATCATATAGATTTATTATGGTAAATAGTTATTTTATTTTATATAAACTTGGTTAAGCTTTACAAAGTTTGACTTCAGTCAAATCTAATATGCAGAGTAAATAAAAATGGAGGGGTACTACCTCCATCCGGGTTTTTAGTCCACACCATATTTTTAATCAAAGTCTGACCACATATTGAGTTAAAAGATGGACAAATAAAATTACAGGGGAGCTGAAGACAAAGTTGTGAGAAGGCTTAGAAATCAATACAAAACTTTTGCTCTTATTCCCAACGTCGATGCTCCAATTGTGTGATAAAATTGCACCAACGTAAACGACTGCGTCCAAGATGAACTAATGAAGGATATGTCTTTGTGGGTAACAAGCAAATAGCGCTGATGGAAGACAGCCATTTCTTCGCTGAACATCGATCAGCTTCACTAGCCGATGCAACCATGAGACGCAACCATGAGCATTGATAGGTCATCGTGGTGATGCATCATCGATTTTGGCATCAAGTTTGGGTCAGGCACCAATGAAGTTTGATAATCCTCACTGTGGTTTGTTTCTTTCCTGTATTCAAGCTCAAGAAAGGAAGAACCACTTGGCAGAGGACAGTGAGGCGGAGCAACAGTGGCCATCCAATTTTGTGCAGTTCCACTGAAATTGAGGAAGACATGCCCGGGTATGGAGATACGCATCGCTGTTTGCAAAAATATAAAAAATGATATTTAAGTAGTGTCGTTACTTTGTTTTAGCAATGGAACAAGATTAACAGCGGCATCTTAATTGTCAATAAGAATTAATGAAACGTACAACAAAAAATAGAAGCATCATGATTATCTTGATGGGAACTAAAGCAGGATACCCGGAACAAAACAAACTAAAGCAGGACAGAAGCATTTATCGACTCCTCTAGATTGACAGCAGCATTACTTAAAAGGGACGTCACTTTAATATGGCATTGCTTCATTTAACCAGTGATAGTATTAGATTAGCAGCAGCAATAGGAGCATATGGACAATGACCACACAACCACCATGTTCATTTGTCGAAAAAAAAACATGTATACCTCCACCGAGGCATAAGCCAGGACAACTTTTGGAGTGGCCTTTCCTCTATAATACTACTCCCTCCATTCCCAAATATAAGTCTTTTTAGAGATTCCAACAAGTGACTACATACGGAGTAAAATGAGTGAATCTACACTCTAAAATATGTCTACATACATCCGTATGTTGTAGTCCATTTGAAATGTCTAAAAAGACTTATATTTAGGAACGGAGGGAGTAAAAAATAGGTGATGTTGGACCAACCGACGAACCCTAGCTACTGTACATGGGGAGCTGGGGAGTAGTGGTATAGAAGAAAACCCGCATGCAGCGACCTGGGGAGCTGCACTAGTACAATGAAGCATGAAATCCAAAAGAAGTTATACCTCAGGTGGGGGAGATGTGGCTTAGGCGGGCGGGGTCTGCCCACACGACGGCAGCGAACAAGGGCGCGGAGGACCTTCGTCCGCGCCGGCGCTGGCTCAGAGAGGACGGTGCGCATCGGCTTCCTCCATCGCTGACGGCGACAACGTCAACGCTGCACCTCCTCACCTCCCGCAGCGGACGGGATCCGGCCGGATCTGTGACCAGTGGTGAGGAGAGAGATAGAGTGGACACAGTCATCTTGTTTAGATATGGAGAGGGTGAGAGACTAAGAGAGCGAGACGCGAGAAACCCTATCAAACAAGAGGCTACACATACAATGGAGTAAAAAACAATCTCTCCGTAGCAGTGGTTTTAAATAGAATACGCGCGTTCCCGAAAAAAAGAAATGAAAACTAGCGGACAAATCTTTTTTTAACGTACCAAGAAAGAAAACTCGATCAATAACACGCCCCCGCTTCCAGACCGCACTTTGTATTGCTCACGTGTGGTCCCCGACCCTCCATTATTAAGTGGACAAATTAAAGCGTCAAATTACTACGTAAGCTGCCTCTTCGTGTACAAATGCGCTCCATCGTGTGTACTCGGGGGTATGTCGGAGGCAGAGTGAGTGTGTGTATATTTTTCTTGTACGTAGTACTCCATTTATCTCACTTCATATTCTTTCCCACTCCTATGATATTCCTATCCTAGGAACAAAATGAGGCGGTACTAAGTTTGTGTGTGTGTGTGGGGAGAACGAGTCAGCGATGATGTGTACAAGTAGTCGCGAGAGTCGTCACTATGTGTGTGTGCGCGCACACACACATAGAATACATATCCGTGTTTACGTAAATTCTTACTTTCATCTCAATCTCCATCTTTACGTACGTCCAGCATCTCTCGTTTGCGGGCGTCCGGACCGCTGCCACGCCCGCTCCTGACCGCCCTGGCCAACCCAAACCATTTTCATCACCTGCGCGCGCTTCTCGCCCGAAACGGTCAGTGCCGCATTCATGCCCGACCAGAGCGGACGCGACCTCTCACTGGCACCGGGATTGAAGGGGCGCACCGGCCGAGAGAACGCCGCCCGCGCCGCTTCCCGGTGAACGCGACTGCTCCGCGTTCAAACAACACCACGGTCGGCCACAACATGCATGTAAAAAAGTTCTACAACTAGCTATCCTCCCCCTCCTCATCTATCTCTTCCAGTAGTACTCCATGGCGGGATCCATCGACAAGCAGGCGGGAAAGTTTGTGTATATTCGGTTTGCGGTGAGTGGCATGCCGACCAACCGTGTGGGGCGAAGGCTTGTGTGGGTTGAGACACGAACGCGACATACATGATTTAAACGTTTAGTTTTGCTCGATGGCACGATCCAATGAAACGAAACATTCGTTTCCAAAAGAATACTGTAGTATACTGTACTGCATGAGGGAGAAACAGATTCAACGAAGAGTGATGGTTGCTTCTTCCGTCCAACTAACTGCCGGGTCTATGTGATTCGACGGCTCATTGGTCATTATTACTGTGGCAGTAGAGCGTCTGCACTCTTATTTATTTATTTATTTATTTATTTATTCTGTGATAAAACTAACTTTCTCCACTCTTACACCGGAGGAGTGCGAAACACGACAGCCCAGTGAGTACATGGCCCACCTCACACTATCACCATATTCCTTGGCCATCGTGCGACACCTCCGGTCCTTTTTTCTTTGCGGTTGCGGTAGTACTATTGGAAAGAGCAGCACAAAGATGCTAAGGCGCAGACCATTGCGGGAAAAGTGAGATTTTCTTATATGCATACAAAAAAGGACCGGAGGGACTACTACAATGCTAGTACAAAGCTTTTAGATTTTGTTTCATGTATGTATCCTGACTCCAAGGTTGCCCCGTTACAACATTCCAACAAATACAAAGGAAAACTAACACGCATGCTGATGCATCTCAATGACTCACAGATCATAGCCAATATTTACTTCACAACTAAAGATAAAAGTTGTGAGAGTGTGTACAAAAAAAGGTACTAATGAAGTCTCTAGGCCTTAAACCCTAATCCCTAAATAGGATTTAATTTCCTGGCTAGGTAGAACCCATCGAAGGAAAGAAGCCTGACACCCTCGGATCATACGATGCTTTTCTGCAGTTCCATTAAAATCGAGCTGAGCATCCCTGTTGGCAAAGATATTGAAGAAGTGTGATTAGAATAATAGTAGTGGCACTAGTTCATGAGACATAAACTCATCACAAATAGAAGCCGGTAGAAGTAGAGAAAGATCCACATGGAGATGGAGCTACGTGGGGAGCTGCGGCAGTGGAGCAAGCCGGCTCCAAAAGGAAGTTGTACTACCTGGGACGTCGGGGTGTAGCTAGATGGCTGGTGGGAGGCGGCATCAACCCATACCGTGGGGACCCCCGATCGGGACGCACCGACAGTGGGTTTTCTCCCTCGCCGCTGCCGACCGCGTCTACCTAGAACATCCTCCCCTTCCCTCGGCGGCGGGATCAAGCCGGATCTGTGAGCAGTGGTGTGACCAGCATCGTTCTAGGCTTGTGAAGAGAGCAACTCAAGCAATCAGGCTTGTAGCTTAGGCTCCTGCTAGTGTATATATAGTGGAGCGGTTTTCTTTTTCTCTCCATATCAACCTTTTTATATTGCGTACGTGTCATTGAAGAGTGAAATGATGGTTCCTTCGTCCGACTAACTTACTGTATGATTTTAATGCTCATTAGTCATATTACTGCGGCCCCTGCACGTACTCCCCCTACGTGTATGACCGTTCCTGAGTCTCACTTGTACTTATCTCTATTTTCTTGCATGACACGTGGACAGGATGCGCGTAGAGGCATTTTGTTCCAGCACGTTGTTGCGTACCTACTCCCTCCTTCCAGTTTACTACTAGTACTCCATCTGTCCTGGTTTATTGGTCCCCTTTGTACTCAATTCATGGGCTCATTTTCCTCAAGAAATTGTCTTTACCAACGTATTAATATCAGGAATGCATGCGTGAACAATGCAGAATTAAACCTTGCATGCAATGTTTTGACAAAGTATTGACATATGAGCATGTGAATGTGCGGGACTACGACCTCGTGCATGCATGCAACAGTCACACGTACACATGCACACAAAAACGCGCGCGACGCCCTAATGCATGCATGTCCGAGCACACGACGGAACACACACGGTCACGCTCAAGTGCTCAACCTACACGTGCATGCACACACATATAGACATACTCAGCCAGGGTGAGCTAGTGACCGTATAAACACCGGGAAATGTATATATTGACCGCAATGAGCGTATTATGAAGTCCACTGACCGTATTTTTACAAATATACAATGACAGCCAGTGTATTTATCTCGTTTCAAATTAAGCCATATTAGGGCTCCTTTGATTCAAAGGAATTCTATAGGATTTATGGAGGATTGAAATCCTTAGGAACTTTTTTTGCGTTGGTCGTTTGATTCATAGGATTGGATCCCGTAGGAATTTTTCCTATGGAATCTTTTGTACTACATTTCATAGGAAATCTAACATCCACTCCAACCTCTTTTTTATAATTCCTTTGTTTTTCCTGTGCCATCAAACACTCCTTGCTAATTTTATAGAATTCAAGTGGGCATGCCACTCCAACCCTATACTTTTCCTATTCCTACGTTTTCAAAATCTCGCGAATCAAAGAGGCCATTAACCGGAAAGGAGGCAGTATGGACTAGCATTACTTTGTTGTGTCCCGTCAACTTGCATAGGAGAAGCTTGCGTGCGGTGCCACGCAGGACAAGGAGAAACTTTTGAATAATGCAAGCTCTCCCTCGCTCAGGCGGTGGACGTGCAACAGTTAATTCGGTGTCAGATTGCCAGAAGCATACACTGTACTAGTACCATCATTGTTCAGCTTCCCGAAGAGGCGAAGAAGCAAGCGCAAGGTTTACTAGTACTTCGAGTAGTATTACATACTACTAGTAGTACTAGTACTACTATACAGGTACTACTAGGAACCGCATGGTGTAGTGTCTGCACTCTTATTTTACTGTAATCTGTGATAAAGCAATCTTCAACACATTTGCTTCTCTTCGAGGGTTCTCACATGTGATAATGGAAGTTGATTGCATGGAACACTCGCCACAATTCTCGCTTAATTCTGGCTCCTATCCTGTTAGAAATAGGAGGGCTAAGTAATAATTTCTCCTTTTTTGTTATTCAGCATGTAAACATGTTAGCAAATCTTCCGACGCATCTTTGTGTGAAGCGTGCTTGCACTTTGAATGTGACCGAGAGCTGGCTTGATGAAACACATCGCTTCCTTTTTTTTGCGGGGTACCTCGCTTCCTAGTGACCAGTCTCTTGGCTGATTGTCCTAAGAATGCTTATATATGAATAAAGCTCTCTCATTTACCCGCAAAAAAATTTAAGTCATATTAACCGGAAAGGAGGCAGTACGGACTAGCATTACTTTGGTGTGTCCCGTCAACTCACAGAACGAGGAGAAGCTTGCAGTACAAGGTGAAGCTTGCTTACGCCATCTCTGTCTACCTCAAGCGCGGTGGCTTGCAGGACGAGGAGAAGCTTTTGACTAATGCAACCCACCCTCGCCCAGGCGGTGGACGTGCAGCAGTTCATTCGGTGTCAGATTGCCAGAGGCATACACTGTAGTACCATCATTGTTCGACTTCCCGAAGAGGCGAAGAGCCAAGCGCAAGGTTTAATAATATAGCCAGCTGATGGTATAAGAGCATCCACAATGTTTGCCATAGCCAAATCTAACACATAGCCGCATATGGCATTGGTTCCAAATTTACTTGTAAGATGGGACCCACTGCAGAGTAAAAAAATCCATTTCTCTCTCTTTAAATTGCATGCATCTGGTTCTCTCTTCGGCATGCACACAAATAGTTAGCCTTTTCAGCAAGGAAGTGG
This sequence comes from Thinopyrum elongatum, assembly GCA_011799875.1. NCBI lineage: Eukaryota > Viridiplantae > Streptophyta > Magnoliopsida > Poales > Poaceae > Thinopyrum > Thinopyrum elongatum. The sequence goes on from CM022299.1 coordinate 65,211,109, forward strand.
AGGTAGCATGCAAAGAAAATATTTGTTTATTGTCACTTTGGATTTGGCATCGGCGCTCCTAGCGTCTCCGGTTCCCTCTTTTCTCTGATTTGGCATTCGTTTCATTGATTTGGCAACACCTCCACAATGTTGAAAACGAATGCCAAAAGCTATTTTAGCATTTGGCACTACCATTTGGCCACACATTGTGGATGCCCTAAGGAACCGCCATGTCATCTATAGCCATCATCTATATGCACTCACACAATAATGTTGGTTATAAGGTTGGGTATTGCATTAGTACTTTTTTCCATCTTCTCTCTATATCTTTCTTCACATTTATTGTTCGACTTCCCGAAGAGGCGAAGAGCCAAGTGCAAGGTTTAGTAGTACGAGTAGTACTACTAGTATATAGGTACTAGGAACCGCATGGTGGAGCGTCTGCACTCTTATTTTATTTCAATCTGTGATAAAGTACACATTTATTCGGGAGAGGTGCAGAAAACGGCAGCCCAATAGTACTATTAAAAAACATCAAACATGTAATGATGACATCGATCTTGGCCTCCGTGCGACACATAGCCCGTCTGTGTTCTCGCTCCTCATCTCAGCTTCAAGGATTGGCCATTTTGTCGTCAATTGGGATCGGTTTGCTCACACTGCGGTCCCACATGTTAGTGATATGCCAAGAGGAAGCGCGTTGACCGACAGGCCATACGCGCACTTGGTTTTGCACCTTCATACTAGTAGTATGAGTGGATTCAAAGAAGAGTGTATTGATGGTTGCTTCGTCAGAGCAACTTACAGTAGGAAAGGTGCGTATTATGATTTGACTGCTCATTACTCACTATTAGTGCGTCGCAATGATCGGGTTGAGTCTCCCATGGGGGTTGTGCACTCTAATTTGGTGCATGGCACATGGACCCGGATGCTGAATGGCTTCTGGCAATGCTATCAAGCTTCCAGAATTTGTTTACATAATTGATGTACAAATATTTTTCCAACGACATGAAATTGTACAATGCTCTGAAGCTTTCAGCTTTTGTTTCATGTGTCTTGCCAGCTGGAAGGTTGTCTCGTTACAACATCAATCAAATACTAGAAAGGAAACTAACATCCATGCTCTTTCGGAAAAAATAAAAAAACTAACTTCCTTGCTAATGCATCTCAGTGATTAGCAGATCAGAGCTAATATTTACATCACAACTGAAGACAAAGTTGTGAGAAGGTGTTAAATTAAAATTGGTCCATGCTTTCATTGGCAGCAACTTCACCCCAGCTCTGTCTAAATCAACAAGGCATGTTGGGAAAAAAAGTAGCTGTCAGGAGCATGGAACATTCCGATCATTTTGTGTAGTTGCACTAAAATAGAGCTGAGCGTCCCTGTTCCAAAGATATTGAGTAAGTGTGATTACAATAATAGAGGACTGTTGATGAAACAATAAACACAGAAATAGAAGCCGGTCACCTTCGCAGTCTCTCTTAAGACTGACTAGTTCGAGAAGATTAAGCAAATAGTTGGAGAAGATTAGGCTCGTAGTTGGATGAGGAGGATAGAACAAAACCAATCTACCTTTGTGCAGTCCCACTGAAATGTAGAAACGTTGCCCGTATGACATTTCAGCAAAACTGCACAAAACACTCTTAAGAAAAAAGTGATTTGTGTAGTTCACCAAAAGGTCGCAATAGCGACGAGGTGAAATGGATAGCCCTGTTTGCAAAAAGAGGTAGAAAGGAAACAATTACTGGCCAATACAGCTTATGACACATACGCCGACAAAAAAGAAGCATATTCCTTGTCCTAAGGGAAGATAGCAGCACGGTTGTTTATGTAAAACGATGGGACGAGACTGCAACATGGAAAGTACGCTGGCCGAGCTACGATTTGGGCAAAGAACTAGGGAAGATCCACTTGCAGGATTCTCCACATGTAGCAACATGGGAAGATGGGCAGTGGAGCAAGGCCGGAGGAAGCTGTACCTGAGGGTCGTCGAGATGTAACTAGGAGGGCGCCGACAGCCGGGATCTGCCCATACTGCGGTAGCGAGCAAGTGGCGAAGGCCCTAACGCGCCGGAACTTGGTCAGAGAGAACGACGGGTACCGCAGATCAGAACGTGCTGCCTCGACGCCGTTGATCGGAGAAACAATGCACATCCTCCCTTTCCGCCGGCGGACGGGATGCGGCCGTATCAGTGACCAACGGTGAGAGAGAGAGGCCACCGCCGCCTTGTGTGAGGTAGTGTGACGAGAGACAAACCCCGGCAGGCAGGCTCCATTGTATATAGTGGAGCGGATTTCTTTTTTCTCGATAACAATCGTTCTATATTCTTTACGTGCCATTGAGGAATATATAACTTTATTTAAAACTAATGCGTCACGTCGAACTTTGTTCCGTGTATGCGTGGTACACGTCCCTCCTACAAGTAAACAACCGCTCCACGTGTAAAATTATCGCGTGGGCTGCCTTTTCGTTCAGAAATGAGCTCCACTGTGTACCCGCGCGGGTGTGGCCGGGAACGAGACATGAGTACGTGCATCATGCGTGCACCTCTTCTCTACGTGCAGGTACCCCACGTACGTGGGTGTGTGTGAGAGAGATGGTTTGTGCGAAACAGAGGCAATCTGTCGATGATATCTAAAACAAAAAAAGTAACATATCTAATGTGTGTGAAACAGAGGCCTGGATATATCATATATAGAGGGAGCGATCCACGAGAAGAGAGTGGAGGGATCATCGGCGTGAGATATCGATAGAATCAGAGAGAGGGATGAAGTGTGTGGGTGCGTGATCGATAAAGAGTGGCATCGAATTTGTGTTTGCCCACGTCAAAGATATAGGGCGGCTGGCCTACTGGAATGTGAGAGGGGAGAGGTGCATTTTGTCTCTGTGGCATGGATACCTACCTAAGGCGTTCGACTATCGGTATGTGTAGGGGGGGGGGCAGAGACCTAACTATAGAGAGGTAGATCGACTGGTATATGTGTGGAGAAGGAGAGAGACCTAGCTATGTATTGAGGGAGATCGATTGGCATCCATGTATATGTGTAGCAGAGGAATAAGGCTCGGAGAGAGACAAAGCTAGAGTGTCAGAAGGTTGGTGGTGGAGTTGCTTCTCACAAATGGAGGGAGAGGCCTACTAGACAAACGGAGGGTACGACTGCAATATCGATAAGAGATGGGATGCGTGCCTATCTGTGCACGTGCATGTGAGAGACGGGTCGGGAGGCATGCAAGGATGATGAGGCGGGATGATATGGCTAGGCGGGGTGATATGGCTATGGTAAGCAGACATAACTATATAGGAAGATCAATTGTCGTGTGCCGGAGAAAGGGAGAGACATAACTAGTGAGGTACGTTGATCGGTGCGTGGGGAAAAAGAGTTATAGTTGATCTAGCTATATGCAGGGAGATTGGTAGGTATACATGCATGCATGTGTTAGAAGCAAATAATGCCCGGAGAGACGGATAGAGAGAGAGAGGGATGCGGCTAGGAGGTGGTGCAAGAGGCCGACTATATCGAGGGGGGAGGAGTGTGCGAGTATGAGATTGATGAAAAGAGGGGCGGGAGTGTGCACGTGCGTGGAACTGTATTAGACAGAGGGGGGCATGGATGGTGAGAAGAGAAGAGGGAAAGTGTGTGTTTGTGGTAGGTTCGCCTGGCTAGAGAGGTATATCAATCGGTGTGTGCCGGGAAGAAGGAGCTAGAGGGCCTACACACACCGTGGGTGAACGACCTAAGAGAAATAACGAATGTGCGCGATGGAGAGAATGCCGAGGGAGGGTGAGAGGGAGGCGGGCGTGTGCATGCACGAGCGAAAGTTAGCGCTAGCTACAAAGAGAAGAGGATTATGTGGGTGTAAAAGACGAACAGAGATAATAATTCATTATAAAAGTGGATTCAAATATTTGAACAAGAGATCATAGTGTTTTAAACCGACGCATATGCATGAATATAATGGTGATACGCATGGTGTGGTCATGAACATGTTAGACTACATATAATATATATAACATTTATTTGAATTTGTGATAATGTGTGGCTTTTGCAGCTCAGGGCTAAATACTTGTCATAATGTAGGGGGCGGGGCACTATACTTTGTGTGATAAACACAGTGTACATATGAAACATGGTTTAGTATGAAGATCTAGCTAGTACATCAAATGTACTATTATTTGGAATCAACATGAAGTGTATTCAAAATTTTGAATTCGAGTTCATATATATAGTTCACATATTTCATATCTAACTCTATAGTAATCATGTGGTGTGTTGTTAAGATAGTATACAAATGATGGTTCAACTTGGCAACAATCATGATTGTAGATTCTTATTCAAATAGAGAAACGAATTCAAATATAGTTCGAATTGCAGCGGTAGTGTATACATTTGGAATGCACTAAAATGTTCGTATGAATAGGTTACATGCATTATAGAGGTAGCGAAAAAAATTAATTGGACATAACATGGATTCATAGTTTTGAATAGCATTTGTACAGTAAAGCGGGACAAGACTCTCCCTTTGTGTGGTACGAATAGTTTTTGTTTTTGTTTTTTTCGTTGAGGGAAGTGCGAATTGATTTGGTACGTACATTATTACACGTTAGGCTTGTCCCAAAATTTCAACCCGTGCCTTGTTATCCCGAAAATTGAGATATCGCTTTGTTTGTTTGTGCTCCGAAAACTCGCGCCTTCACAACCCGCGCCTTGCTATCCCGAAATTACAACGCACGCGAAAACTCCCTCCAGCTGCCAAATACCGACACGCGAAATCCCCCTTCTAACCCTGAGCCAAAAGGGCCGCTAGTTCAAATCGGTGGGGGTTCTGGACAAGCGCGTCCCTAAGTCATGGTTCCGCCCTCACATCACCTCCGTTTCGCCATTCGAAAACCCAGGCCGCCATAACCTCTCTACTCCAGCCGTGAAACCCCACCCTCCGCCGTCCGCCACCCCGCCGCTGCCCAACCGGACCCTCTTCCCCAAAGACGTCGTCCACCGCAACAACTCGATGTCCCTCATCCACAGCCCCGGATGGGGATCCGTCGTCGATCTCGTCGTCCCGCCGGTTCAGCCGCCCGTCCTCCACCTCCAAGGCACTGCTCCAACGATCGCCTCATCTATCGCGGCTGCTCCATTCCCACACCGCCGCCTTAACCTGCTCCACCGGAACCGCAGCATCCTCACCGACTCCTCGGACGAAGCCGAGGCCTACTCGGCGCCACCAAAGAGGTTGTACACTCATCCCATTGCACCTTCTCCTTAACTCGACCTCCCGGCACCGCCGATGGTCAATCCCGCTCCCCCATGGTGCGGCTACCTCGTAGTCGGCGCCGCCGGCGACATCTCCATGGCGGCTCTCCCCCAGCGCGAGGCTCCCTCGGCGGCGGCGTCCATACCAGCCGGAACTGCTGCTACTGCTCCGGCTCTTGCTCGCTCGTGCTGCTGCTATGCTGCTGCTGCTACTGCTCCGGCTCTCGCTCGCTCGCTCACACTGCTGCTCTGCTCTTCCCCTCGCTCGTGCTGCTGCTCTGCTCTTGCTCTTGCTCGTGCCGCTGATGCTGGTACACGGGCTGCTGCGGCTACACGAGTTGGTGCTCTGGCTCTAGTTCGTGCTGCTGCTCTAGGCGCTGCTGCTCCGGCTGCTATCTGCTACTATGTTCCCTGTCGATCGCCTATTGATTTAGATCACTGTTTCTCTACTACTAGTGCTCGAGTGGCCTAAACTACATGTGAAGTGCCTCTCTGCTACCAGTGCATTCAGTTTCGACAGTAACATTCAGATTCCACAGTATATTTCAGTTTCGACAGTTAAGTTCAGAGTCAATAGTTTTTACCTCATCTGTTGTAGTCAAGTATTTTTTGGGGATGTAAATTTTACATCTACGACTTGTTGGTAATGTATTTTACATCATCTATTGGAGCTGCTATTAAAATCCCACTTGAGATTAATGATGTCTGTCTTGTGCTGCTTCAGCCTCGACGTCTTACGGCTCGTCGGAGCTGCTTCAATGACAGAACCCTAGAAGAGCTGCTTCAACAACAGAGCAGTACCCTGGACACCATCTACAGACGCCTCAGATCTTCCACCACACCTCCGACAGCCACCTCTGCCTCAACTTCTTCAGCGACCAACCCAATGATGCTGAGGTCAACACGGCTACGCAAAAGAGGTTGTACACTTGTCGCATCACTTATTATTCTACATTCATGTCGATCCATTAGGGCTATTTTGGTTCAAAGGAAAAAGTGAAGGAAAAACATAGCAATAGGAAATTTTCCTATGGTACTCTACTATTCAATTATTCATGCATTTGGTTGAAAGGAATGGAGCAAAACATCCACCTGGACCTACTTTTCAAAATCCTATGTATGAAAACAAGACTAAGTGCATTAGTGGCAGAATAACATTCTAGCTGTACACACTTTCATATGATTTCACTTTAATTTGGCCATGTTTCTTTGCATTCCTCTGCTCTTCCAATTCCTGTCAACCAAACACCCAAGTTGATAGAAATTTTGTGTTTACAAATGCTCTGTTTCCCACGTGCATACCTATCCTCTTCCGGTGTTTTTCCTATCCCTGCGTTTTTAGAATCCTGCAAGCCAAAGGAGCCCTTACAGAATTACTTCAGTTATAGATAGGTGTCGAAGAAAACTTTGTGTGGTTTGTCCTGCTCCTGCCGTGATGTCGTCCACCTCACCTGAGCTGCTCCATTGACAGAAGCATCCACCATACCAGACATCACGACTACCGACCGTCTTTCGCCACCTCAGATCTCCTTCCCTGCCGCCGGCACCCACCACAACTGCATCACCATCATCGACTCAGCAGATGAACCTAAGGAGTATATGGGTCCACAAGAGAGGTCGCACTCTTTTGTTTCTGCTTATGTTATGCAATCCTTAATATTTCCTGCTACTTTATCATCCTGTTCACCTCTTAGACTCCAAGTCAGGTCCGAATTAATGTTCAAACTTGAGGTTTAAAATGCTTGTGGGGTACATATCAAGGCAACAATGAGTAGTATCTCTGTCTATTATCTGGTTCACCTAGGGTATGTCTATGTTGTTCATCTTGGGTGGGAAACAAACAGTAAAGCAATTATCATCTGTCTTTTATTAAAGTAAAGCTATCATCAGCCTGCAATCATTATTTTTGGATCTATCCACTGGTTGTTACCATCACTCTAGATTTCTGCATGCTCTCCTTACATAATCTCACTATATTTTTGTGTGCATGTCAAATATTGTACACAGTCATGCTGAACATGTAGAGAAAAAGAGAAGAGTTTTGCGCAGCAATACAATGTCATGCAGACATCGCTCCATGGTGGGTGCAATGGCAAACCCTCCCCCCTCTAGATTGTAATCCAGAGGAAGATATCTGTTCTGAGGCGGATTCAGATGGAGCTGACCACTCCTATTTACCCCCCGAGGTGTTTGCTCTAACTTGGCATGATGATGTTGGTCATATCATGCATATGTTGCCTTGCAGTGCCTACTTTCGACATCATATATGTCATCTGCTTAGTTTAGACATGTTCTGTAATGCCACCTGTTTAGTTTATATATCATATATGTGAATTATGCAATCTCATCTCTTTTAGCAAGCCATAACTTAGTTTAGACATCATATATGCGAATGCCCTCTGCTTAGTATATAAATCACACGTGTGAATTATATCATGCGATCCTGATTACTTAGATGACATGTATGTGAATTATGTCATACGAACATGTTTACTAAAGACATCATATAATTATCTCATGCCATCCTGTTTAGTTAGTCATCATATCTTTGAATTATGTCATGCTATGCTATCTAGTTTAGATGGACATCATATATGTGAAATTATGTCATGCTATCCTTTTTAGTTAAACAATATACATGTGAACTATTTCATGCCCTCTTTTTTCCACACTACCTATTGCATATGTCTCTCATACAAGGTCTGTGCATTCAACTACTTTTCTTGTTTATTAGCCATTTGAATTGGAGGGGGTGATGGCAGTATCTAGCGGAGTAAAAACATGGTCTTCAAATAAAACAGTGCTACCTCTTGGTGGAGATAGCACCCCGGTTGTACATGCACGAGAACCAGCGCTACCACACATAACCCAGACTCTCGTAGATTGTACCCCTACTCCGATGGACAGAGAACCAGCTTCACCCAATCTAACCCCAACCCTAGCAGATAGTAACCCAGTTCTAGTTGACACAGCACCATCTCCAGCACAGAGCTCCCAAACAAGAGCAGTTAGTATGGCAGCTCCAGTGCCCAAAGCACCAGTACTACCACGGCGAACCCCAACTCCACCAGTTAGTACACCTATTCCTATGGACGAAGCATGACCAGCCATTCGTAGTTTAGCATCTATCACATTTGATGTTGTTAAATCCTATGTGCGTATCTTCCCATCATGGAAATATTATACTGAAGATGAAGGAAAAAGCCAGTTACAGGTGTTCGTCCAGGAGTTATGTGTAAGTAATGTTATTCATGGCAAATACTTTGCTTTGTCCCATACATTCTACCTCCATGCTGGTTATAATACAGCAAATGTTCCCATTTTTCTCTATAGAGAAGGACCAATTTGGAAACTCAGGATGAGGTAACCTGTGCTAATACCTCTACTATCTTCAAGAATGCTTGGTGGCAGTATCGGAATTACCCGAAGAAAACATACTTCAGTGGCAAAGAAACTCATCAAATTCCCTTGTTTCTCCTGAGACACATTTACGGGACGATGACTGGGAACATCTTGTTCTGTACTAGTCCCGAACTAAGAATGTGGTAAGGTCAATGAGCTCATTTTTTTATTTTGAAGTACTATATGCATGCGTCTTATAGTACTCTGTTCGTGTAGAACAAGTGCTTAAACCTGAAGAAGAACTATTGCTATGGTGCATACTGCTTTGCTCTTGTATCACTGTATTTACTCATACAAACTTATTTTTAAATTGAAGGATCCAATCGAAACTCCAATGGCACAACAGGTATGTTTAAATATATTTCTTTAACAGGTTTACTCTTCTAAATTGCTCTGTTGATTTCAATTTCAATTGTGTATGCAGTTGACTTCTCATATCATGTACATTACTAGCATCACAACAGAGCCAATAGTGTTGTTGTACATGTATACCCATGTTACCCATCTGGAATCTTGTTGTGCCGTGTAGTTTCCCACACTTGTATTCTTTCAATGCTGCTTTGTCTTGAACTGATATGATTTGAACCGTGTCTCTATTTTGATTTGGCAAGACAATGCAGTGACCATAGGACATAAATATATGTTTGTTTGATGCTTTTATTATGTACTACTTGGCAATAGAAGACTTGGTAGTTTAATCCTGTCCACCTTACTACTGAAGTGGTTCACCAAAATGAGTTTCATATACTACATGCTAAACCTATTATGTGTCTGCTTGTTTCTTCTTTTAGAATGCTGACAGAATATTTGGGACGAGTACCTTATTAAGCAATGGTAAAGGAAGTAATGCAGATAAGGTTCAGGATAGTGAGACATCCTTGTTGGTCTCCAATAAAGCTGATAAAACAACTAAGGAAAACTATCTTGAAGACAGTGAGACAACCCCAAAGTCCTGTCTTGATGTAGTGTTCGAGTTCCTTGCCACTACCGCTGGCATAAGCTCTTTGAACTCATTGGCTGAATCAGTTCAGTTTCTTGAGTCTCATCTACAAGGTGAAAGACATCGATCAGCTGTGCTACGACAAGAAGCCGAAGGACTGCGGAAGTCCCTGGAGAATTCAGATGCATACTTTCTGGTGCAACAGCAAGTGTTGGAGGATTTTAGCGCCAAATAGGAGAAAGCTAATAAGCTTGCTAAGCTTATTGCCAGCATGGTGGATACCCATGATACCATTTCTTGAGCTCTTGTGAAGTTGTTTCAGTTATGGACTTGTTTTGCTGTCGCGTTTATTTGCACTGGTGGCCAATTTAGACGGCCAGTGTATGTAATATGCTGCTTTGTTCCCTATATTTGCACTGGTGATGAACTTTGATGCTCAGTGGATGTAATATGTGTAATAGCCGTAATAGCCTTGCGTTAGTTGCTTGCTTATTTATTTTCTTATTGTCTTGTTGAGTTGTTTGCTTGTAGTCACTATAGTTCTTTTTCTGCGTTTTTCTAGTGGCCACAATAACCTATTTTTTAAAACTAGGCCACAATAACCATGGGCAACATACGGACCGTTGTAACCATGGTCCTGCTACCTGGTGTAGTGACCATGGGCCTACTACGGGCCGAAGGATCCATGGGCCTTCTACGGGCCGTAGAGTCAATGGGCCTTCTACGGGCCGTATAATCGATTTGCAAAATATGGGCCATACTATTCGTGGACCAATAACGGATCGCAATATGGGCCGTAAATGGGCAACAATGGGAATCGTCTATTTATGGGCCGACAGAAATGGGCCGTTAAGAGGCCGATATGTTTAACGGGCTTCATTCTATCGACAAGCATAACGGGTCGTTAGTGGGTCGTATTTGATGACGCTATGAAAACGGCCCAACGGATTAACGGGCCACAAACAGGGCGACTATAGCCACGGGCTGGATTTGGCCCACAAGGGGAACAGGCCAGTAACGGATCGTAAGTAATCGAAGGCAGGAAATGAGCCCAAGAACAAAGGTGCCCTTAGAAGGCCAAAAGATAAGGCTGGCTGGAAATAGCCCAATGGAATAATGGGTCATTAATGGGTATAAAGCGATACATTGTTCATTATGGGCCAGTTTCACTACGGGCCGTTAATGGGCCCAGAGTTACAAAGGGCCTCATATGGGCTGAAAGACGTCATGGGCCATACATTGGCCAGAAGTTAAAACAGGCCGGAATCATATTGGATCGCCCGGATGACGCTACTGGGCCTAATTCAGATAGGCCATAATGGGCCGTGAGTTAGTGGGCTGTAAATGGGCTATATGCGAACATGCCATTAACAGGCTTTCCGTGGGCCGGCCTGTTCCTTTTGACCAAGTCAAATGGGCCGGCCTTTTGACCTAAATGGCCACTATTGGGCCGAGCCACATGTCGACGTATCATAGGCGCGTCTTGTCCATTCGCTAGATGACATCTGTCCCAACGAGGAGCTGACACGTGGTTCCTCCGGCGAATGAGAAGTTTACACATGGAAAATCCCCATTGGTCCGGGCTGTTAACGGGTTATCGGATCCAAACTGGAACCCGATAGCTTAACGGCGACCCGTTATGGTGGATGCCACGTGTCGGTTACCCTTGACGAAAACACTTCCATGACATGCCATTTATCGTCATGGAAGTAGACACTTCCGTGATGATAATTTTGGTATTGTCATGGAACACTTCTAGGACAACACAGGTATGACTATCTTGATTCTGTCATAAAATCATCATGGATGTACATGCATGACAGAAAACGTGACCTACTGTGAGTAACACATATTATCACGGATGTGTTTTTTTTGTAGTGATGGGAAGAGGTGCTTTGTGATGGGTTCGATCTTGCGGTGTCCACACCCAATGACAGAAGGGGTAGCGAGGCACACATGTATCATTGGTATTAAGGATAAAAAGATGGGGTCTATTCCTACATGAATAGATCTTGTCTACATTATGTCATCGTTCTTATTGCATTACTCCGTTTCTCCATGAACTTAATACACTAGATGCATGCTTGATACGTCTCCAATGTATCTATAATTTTTGATTGTTCCATGCTGTTATATTATCATTCTTGGATGTTTTACAATCATTTTATTGCAACTTTATATCATTTTTTGGACTAACCTATTGACATAGTGCCCAGTGCCAGTTGCTGTTTTTTGCTTGTTTTTTACTTCACAGAATATCCCTACCAAACGGAGACCAAATGCAACAAAAAATTTTGGAGATTTTTTTTGGACCAGAAGACAACTTGGGAGCCAAGGAAGCACCTAGGGGGAGGCCCGTGGGGTCCACAAGACACCAGGGTGCACCAGAGGCCCCTGGCGCGCCCTGATGGGTTATGGGGCCCACGAGGGTCTCCTCCACTGCCTCTCAGCTCTATAAATCCCCAGAAATTCCAGAAACCCTAGGGGAGCAGACAAAACACAATTCCAGCTGCCGCAAGTTCCAGAACCACGAGATCCAATCTATCACCATCACAGAGGGGTTCATCATCCTCATTGGTGCCTCTCCAATGATGCATGAGTAGTTCACCATATACGTACGGGTCCATAGGCAGTAGCTAGATGACTTTCTCTCTCTTTTTGATTCTCAATACAATGGTCTCTTGGAGATCTATTTGATGTAATGACTTTTTGCCGTTTGTTTGTTGGGATCCGATGAAGTTCGAGTTTATGATCAGATCTCTATCCATGAATATTATTTGAGTCTTCTTTTGATCTCTTATATGCATGATTACTTATAGCCTCGTAATTCTTCTTCGAATCTTGGGTTTAGTTAGGCCAACTAGATTGATTTTTCTTGCCATGAGAAGAGGTGCTTTGTGATGGGTTCGATCTTACGGTGTCCTCACCCAGTGACAGAAGGGGTAGCGAGGCACGTATGTATCGTTGCTATTATGGATAACAAGATGGGGTCTATTCCTACATGAATAGATCTTGTCTACATCATGTCATCGTTCTTATTGCATTACTCCATTTCTCCATGAACTTAATACACTAGATGCATGCTAGATAGCGGTAGATGTGTGGAGTAATAGTAGTAGATGCAGAATCGTTTCGGTCTACTAATGTTGGCCGTGATGCCTATATAATGATCATTGCCTTGGATATCATCTTAATTATTTGATCTTCTATCAATTGCCCAACAGTAATTTGTTTACCCACCGTATGCTATTTTCTCGAGAGAACCACTAGTGAAATCTACGGTTCCTCGGTCTATCTTTTTATCATATTGCTTTCCGATCTATTTTTCACCGCATTTGTTTTTAGATCTATTAGTCCAAAAACCCAAAAATACTTTGGTGCACTTTTTATTTGCATCTTTTATTTCGTGTTTTATTCAGATCTATTTATCCAATCTCATACTACTTAATCTATCTTTTTACTGAGGAGATTGACAACCCCTCTTACGAGTTGGGTTGCGATGTTTCTTCTTTCTGTGTAGGTACCGTTTACATAGTGTTGCTTGGTTCTCCTATTGTTTCGATAACCTTGGTTTCATAACTGAGGGAAATACCTACCGTAGCTGTACTGCATCATCCCTTCCTCTTTGGGGAAATACCAACGCAGTTTCAAGTCTCATCAAAAGGAATTTCTGGCGCCGTTGCCGGGGAGACATCATCAACATCTATCAAGTTCCTAATCAGAAATCTCATCTCCTTGCAATTTACATTATTTTCCATTTGCCTCTCATTTTCATCTCCCCCACTCCACAAAAATTCGCCTTTTTATTTGCCTTTTTCTCGTTCGATCTTTTGTTTGCTTGTGTTACCATGTGCCTTTTATTTGCGTGCATCTTTGCTTGCTAAAAGTCTATTGATATGGATCCTCATCCACTTGCTAATCGTTTTAAAAGATCCAATTATGATGAACCAATTGCTAGTGAATTGAGTTCACTAGATTATTTTTATGAAGTTTTGCTTGAGATTCGTGAATCTGAAAAATTGTGATAAAGTGTTGAAAGAAAAAAAATATAAAGTGATTAATGATAGCCCCTTCAATGAAAAGCATGATTGCAATGGTGTTATTATAAATTTTATTAATGTCAGTTGTGCTAATAATATGCAAAACCCCAAGCATGGGGATGCTAATTTTGATATGTCCACTACTTATTGTAATAATCATGATTGGGGTGATTCTTCTTATGATCTTGAAAATTTATTTAAGGCTCATGATGAATATGATATTGATAATAGTGTTTGCAGCAATATTGAAAGTGGGTTTGGAAGAGTGTCAACTTTAGCTAAAAATAATCCCACATATTTGGAGGGTGTTAAATCTTATGAAGTTTTAAATAAAAGTGGGCTTGGAGAGGTCATGACTTTATTTGATGATAATCACACTATTTTGGAAGAGTGTCAACTTTGCATGCATGTGGATCATGAAGAGAATATTTTATGTGATAGTTATATTGTTGAATTTGAATATGATCCCACATTTAATTATTATGAGAGAGGAAAATATGGTTTTAGAAATTTTCATGTTACTAAATTACCTCTCTTCATGTTGAGATTGCTATTGTTTCTTTCTCCTTCCTTGCATATGTTAGATTCTTCTTGTCTTGATAATTTGTTCTCTTATAAAATTCCTATGCATAGGAAGTATGTTAGACTTAAATATGTTTGTCACATGTTTTATGTTGCTCTCTTCGTGTTTCAATTATTATCTTTCATATGAGCATCATTGAAATCTCAAGCCCATCTTAATGGCTATAAAGAAAGAGCTTGTTGGGAGGCAACCCAATGAATAATTTTTTTTTGCCTTTTTTCTTTCTGTTCTTGAGTGTTTGCACAATTATGCTACTGTTATGATTGTGTTTTTTATGTTTTAATTAGTGTTTGTGCCAAGTAAAGCCTTTCAGATCATGTTGGGTGATAGTTGATTTGATCTTGTTGGAAAACAGAAACTTTTGCGTCGAGTAGCAAAGTTTTGAAAATTCACAGAAGAGACGAAAAATTCTGAAGTTTTTACAAGAGATTGATATACAAATTTCCTACGTTTTCCTAATTATTCAGAATTTTTAGAGTTAGCGAAGTATGGGTAAACTTCATGTCTTTACAGACTGTTTTGTTTTTGACAGATTCTGTTTTCTTTGCATTGTGTGCTTATTTTGATGAATCTATGGTTTGTATTGGAGGGTATAAGCCATGTTAAAGTTATAATACAGTAGGTATAATGCAATAATAAAATATGAATGGGTTTGCAACAGTACTTAAAGTGAAGATTGGTTTTCTTATACTAACGGATCTCACGAAGGTTTTGTTAAGTTCTGTGTGATTGAAGTTTTCAAGTTTTGGGTGAGATCGCGATGGATGAAGGAATAAGGAGTGTCAAGTGCCTAAGCTTGGGGATGCCCCATGGCACCCCAAGTTAATATTCAAGGAGAAACAAGCAACTAAGCTTGGGGATGCCCAGGAAGGCATCCCCTCTTTTTCTAACGACCATCGGTAATTTTTACATGGAGTTATATTTTTATTCATCACATATCATGAGTTTTGCTTGGAGCGTCTTGTATTATATGAGTCTTTGCTTGTTTTGCTTTTTAGTTTGTCACAAGTATCCTTGCTGGACACACCTATTTAAGAGAGCCAAAATTATGCTATGATTTGTTAGAATTGCTCTATATGCTTCACTTAAATTTTTTGAGCTATGGAATTGCTCTAGTGCTTCACTTATATCTTTTTGAGCATGGTGTGCTTTATTATTTTTGAAGATATACTCTCATGCTTCACTTAGATTTATTTGAGAGTTAGTAAATTTTTGAATAGATTATCTCATTCTTCACTTATATTATTTTGAGGGATGAAAATGCTTATGCTCATGTTTTTCACTTAAATTTATTTGAGCTTGTTAAAAACAATGGCAATATATGAAACTAGTCCCAAACTGATAGATATTCAAGAGGGATATAATAAAAACTTTTATGAAGATTATTGGACAAAATAAACTTGATTCTTTGTAATAGTTTTGAGATATGATGATAGTAATATGTGAGTCATGTTGGTGAGTAATTATGCTTTAGTAAGAATATTGGTGTTAAGATTTGTGATTCCCTATGCAAGCACGAAAGTCAATAGTTATGCAATGAAATTACATCCTACTTGTGGTGCATTATTCGGTGTTAGTTATGCTTAATTCTCGTTTATGAGAATTTTCGTTTCTCGGTTGGTTGCTTCTCAATCTATTTGCTAGCCTCCACTTGTACTAAGTAGAAATACCACTTGTGCATCCAAAATCCTTAAACCCAGTTTTGCCATATGAGTCCACCATACCTACGTATATGCGGTATTTCCGTGCCGTTCTAAGCAAATTTGTATGTGCCAACTCCAATTTTCAAAATGAATTTCCTTTGTGTGTGCCCATACTGCTCGTGAAGCGGCAAGGGGTGACCAATATTTTCCATGCTAGATGTGTTATTCTTAAGATGAGTGTTTATTCACTTGTCATTGCACGAGAGTACGACAGTAATAGGGATGCCCAGTCCCGAAATGAAAAGAAATTTACTTTATGTTGTCAAATAATAAATTCCTTGGAAAGTGTTGGTATGGACGGTACCCGTGGATACGGCTAGCCGTGGAGTGTGAAAGAATGGTAGAAAGAGGAATAAACTTTATTTTATGTTTGGGAACCGCCTATGATATATCTAGCATGGAAAGTGTTGGGAATTACTCGGTCGTTTTCGTTGACGGGAAAAGCATGCCTCTCAAAAAAATTTATCTCTCAATTTAAGCTTTGAGCTCCGACACCTCTACAAATCCCTACTTCCCTCTGCGAAGGCCTATCTATTTATTTTATGCAATTTTTATTTTATTTGAGTCTCCAGCTTCTCTTATATAGCACCAACTAAGGGGCACTATGATCATACTTGAGCATTTGATGTAGCTAATATTTGAGTGTGTTTCATGAATGTATTAATGATTGAGCATGATGGGCTAGGGACAACTTTCTTTAGTGTTGATATGTTGAAAGACATGGTTGCTTGTTGATATGCTTGAGTATTGAAGTCTTCATGTCAATTATAGACTATTGCTTTGAGTCATCTAAAAGTCCAAATGTCCATGCTACAAAAGAAAACAATATGTGATTAACATGTTAGGCAGCATTCCACATCAAAAATTCTGTTTTTATCATTTACCTACTCGAGGACGAGCAGGAATTATGCTTGGGGATGCTGATACGTCTCTAACGTATCTATAATTTTTGATTGTTCCATGCTGTTATATTATCATTCTTGGATGTTTTACAATCATTTTATAGCAACTTTTTATCATTTTTTGGGACTAACCTATTGACATAGTGCCCAATGCCAGTTGCTGTTTTTCGCTTGTTTTTTACTTCGCAGAATATCCCTACCAAACGGAGTCCAAACGTAGCGAAACTTTTTCGAAATTTTTTTTGGACCAGAAGACAACTTGGGAGCCAAGGAAGCACCTGGGGGGAGGCCTGTGGGGCCCACAAGAAACCAGGGCGCGCCAGAGGCCCCTGGCATACCCTGATGGGTTGTGGGGCCCACGGGGGTCTCCTCCACCACCTCTCAGCTCTATAAATCCCCAAAAATTCGAGAAACCATAGGGGAGCAGACGAAACACAATTCCAGCCGCCGCAAGTTCCATAACAACGAGATCCAATCTAACACCATCACGGAGAGGTTCATCATCCTCATTGGTGCCTCTCCGATGATGCGTGAGTAGTTCACCATAGACATACGGGTCTGTAGGCAGTAGCTAGATGACTTTCTCTCTCTTTTTGACTCTCAATACAATGGTCTCTTGGAGATCTATTTGATGTAATGACTTTTTGCGGTGTGTTTGTTGGAATCCCATGAAGTTCGAGTTTATAATCAGATCTCTATCCATGAATATAATTTGAGTCTTCTTTTGATCTCTTATATGCTTGATTACTTATAGCCTCGTATTTCTTCTTCGAATCTTTGGTTTAGTTAGGCCAACTAGATCGATTTTTCTTGCCATGGGAAGAGGTGCTTTGTGATGGGTTTGATCTTACGGTGTCCTCACCTAGTGACAGAAGGGGTAGCGAGACACGTATGATCGTTGCTATTAAGGATAACAAGATGGGGTCTATTCCTACATGAATAGATCTTGTCTACATCATGTCATCGTTCTTATTGCATTACTCCGTTTCTCCATGAACTTAATACACTAGATGCATGCTGGATAGTGGTCGATGTGTGGAGTAATAGTAGTAGATGCAGAATCGTTTCGGTCTACTAATCTTCGAAGTGATGCCTATATAATGATCATTGCCTTGGATATCGTCATAATTATTTGATCTTCTATCAATTGCCCAACAGTAATTTTTTTACCTACCGTATGCTATTTTCTCGAGAGAAGCCACTAGTGAAATCTACGGCCCCTGGGTCTATCTTTTTATCATATTGCTTTTCGATCTATTTTTCACCGCATTTGTTTTCAGATCTATTATTCCAAAAACCCAAAAATACTTTGCTGCACTTTTTAATTGCATCTTTTATTTTGTGTTTTATTCAGATCTATTTATCCAACCTTATACTACTTAATCTATCGTTTTACCGAGGAGGGATTGACAACCCCTCTTACGCGTTGGGTTGCGAGGTTTTGTTCTTTGTGTGCAGGTACCGTTTACACAGTGTTGCTTGATTCTCCTACTGGTTCGATAATCTTGGTTTCATAATTGAGGAAAATACCTACCGTAGTTGTACTGCATCATGCCTTCCTCTTTGGGGAAATACCAACGCAGTTTCAAGCTGCATCAATGCTGGATAGCGGTCGATGTGTGGAGTAATAGTAGTAAATGGAGGCAGGAGTCGGTCTACTAATCTTGGACGTGGTGCCTATATACATGATCATTGCCTTGGATATCATCATAATTATTTGCTCTTCTATCAATTGTCCAACAGTAATTTGTTTACCCACCGTATGCTATTTTCTTGAGAGAAGCCACTAGTGAAATCTACGGCCCCCGGGTCTATTTCCTATCATATTGTTTTCAGATCTATTGTTCCAAAAACCCAAAATTACCTTGCTGCACTTTTTCTTTCTTTATTTTATTTTGTGTTTTTGTCAGATCTATTTATCCAATCTCATACAATTTAATCTATCTCAATACCGAGGAGGGATTGACAACCCCTCTTACGCGTTGGGTTGCAAGTATTTTTTTTGTGCAGGTACCGTTTACATAGTGTTGCTTGGTTCTCCTACTGGATCGAGAACCTTGGTTTCATAACTAAGGGAAATACTTACCGTTGTTGTGCTGCATCATCCTCTCCTCTTCGGGGAAATAGCGACGCAGATACAAGCAATCGGCGCCATTCTCAGAAGACGAAATATGGACCATGATCAAGCTGCTCCCCTCCGGGAAAGCACCTGGGCCCGATGGATTGACTTCCGAGTTCCTGCGCTCCGTGTGGCCATGATCAAGAAAGACATATGCGAGGCCTTTGACAAACTCTATGCGCTCAACGACCGTGGTTTCAGGAAGCTCAACGAGGAACTGATCACCTTGCTGCCCAAGAAACAAGACGCATCCTCCCTTGCTGACTATAGACCGATCAGCCTAATTCACCTGTTGGCAAAGCTGTTTGCCAAAGGACTCTCCCTACGGCTAGCTCCTAGGCTACCCGGCCTAATCTCTGTCAACCAGCGTGCGTTCATCGTGGGAAGATGCATCCACGACAACTTTCTCCTCGTTCAACAAACCGCCAGGCACCTCCATAATCGCAAGCTCCGCCATGTGCTCCTCAAGCTCGACATTGCCTGGGCGTTTGAATCAGTTTCTTGGCCGTTCCTCCTACAAGTCTTGCACCTCCGTGGTTTTGGCCCACGCTGGTGCGAATGGATCTCCATTCCCCTGTCCACCGCGAGCACTCCCGTTCTCATCAATGGATCGCCAGGCCCCCCGATCATGCATGCCAAGGGACTGCGCAAAGGTGACCCGGTGTCACCAATGTTGTTCACCATTGTGATTGACATGCACAACACCCTCATCCTACGTGCGGTTCATGCCGGAATTCTTTCATCGGCTCACTCCTAGCCACATGGCCTCTAGCATCTCTCTCTACAGAGACGACGTGGTGGTCTTCTACCACCCGGATTGCCAGGACCTCGCCGTGATGCGGGAGCTGCTCCGTGTGTTCGGCGGCGCCTCCGGCCTCCACACAAACTTTGCTAAGTGCTCTGCAACCCCCATTCAATGCTCCCCGGCTCACGAGGTGACCATCGCACAGGAGCTGGAATGCCCGATCAAGCCTTTCCCCATTACCTATCTTGGGTTGCCACTTTTGATATGAAGAATCCGTTCTTCCCACCTCCTGCCGCTGGTGGACCGGATCCGTAAGAAGCTATCTACCTGGTGGGCATCATTGTTGGCCCACGGCGAGAGGCTTGCCCTCGTGCGCCATGTGCTCTGCGCCATGCCCGGGCATCTTCTCACGGCCATCGTCCTCAACACCTATGTCCTCAAGCTGGTTAACCGAGTAATCCACGAGTTCTTGTGGCCCTGGAGGAAAGATTCTGCTGCGGGCCATTGCGCGGTCAATTGGCGTCGCATTTGCATGCCTCTCGAGCTTGGCGGGCTCGGCATCCGTGACCTGTGCCACACCGGGATCTCTCTGCACGCTGCTACTTGTAAGCTGTGCTGGGATTTCCTCGAAGAGAAGAGGATGATGCAGTATAGTAGAGATAAGTATTTCCCTCAATTAAGAACCAAAGTTATCAATCCAGTAGGAAAAGCACATAAGACCTCGTGAACAGCACCTACACACAAAAGAATAAATACTTGCACCCAACGCAAGGAAGGGGGTCGTCAATCCCCTCAGCTATTCATTGCAAGGATCAAGTCTGATAATGGTAGATAAATAAAAAAACACAAAATAAAATAATGGTAAATAAATTGCAGCAAGGTATTTTTGCATTTTAATATGTGATAAAGATAGACCTGGGGTTCATAGTTTTCACTATAGGCTTCTCTCTTGAACATAGCATATAGTGGGTAAACAAATTACTGTTGGGAAATTGATAGAAAAGCGCATAGTAATGACGATATTCAAGGCAATGATCATGTATATATGCATCACGTCCAAGACAAGTAGATCGGCTCCTGCTTGCATCTACTACTATTATTCCACACATCGACCGCTATCCAGCATGCATCTAGAGTATTAATTTCTTAAAGAACGGAGTAACGCCTTATGTTGGAAATATGTCCTAGAGGCAATAATAAAGTGGTTATTATTATATTTTCTTAATCATGATAAAGGTTTATTATTCGTGCTATAATTGTATTGATCGAAAACTTAAATACACTAGTAAAATGCCCGTGCGTTGCCACAGGCTTTTGAAACATTTTACTGGAGTTATATAAACATAATGCATGTTAAACTTCACATATAGAGAAAAGATAGAACAAGCACAATCGTGTAATAATTGGAGTCCACTTCACTTAAAATAGAAATTGATTAAAAAAGGTAAATTGACTATGCATACATATAGAGCGATGATCCAACTAAAAATCTATTACAAAATAAGATCTACTTGATGCGCTTAAGAAATTCTCGCACCATATCATGAATGTTGTCTTTAGCTTCATTCACACAATATTTGAGCAAGTATACTAACAACTTCTTCCTCAACTCATACCCATCCTATACAAGAAATATGTGTAGTTAGCACGAATACTTTATGTCGAAGGTCTTAAAATGTGTAATGGAGAATACTCACCATGCAAACCAGATGAACCAATTCTTTACCATTCCACCAGAGCATAAAGAAAAAGACAAAATAACCAGACAAATCCTGTCAATTTCCTAAATTAATAGTATTTTGAATATAATGAAAACAAAAACAAATACTTGTATTTTGAATGTTATGATAATGAAATATATAAATTTATTACCCGTCTATGCTCGTTAGAATACCAGGCAGAAATAAGCGTTGCCATCTAATATATCAGATTTTTAGCCAGGTTGCTTTATTTTGACTGCGTCTTTGAATTCCCTCACAAATCTTTGTAATTTCCATAAATGCCTCAGAGTTTTAACCTCTGGCGACTGTGATTTATGGATAGGGCCCAGAATATATACACGGCATGCATGTTTATTGATGATGTACAAGATATATTGGCCGACAAATGCATACGGAAGATAAACCTACAAGTGGTAGCTATTACAAACAACAATAAACCATGAAAACAATGGACAAAAGACCTTACTTACCATGTTGCAGAGCCTGGCAACTAATTCATGTTGATCCATGGGAATTGGGGTAAGATGTTTGTCTTCGACTCCGTCCGGTGGATTCTTTAGGAGCTCAACATCAGAATTTGGTAAACTTTCTTCATCGTCAGCTTGGTAGTATACCGGACTTCCTTCTAGTTTATTCAGGCTTAAATTGAGCAATATGACAGCTAATTTTTGTCGAAAGTGTTTAATATCCTCCTCCAAATATTTAAAGAATCAACTTTGATATAATATTTTGAAATAAATTAATTAGATGGGTACACATTTGTGTGATAGTACACATTCTGCATGTGTTAGTAAGGTCGGCCCACATTTTGTTGTGTCATGGTAAACTTCTCCCTCCTTCCCTCTCTTTTATAATGTTCTAATCAACTCTCCCCCTCCCACATGAATCAGTTCAACCATCGACACAATTATATGAGTATGAAAACTATTTAGAACTTCTATACAAAATACAAGGTAATTGTTGTATCTTTGCCATCGCTAGCATCAATACTTGAGGCTTCTGGACACTCAACCATCACCTCATCCTGTAACATGTTAACATAAATAGATCATTTAGACCATTTAACGACATGTCACCACTGGAAATCAAAAGACTGGTCAGAATTAAAAATAACTTTGGCGCATACCTCAGCTTCATGTCACCACATCAAGATTACATTTGTAGTCAAATGTTTCTTCGATGGCCTTGTGATAAGGTTCAAAATGTAAATGGATTCTAAAAAAGACATGAAACTTGGTGTAAAAGTGCATCTTGGAACATATGAGACAATGTGAAAGCAAATTTGGAAGGTAATGTGCATAGAAATAGGACCTCTGCATCCAGCAGAATGCGATCAAACAAATCCGCCATGTTGGAAAGTGCATTTTCATATGCATTTGGAGCCCCATTTTGTAGTATACGAACGCATCAAGATGACAAGAAATATTTCATGAGTAAGTGAATAGGGAATTAACTGTACCCAACAGGAAACAAGAAGTATCTGCTATATCCACCTTGTTCTTGTAACTATATTAAAGTTTTTCAAAGTCTTCTTCCTCCACTTCCTTTCTGATGCATAGAACAAACTTTGCACACGATATGTGTCTAATGGTTTCATATGAATGAAAGAATGAGATTTCCTGGTTCACTACTCTACAAGACTAATGTGCGACTCCAAATTCATCTGGGAGCAACAATGGACCTTGCTCACTGCATGTACCGGGCAGGGGCGAGGGCCCTGGACCCCCTCGCTTGCACCATGTTCGAAGGCGAGCACGACACTCTTGAGCATGACACGCCGGACCCGGCCATTGCCTCTGACTACTGTCCACACGGGTAGATGGTTGGATGCAGGGTCGATGGTAGACGTATCTAGAGGGGAGATGGCAGCATGAGGGGCGGCATAAATAGCAAATTGAACAAGCAACGAGACTAACCTAATTTACCAATTATCCTTTTCAAAAAGTTTCAAGCATAAATTGACAAAAAAATATACCAGCCTACAGCATTCCAAAAGCTGCAAGTATCACATGTAAATGCATTTACCTGGTAAGATCCAAAGTCCATGTACCATTCACCCAATGTTGAGATCAATAGGTTAAAACGGAGCGCATGATTAATGACTCGACTATAACAGAGAGAAACAACTACTTTGAACAAGTGACCAACTCGTGAAAAAAAATCAAGCCTGAACAAATATATATGAAATATGTAGCCAACAGTGTAATATTGTATTTCCAGCTCAATAGCCAACATGCCAAATTTCACCAGTATTGCTCATATCGTGTAAGCAAGATTTCAAAAAAAACTATATGCAGATATTTGGTCGCACTGAATCGTAGAATCAGATAAACATTGTCCTCACCTCCAAAACTACCATATTTTCCCCATCTTGGACTTCAAAGTATTTCCCACATTATTTATCGAAGAAGAGTCGATACTTAAAGAACCAAATAAATAAAAGGGTATGAATAAAATGCATGAAAAAATAAATATAAGCAAGGCAACATTTATAGTGTAACATTACTTGCAAGAGTAGTTTATAACATATGGAAGCTTCATGTTTGATCAGGAGATAAAAATTTCATTGGTTCATTGGACGTAGTGTTTAGTAAGAGCTATGAAATTTTCCCTTTTTACCACTCCGATATATACTACAACTCTTTAACAAAGAGTAGGGAGAAATTTCAACAAGGATGACACAATTAGTGGGGCAAGACCTGCAGTGTGTAGTTTATTTTTAGCTCTCACACGCAAACTGAAAATGTTGAATGATGCTAGTTGTATGTCCAGCCATTACTTTGGAGCAAGTCAAGGGAATTGAGTGTTTTTAGGTCATTGTTGTATTGTCAACGATGACACTAATGCTAGTTAAAACTTTAAACTTTTGGTTAAAGCTACCAAAGTGTAGAGCACTTCAAATCTCTCTTTTTATATGCAAAGACACCTCAAGTGAGAAGACCATTTAAAAGTGATGTCATGTCTATAATTTGTATTAATTCTGCCATAATAAAGAATAAATGGAGACAAAAGATGAAAATTATATACATGTGAACTTGCAATCACTTTCGTCATACCTCCAACAGTTCAGCCATTTGTTGCTGATAGGCTGACCCATATGTTCTGAGGAGACAAGTTCTAATGCTGTAATAGATTAAACTCATATAGTTTCTCTTCGTTGCATCTTTTCTCCTGGCAGTCATGGTGTCTCCCTTAACCACCATCTCATTGCAAGAAGACAAATTAGCATATCTTTTCATCCGCCCTTACTCTAGCATAACTTGAACCCTATCAAGTATCTTACATTTGAAGGAGCTCCACTTTTTGTTTTAATAAACAATTCATCTATAAGAGAGACATATAAATCCCACTGGGCTGCACTCAGTGTACCATATAGCTTCTTCATCACTCCTCGAATAATCACGAAACTCTTAGCAACAATTACATCTCTAAGTAGTAGCTCGAAGCAAAACCTCCTGAAGAATAAATGTCTCAGGGAACTTAGAGAGAAATCAACAATGGATCTGCAATCATTGAAGTGAAAATATATGGCAGCATGATGGGAAATTGTTATTTTCCTTTCCTCCTATGATTTCCTTATCTCCACATGGTAGAGAGAATGTATCCTATCATCAGTGGATCAGTGAAATTAGGAAATGGCAGAAGTTTCATCAGCTGCAATTTAATTTCTATAAAAGTGAAAGCTGGGCAGGGAAATTTGAAAGGGCGCACATGTAGGGGGTGTCGTCGAGGTCACAAAATCCCAGGTACATTTCTCAGTCTCTGCTGCTCGCTGCAACGCTCATAGCACATCTAAATTTTTATGTCCATGTTCGGAACTTTTTGTTTACTCCTGCTAATTTTGGGAAATCAACACCAAACAAGGCATTGCTTTCCTAGTAGTTTCTCTAAATTTATCAAAACAGTAAACATGGTATTGAGGAGTTGTCTTACATCCGCTAAATTTTAACATAACATCAGCTAAATTAGCACACCACACGGTAAACCAGCTAAAATTATCCTCATATTTGAGAGCAGGCGCCTTTTCCAAACAACGAGCACACCACTGTGGCCGGATGGCTGTGCTAATGCATGCACTAATTAGCCCCGCTTCTGAAGGTATGCAACTGCATGTTTATTGAACCAGTTGATCACCAAAACTATGAAGCTATTTTGGTTAAGTACTTGCAATCACAAATCAGTTTCAAGTCACCTAGCTAGGCAATAGTTGCATCCCAATGCACAAGCAAGATGAGGTTGATTGAAAAAAAAACACATATAGTTACTCTACCATGAGTACATTTAAGCAACAACCACTTCTGATTCGTCATAGCCTCCGCTAACCACAACTGCTCCCATGGCTCCTTTCAGCACTACCTGACCTGCAGCAAGGGCGATGATAATCTCACCTGACAGCCCGGCCGAAGAGGGCGCCCGTGCCGACTTGAACTTCGAAAGTTCCATGGAATCCAGGCATCATCGGCTACAGGGTCCTTGGGAGGCGGCAAGGTGAGACGGCGTGGTGAGGTTCCGGCAGAAGGCGCCGAGGGAGGCAGCCAACGGCGAGGATACCAGGGATTTCGAATGGGAGGATGGAGGCGGCATGCATTGGCCAGCATGATGGGGATGGCCGCGATTTGCGAGCGAGCAGAAGACCTTAGCCCTCGGTTGGGAGTCAGGAAAGGGGTGGAGCCTTTATTTTCTCGTTGAGCCGAGTGGGGGCTCTGTCGTTGATTTGGTAGAGCAAAAATCAGAAATGGGAGGAGGGGGCATTTCCTTTTTTCAGGAGGAGGGAGCGTTTCCTTTTTTTATTCGTGACAAGAAGAGAGGTGGGACAGAATGAACAAGAGAGGCAAGCGAACGAACGATGACCAAACTGACCATCATGACCGCAGACTCCTCCCTTAGGAGTAGGGATGTGTGGATACATAAACAAATACCAAGTCCCTAGTAAGCCTCTACTAGACTAGCTCATTGATCAAAAGATGGTTAAGGTTTCCTGACCATAGACATGAGTTGTCATTTGATAACGGGATCACGTCATTAGGAGAATGATGTGATGGACAAGACCCATCCATTAGCATAGCATATGATCGTTCAGTTTATTGCTACTGCTTTCTTAATGTCAAATACATGTTTCTTCGACCATGAGATCATGCAACTCCCGGATACCGGAGAAATACCTTGTGTGCTATCAAACATCACTTCGTAACTGGGTGATCATAAAGGTGCTCTACAGGTATCTCTGAAGGTGTCTGTTGAGTTGGCGTGAATTGAGATTGGGATTTGTCACTCCGTATGATGGAGAGGTATCTCTGGGCCCTCTCGGTAGTACATCATCACAAGAAGCTTGCAAGCAAACTGAATAAGGAGTTAGTTACAAGATGATGTATTACGGAAAGAGTAAAGAGACTTGCAGGTAACGAGATTGAACTAGGTATGGAGATACCGACGATCGAATCTCGGGCAAGTAACATACCGATGGACAAAGAGAACTACGTATGTTGTCATAAAGGTTCGACCGATAAAGATCTTCACAGAATATGTAGGAACCAATAAGGGCATCCAGGTCTCGCTATTGGTTATTAACCGGAGAAGCGTCTCGGTCATGTCTACATCATTCTCGAACCCGTAGTGTCGTGGAATCGTCACGGCAGATGCCCTAATGCGAGGACTTAGTCGTGGAGCCATCGCAATGAGGTTAGCTTAAAGGGGTTAATCAGGACAAAGGACACGGGGAGTTTTTACTAGTTCGGCCCCTTGCGGTGAAGGTGAAAGCCTAATCTAGTTTGAGGTGGTATTGCTAGGGTTTCGATGACCAGGGAGCGAATATGCTTAACCTGGCTCTCGATCTCTTGTCCCTCGTCCTAAACCGCCGCCGGGTCGTCCCTTTATATACACAGGTTGACGCCCGGCGGTTCACAGAATCCTGGTCGGCTCATAAACGCGTCCGGCTCGGTAATCACTCTTTCCTATCTTACAATACAAGTCATATACTTATGGCGGTTTACATCTATGGGCCCTAACTCGCCTTTGGGCTTTGGGCCTTCTTATTAAGTCTCCTTCGTAAGTCGCCATCTTCTATGTCTTCATGGGCTTCAATACAGGTAAATCACTATGAGCATAACCCGGCCCCTCCTGGGCGATTTATACTCAATAGTTACATCCCCAACATTAGGCCCCAGGTTGATGTGAACTTGTTCATATTAATCTTCAATACTTGACTTAGAAAAAATCCTTCCTCATCAGTCCTTATGAAAATTTATAACCCGCCATGACGTCTGCTCACAAAATTGTGCTAACCCGCCATGACGTCATCTTGCATTAATATCGCATGAGGCCCAAATTTCAGCCTCCTTGATTCCCGTGCATGCCATCTATCCACTGCCTTATAAATAGGGATAGGGGTCCTTTTCATTTTCCCCCCTTGCCTCCTCGTCTTCATCCTCTTCCTTGCCACGCCACACGCGCCCGAGCTCCGCCGCCGTCAACCTCACGAGCTGCCTCCACTCCGGCCGCTGCATCGTCCTGAACGCATCAGAGCACCGCCGCGCGCCACCTCTGTCCAACAGCCCTGGTAAGTCCCCCCTCTTTTCCTCATCGCAGATCTCCATTAGGGTTTGCTTGAGTTCTTCAGAGTTCATCTCGGTTCATCTTTGTTCCTCCATAGACCATGTAGTTTTTCATCTAAATATAGTTCCAATCTTATGCAATAGCAGTTTAGCACTCATTTTTAATATCTAAATGCCTCCCCTCCATAGGAGATCTCATCTGAGCACGTGAACTGTCCTGCTGCCGCTACTTTAGGTTGGAATTTTTCTTCATTATCTGAACTGCTGTAGATCCAAAATTATAACACCAATCTGTGAAACCTGTTTTTCACCACTTAGCCATTTTCCAACTTCAGATTCTATGCTTTCAATATCCGTGTAAGCGGTTTAACCTCAGAAAATAATAACCTGCCAGGTACCATTAGTCCCCTCTTAAACCACCAACTGCTCGTCCTTGTGATTTGATAACATCATAGTCCGGTTTAACATTTATGCATGCTTCAACACTTTCTGCCTGTTAAACATGAACCTTAAACGGGCACAAATCTTTTCCAGGTTATCGTACAAATGGCCAAATCCTTTTATTCCTGTAATTGGGTTCAATCCCGGGTTACAGAAGAAGAATTGAATGGGTGGGTTGCAACCGGCGCTTTAGCGAAAAAGGAAGACATCCACTGGAGAGCCCCCAGTCCAGAAAATCCTCATGAGCCCAAGGATGGGGAAGTGATCGTTTTTGTTGATCATCTGAGTCGAGGGTTCAGCCCTCCCTGATCAAAAAATTTCCGTGATGTGCTTCACTTCTTCCAACTTCACCCTCAAGATAATGGGCCTAACTCCGTGTCCAATATTTGCAATTTTCAAGTGTTTTGTGAAGCCTACCTGCAAGAAGAGCCCACAGTCGACCTGTTCAGAGATTTCTTCTATTTAAACCGCCGTAATGAATTTATGGATGGGCCCAATACTGAACTTGGCGGGGTTTCAATTCAGAAGAGAAAAGACGTCAGCTTCCCTCACGCTAGGCATCATAGCCATCCCAAAGATTGGAATCAAACTTGGTTCTATTGCCAAGATACATCTCCAGCTAGCGAGAATCCTCTGCCGGGTTACCGTGCTCACCGGCTTACCGATGCACATCCATTCCCCCAAAGACTCAATGCAAAGAAACGGTCCAAATATGCACCACAGCTTTCAAAGCTCAGAGCCTTTATGGCAAACGGTTTGACAGGCATTGATTTTGTCCGTTGCTGGATATCTTGGAGCATTTTGCCTTTAAGCCGTCGCCCCGGTTTAATGTGTGAGTACACAGGGGATGTGAAAGACTCTCAACGCCACACTGATATTCAGCTGACTGATGCTAAAATTACTGAATCTGTCAAGAAGATGTTGGATGAACCAGTGACCGACTGTAGCAAAACAGGACTTAGTCCTTTCTGCGCTTCAAATAAACCGCCAGCTGTAAGAATTGCCCCATTCCTGCTTTAATCCATATTCTTAATACTCCTTTATGATCTTTTCAATCTTTAAACAGGGTCATGATCCGTTCTGGAAGAAGAAACCGCAGGATAAACCGGCCAAAACACTTCGTGCCAAGACCAAGGTCAACAAGAAGCCCGCCAAGAAGAAAAACACCGAGCCTACCGAGTTAAACATTGACGATGATAATCCGGAGTCAGAGGTAGAACTTGATTCACTTGGCTCTTTTTTCATACATCTCATTGACGATGATTTTTATCAGGAAGACGCAGAAGCTAGCCACGCAAACGACGTAGAGGTAACTATTCTCTCATTCGGTTCAGAACCTCTGCCCACACAGAAAACCCGACAAGCAAGCCGGAAAGTAAGATTTTCTCACCCCCTAGCTTACTTGGATCCAAACTTTCTTTTGAAGATGCAGCAACACGAAGCTCGCCGCACAACCCGGCATAGCGGCCATGTGGTCACTTCTTCCGGTTTACCAAACTCGCCAGTTCGTAAACGCCGCCCAGAGGTCTCTTCTATTTCTTACACATCTTATCCCAAGGCGGGTTATTTCCGACAACCTCTTAATCCGTCTGATTCAAACTATCAGGGAACTTCCCATTCATCCTCTGGCGAGTCCACAGGGACACAAATCCCAACCCTCAAAACTGTTCCTGGGTGAGCATTTTTAACTAACCCCTTATACCTTATGCTTGATCATTATACTAACCTGTTATTTGCGTCTCTGTCAGAGCCAAGGCCAGACCCAGTAAAAAGGCCAAATTGAACAAATCGACTGATGACAGCGCGCCAACTGATCCGGAAAAAAACCCGGAACAGTTTGACCCAAATACTGAAGCTATTCTTGATAATCCGCCACCGCAAGATCATGAAACCTTTGTTGAACAGATGGAAATTGATCCGATGGGGCATGCTGATAACCCGCCAAGCCCAACTAAGGATGCTGATGATCAAGCCGACGATGTTGTAGTTACCGGTGTCAGGTGTACAGCCCCAGGCAACCCCACTGCTCTGTCAAAACATAGTGCCAAAGAAGAATTTTCTGCTGTTGACAAGGGCAAGTGGAAGGTGGACTTGGAAAGGTATACCCACCTCAGCGCCCAAGATATTCATTCTGGGTTTTTAAACCATTTGCACACAAGCCGTGATTATGAAGTCGGTTTACTGAACATGATGAAGGAGCGATATGAGGTAAATGCTATTAACTCTGCATAAATATTCTTCCCATAGCCTCCAAGTTTACTGGACATAAAAGAATAGAATGTTCTGCAAACTTTCAAGAACCATATAGATCAACTCCACTAGCCCGCAAGGGCCGGTTTATAATGTCAATATGAACCGGGACTTTAGAATAATAACTCTTCAATTTCGCCTGTGTAGCCCCCAAGGGTCGACTTAACAAATATGTTAAGTTGAGACTAATTATGCTGTAAGGCTCAAAATTCTTACTCAGGACCTTTAAAATCCGGTTGACCATCAAGCTGATAGTTGTTACGTGCTTGGGACTTGTAAAAAAAAAAATTGACAAGAAGCAATAGACATTAGCCCCCAAGTGCCAAGTATATTACTTGTTATGTGCTTGGGACTTTGAATATGCACTGCTATGTAATTAATTACATGTCTCTTGCAGGCTGATCTTAACAAGAAGGAATCTCAAATCGCCGACCTTCAAGAAAACATCAAGTCGCAACAAGCCGAGACCTCCAAAGCCAAGGAGGAACTGACCAGTGCCTTAACAGCAATGGAGAAACTGAAGGAGAGCTTCAAGAATGAGCGGGCAGGTTGGGATACAGAAAAGTCAACTATGCTGAAGAGGGCTGAGGATGCTGAGGCTACCCTTAATCCGGTAGCTGAGGAGCTGACTGGCTGGAAACAGCAAATAAATGCCATGACCGCTGCCGTATTTGGTAAATAACTTCTTCATAAGCTTTGAACATGTGCTATGTAAGAGACTGCCGGTTTACCGATGTTTTTGATGATGCAGGAACTCGTATTGCTCATCTTGGCTCAGATATGCGGCAAAAACTGAAAGCCACCTATACACTTATAGAGCAATTATATACCGGCGTACAACAGGTTATCTGCATAGCTTCCCATAATAAACCGCCCCCAACCTTGATCAAGGAGACATTGGAAAGGCTGGCGATGGTGCCTGCACGGTTTGAAGAGCTAAAGAAGTCAGCTGCCAGGGCGGGTGCTCTTACTGCACTGACTCGGGCCAAAGCTTGGATATCTGATCTTGATCCGGCCGATGTGGGAAACGGCTACCCGAGCATAAAGGAGGACGGGTCAGAGTTTAATAACGATGACCTCAGAGCCTTGACGAAGGAAATGCGCCCATTGGCTAGCCAATTGGCTGAAGAAACCGATCTTTCACATTATCAATCGATTTATGATGCCAACAACAAGAGAGTTAACACGCCAACTTATGATGCTCCAAACCTTATTCCTCCAATCCGTAAGCACATCTATGCCCCTGATGTTGACCCCTCCACACTTATAAGTGATGAAGCTGTATTCAAGGCCTTAACTGGGATTGATTGGACCACCATTGACTTCCACCCACTGGGTAGAGAGGAGGAAGATGAACCGGCGCTGGACGATCCGCAACCTTCAAGTCAGCCAGGCCAGGACTCGTAAGCCTGGGGCCGGTTTAGCAACTGCTTTCTTTAAGACATGTTAAAACAATTATTCTTTTGGGCACCAAACGCCTTGTAATAGGCTAGCTTAAACTCTTGTTCTGCTATGCCATCGTGCATATTTACTTTGCATGACACTGCTAATCCACCATGTTAAGATATGCCACTTATGCTTATAATATTAACACTGCGGAATCTGCTCCTGCATGCAACGGATTAAAAGTGTCCTGGCGGTTTACCGCTGGGCGGGTCATAACGCCCAATATAAAACCATGGAAACTAACATAGCTTATACCCAAGGCTGGACTTTAAGAATAACCAAATTTGAAATATATCATACCTGTGATATTTGATCACAATGTTGGTTTATCAAACCGGTGTAGTAAGGGGGAGAACCCAAATTTTGAGCGCTGGTAATTATCATAGATTGCTTGGCTTATGAACAAAACTAGGCCGGGTTAATAAACACCGGATATTATCTTATCTCATACTGGCGACTTATAGTCAAAAGACCAGGCCGGGTTAATAAACATCGGATGAATTATAAGCCTCATCAAATAAACCTCAAAAAACTGTGGAATAAAACAAACGAAAAAACGAGGCTTTTCATGGGCTGCCAGGCCGAAAATCGAGTGCTTTCGTGGGCCGCATAGCCACTGAGTTAAACCTATATACAAACCTTATAAGATGGACCTCACATAACCAATCATCGTTTTAACTTTGACAAGTTAAGGGTCTGTATAAGATTGACTTGTCAAACGTTCGGCGGGTCATTCCAGGAATACCTGGGCGGAGTGGCTTACTTAAAAAGGCAGGATAACCCAGGGTTTTAGGTGAATACACCTGGCTTCCAAGCCTGGCTTTTAAGCCTATTACAAGGGTTATACAAACTCTTTGTTCTTTAGAATCAAAGGAGCCCCCAAGTAATATTTTTGAGCTGTGCTCAAGGGGCACCTATGTTTGAGCTGTGATTTTGCAACAGACTCTCTTTGGTACCTTTAACCTGGGTAGCAAGCCCCCAAGTTTTTTTTCAGTTGGCTTATAAGCCGGTTCAAAGGGTAATCATAACTTCGCTCATAAGCCGGAAGCCCCTAAGTAACCAAAAACTCATTAAGGAAAAACGACAGAGGCCTTGCTTTAGGAGGGGTGCCGGTTTAATATAAACATTGTCAAAAATATGTACATCGGAAGAGCCAATGGCTCAGGTGTAGTAAGGCCGAAGATGAGCAATATTCCACGGCCGGCGAGTCTCTTCCTCCGATGTGCGTGAGTCCTTGTGGTCTCGAACATCAATAAGGTAGTATGACCCGTTGTTCAGATTCTTGCTGACCACAAAGGGTCCTTCCCAAGGTGGGGATAACTTGTGCATATCAGTCTGATCCTGGATAAGCCGGAGCACTAAGTCGCCTTCTTGAAAGATTCTGGTCTTGACCCGGCGGCTGTGATAACGATGTAGATCTTGCTGGTAAATCGCAGAACGAGCTGCTGCGAGATCACGCGCTTCATCTAACAGGTCAAGTGCATCTTGATGTGCCTTTTCATTATCAGCTTCAACGTAAGCCGCCACCCTGGGTGAATCATGACGGATGTCACTGGGGAGAACCGCCTCCGCTCCATAAACCATGAAAAAAGGCGTGTAACCCGTAGATCTGTTGGGTGTTGTGTTGATGCTCCATAGCACCGAGGGTAACTCCTCTACCCAACAACCCGGCGTCCTCTGTAAGGGAACCATAAGCCGGGGCTTGATGCCTCTCAGGATCTCTTGATTGGCTCTCTCAGCTTGACCATTAGATTGGGGGTGAGCCACCAATGATACATCAAGCCGGATATGCTCACGTTGACAAAATTCTTTCATAGCACCCTTGGAGAGATTAGTGCCATTGTCTGTTACAATGCTGTGTGGGAAGCCAAAACGGAAGATCACCTTCTTCATGAATTGAATAGCCGTTGCTGCATCACACTTACTGACTGGCTCTGCCTCTACCCACTTAGTGAATTTATCAACCGCCACCAAGAGGTGGGTCTTCTTATCCTTGGACCTCTTAAAAGGTCCAACCATATCAAGCCCCCAAACTGCAAACGGCCAAGTGATTGGAATCATTCTCAACTCCTGAGCCGGAACATGAGCTCGACGTGAAAACTTCTGACAACCGTCACATTTTTTGACCAAGTCCTCAGCATCAGCATGAGCCGTCAGCCAATAAAAACTGTGACGAAAAGCCTTGGCTACAAGAGATTTAGAGCCGGCGTGATGACCACAATATCCTTCATGGATCTCACGCAGAATCTCACAGCCTTCTTCAGGAGAAACACAACGCTGAAACGCCCAAGTAACACTGCAATGGTGCAGCTCTCCATTGACAATTGTCATTAACTTGGACCGCCGGGTTATTTGCCTGGCCAAGGTTTCATCCTCAGGTAACTCGCCCCGGGTCATATATGCCAAATATGGAACTGTCCAATCAGGAATAACATGAAGAGCCGCCACCAACTGAGCTTCCGGGTCAGGAATAGCCAAATCCTCCTCTGTAGGTAACTTGACCGACGGGTTATGCAAAACGTCAAGAAAGACATTAGGTGGCACCGGTTTACGTTGAGAACCCAACCGGCTTAAGGCATCAGCCGCTTCATTTTTCCTCCGATCAACATGCTCAACTTGATAACCCTTGAAGTGACCAGCAACAACATCCACCTCTCGTCGATAAGCCGCCATGAGGGGATCCTTAGAATCCCAAGTACCAGAGACTTGTTGAGTCACCAAAGCACCTTACCCGGCTTAAGTTCATCTCCTTAGCCATCCGAAGACCGTGGAGCAAGGCCTCATATTCAGCTGCATTGTTAGTACAAGGGAACATCAAACGGAGAACATAACAAAATTTATCACCTCGAGGGGAAGCAAGCACAACTCCAGCCCCCGAGCCCTCCAATTACCTGGACCCATCAAAGTGAATAGTCCAATACGTGTTATCTGGTTTTTCCTCAGGCATCTGCAGCTCTGTCCAGTCATTGATGAAATCCACCAGTGCTTGAGACTTGATGGCCGTGCGAGGCATATACTTCAAACCATGAGGCCCAAGCTCAATGGCCCATTTGGCAACCCGGCCTGTTGCTTCCCTGTTTTCTATGATATCTCCTAAAGGAGCAGAACTAACCACAGTAATGGGGTGACCCTGAAAATATTGCTTAAGCTTCCGGCTTGCCATGAAAACCCAATATACAAGCTTCTGCCAATGTGGGTATCTCTGCTTGGACTCAATAAGCACTTCGCTGATATAATAAACTGGCCGTTGAACCGGATATTCCTTGCCTGCCTCTTTCCTTTCAACCACAATAGCCACACTGACAGCCCGGCTATTAGCAGCCACATATAACAACAGTGGCTCCTTATCAACGGACGCAGCTAGGACCGGCGGCTCAGCCAGCTGCTTCTTAAGCGTCTCAAATGCCTCATTAGCAGCGTCACTCCAGACTAAGTCATCTGTCTTTTTCATCATCTGATACAAAGGGATGGCCTTCTCACCGAGGCGGCTTATGAACCGGCTTAGCGCCGCAATACGACCCGCCAGACGTTGAACATCATTGATACACGCCGGTTTAGCCATAGAAGTAATGGCTTTGATCTTCTCCGGATTAGCTTCAATGCCCCTGTTAGACACCAGAAAGCCCAAAAGCTTGCCCGCCGGCACACCAAAAACACACTTGGCCGGATTAAGCATCATCTTATAAACTCGGAGATTATCAAAGGTTTCCTTCAAGTCATCTATCAATGTCTCCTTCTTTCTGGATTTTACCACAATATCATCCACATAAGCATGAACATTGTGTCCAATCTGATTATGAAGACAATTCTGCACACATCACTGGTAAGTCGCCTGGGCACTCTTGAGCCCAAAAGGCATAGACACATAGCAGAAGGCTCCAAAGGGAGTTATAAAAGCTGTCTTCTCCTGGTCCTTAACTGCCATCTTGATTTGATGATAACCAGAATAAGCATCCAAAAAACTCAAACGCTCACAACCCGCCGTAGCATCAATAATCTGATCAATACGAGGGAGAGCAAAAGGATCAGCCGGACAAGCCTTGTTTAAATCTGTGTAGTCCACACACATGCGCCAAGTGCCGTTCTTCTTAAGTACCAGCACCGGGTTAGCCAACCACTCAGGATGAAAAACTTCAACAATAAACCCAGCCGCCAAGAGCCGGGCTACCTCCTCACCAATGGCCTTACGCCTTTCTTCATTGAAACGACGAAGAAACTGCTTGACCGGTTTAAACTTGGGATCAATATTGAGAGTGTGCTCAGCGAGTTCCCTCGGTACACCTGGCATGTCAGAAGGTTTCCATGCAAAGATGTCCCGGTTCTCACGGATGAACTCGATGAGCGTGCTTTCCTATTTCGGATCCATATTAGCACTGATGCTGAACTGCTTGGATGAATCGCCAGGAACAAAATCAACCATCTTAGTGTCATCTGCCGATTTAAACTTCAAAACCGAATCATGCTCTGTAGTTGGCTTTTTCAAAGACGTCATATCCGCCGGATCAACATTGTCCTCGTAAAATTTTAACTCCACCGTTGCACAAACCGACTCAGCATAAGCCGCATCACCTTCTTCACATTCCAAGGCTATCTTTCGGCTCCCATGTACTGTGATGGTCCGCTTATACCCCGGCATCTTGAGCTGTAGATAAACATAACAGGGCCGCGCCATGAACTTGGCATAAGCCAGCCGTCCAAACAGAGCGTGATACGGGCTGTGAATCTTGACTACTTCAAAGGTCAATGTCTCCGACCTAGAATCATGATCATCTCCGAAGGCAACTTCCAGAGCTATCTTACCAACAGGGTACGCTGACTTACCAGGCACCACACCATGGAAAACTGTATTCGACGGTTTAATATTTTTATCTGTCAACCCCATGCGACGGAAAGTTTCGTAATAAAGGATATTGATGCTGCTCCCTCCATCCATGAGTACCTTGGTAAACTTATACCCTCCAACCTGGGGTGCAACCACCAATGCTAGGTGACCCGGATTATCAACCCGGGGCGGGTGATCTTCCCGACTCCACATGATGGGCTGCTCAGACCAGCGCAAGTAACGGGGAACTACCGGTTCAACGGCGTTCACTGCCCTTTTATGAAGCTTCTGATCCCGTTTGCATGAATTTGTGGTGAAGACATGGTACTGCCCACTATTCAACTGCTTTGGGTTACTCTGATACCCAGATTGCTGCTGCCGATTCCCCTGACCTGACTGTTGATGGTAGCCACCCTGATTGCCCTGATTACCTTGGAATCCAGAACTAGAACCGCCACCGCCGTAACCCGGCCCATGAGAACCAGACCCTGAACCACCACCCGGTCCATGATTGTCTTGAAAAAGATTGGAATTTTTATACTCTTTCATGATGTAGCAATCCTTCCAGAGGTGGCCAGACGGTCTTTCTCGCGTCCCATGCCTTGGGCAGGGCTGATTTAGCATCTGCTCAAGATTAAAGCCTGACCCTCCGGCCCGTGGGGGCGGTTTACCTTTACGACGATGGGCATTATTCTGTGCGTTGGTGTTAGCCACAAAGTCCGAACTATTATCAGCTTTGCGCTTACCATTGCCTCCCTGATTCGCCGGATTATGCTGCTGTCCTCTGGCGCTGCTGCTCTTCTTTCCCTTTCCCGGCTTGTCATCATCAGACTCGGGGTCCTTGGTACCATCAGAGTCAGTGTACTTAACCAGAGCTGCCATCAGCTCTCCCATGTCATTGCAGTGGCGCTTGAGCCGACCCAGCTTCTGCTTAAGAGGCGTAAACCGGCAATTCTTCTCCAACATTATGACCGCCGAACCGGCATTGATGCAATCCGATGAATGTAAGATGGTCGAAACTCGGCACACCCAATGGGTTGTGGACTCACCCTCTTCTTGGACACAGGCATCCAGATCCACAATTGACATCGGCTGCTTGCACGTATCTTTGAAATTCTGGATAAACCGGGCCTTTAACTCGGCCCATGACCCAGTGGACTTGGCAGGGAGCCCCTTCAACCAAGTGCGAGCTGTTCCATCCAACATCAGGGGAAAATATTTGGCACATGCCGCATCGCTAACATCTAGCAATTCCATGGCCATCTCATAACTCTCGATCCATGCTTCAGGAGGTAAATCGGTTGTATAGTTAGGCACCTTGCGAGGACCCTTAAAATCCTTGGGCAGACGCTCATTACGTATGGCCGGCACTAAACATGGTACGCCCAAATTCCTAAAGGTTACACCTGGCTCTGCCGAAGTTGTCGGACGAACCGAAGAAGGTTGCCGGGCCGCATATTGCACTGCCAGCTCGGCCTCTCGACGCGCTGTACCTTGATCCACTACGTTCTGAGCATCAGCACCACCGCTCGCTGGGTTATGCCCATGAGGCTGGTTATGGTTCCGCCCACTGCTTGACACAGCTGGTTCATCAATATGCCTACTGTAACTCTGGCTTGGGCGAGGGGTGGAATGAATCCGGCTTCGACTGTAAGAATAAGCCTGCTGCTGAACCAATGCTGTCTGAAGGAGCTCTCTAGCCCTCTGCATCTCAACCGCCGTTGGAGACTCGCCTTCAACTGGGATAGCCACCAATCGTGACGCAGCAGCGATCATGTTATCCAAAGGGTTAGAGTAATGACCCGGTGGTGTTGGCATGTGTTGCGGCGGGATATTGTTCTGACGAGGCGGATCCGTGGTGTGTGGCTGAACCGGCGCTCCCGTCCCAGGCGTTTCAACCCGGTCCGCCACTGGCGGGTTACTGGTTCCTGCTCCTGGCGTGTTAAAGAGGTTCCTCGCTCGTAAACCGGTGGCAGGCAAGACTGATGCCTCCTCCTCATGACTTCGTTTGAAGCGTTCTGATCTAACATGAGCCGGTAAGACTTTGACTGAATCCACTGGGCCTGTGCATCCAACGTAACCCGCTCGGCAGCCATCCTGGCATCTTCAGCTACCAGGTCTTCCTTAGCTTGAGCTATCTGATCTCACAATTTCACGACTTCCGCGTTATGCTGACCTTGATTACCCGGGTTAACCTCCATCGTCAGCAGTGTTGCCAAGGCGTCTAGTAACCCGGACAAGACTTGAGCCGGCGGGCGCGCAGGGACTCCTGCCCCGGCTGCCGTCGCCGCTGCTGACCCGGAAATCAATGCCACTGCAGTTGAAGAGTGCTGCACTGGCTGCGTACCGGCCATGAAGATTGCAACCCGGTTCGGCGGCTCGTAGTGGTCCGGAATACTATCGCCATCGGAACAGCCCCCAAGCCGACCGTCTTGCAGTTGGTACAATGACTCGGTTTCACGGGTGGATGACTCGCCTTCAGAATAGACAACTGTCTCACCGTCAAATACCGATTTATCCTCAGATCCCGCACCATTGATGAATCCCACGAAGGCACGACTCATGGCGGGCTGAACTCGGGCGGGTTCTGCATGCTGAGCCATCTCGATGATGTCGGTGCAGGTGTCCAGCTCAGAGCCCGGTTCGCCGATCTTGCCAATGAAGACGTGAATTCCATCGAAGGGGACCAGGTATCCGTACTCAATTGAGCCGGCCTCGGGGCCCCAGCCTTCATCGTCGATGTAGAGCTTGCCGCGACGACTCTTGGTCATCCGGCCCACAGCGTATCCCTTGATCCCTTCGAAGTTGCCCTTCAAGAACTCGAAACCACCGTGCGCTGGCCCCACGGTGGGCGCCAACTGTCGTGGAATCGTCATGGCAGATGCCCTAATGCGAGGACTTAGTCGTGGAGCCATCGCAATGAGGTTAGCTTAAAGGGGTTAATCAGGACAAAGGACATGGGGAGTTTATACAGGTTCGGCCCCTTGCGGTGAAGGTGAAAGCCTAATCCAGTTTGAGGTGGTATTGCTAGGGTTTCGATGACCAGGGAGCGAATACGCTTAACCTGGCTCTCGATCTCTTGTCCCTCGTCCTAAACCGCCGCCGGGTCATCCCTTTATATACACAGGTTGACGCCCGGCGGTTCACAGAATCCTGGCCGGCTCATAAACGTGTCCGGCTCGGTATCCACTCTTTCCTATCTTACAATACAAGTCATATACTTATGGCGGTTTACATCTGTGGGCCCTAACTCGCCTTTGGGCTTTGGGCCTTCTTATTAAGTCTCCTTCGTAAGTCGCCATCTTCTATGTCTTCATGGGCTTCAATACAGGTAAATCACTATGAGCATAACCCGGCCCCTCCTGGGCGGTTTATACTCAATAGTTACATCCCCAACACATAGGGTCCGCACGCTTAATGTTCGTTGATGATATAATATTATATGAGTTATGTATGTTGGTGACCGAATGTTGTTCAGAGTCCCGGATGAGATCATGGACATGACGAGGAGCTCCGGAATGGTCCAGAGGTAAAGATTGATATATAGGATAATAGTGTTTGGTCTCCAGAAGGGTTCCGGAATTCATCGGAAGGGTTTCGGATGTTTCCAGAAATGTTCTGGTGCGAGGATACTTTGGTTGGGCCAAGGGGTAAGGCCCACGGGGCTTTAGGTCAGTACAAAAGGAAATTTTGCACAGGTCGGGGACCAGACACCAGGGACCCTAGCGTCTGGCCCTAGGCCAGACGCCGAGGATCATGGCGTCTGGGCCAGACACCGAGGACCGTGGCATCTGGTGCTGGAATCCGAGAAGGACTCTTCCTTGCATTCCAAACTGACTTTGGGGAGGCCCTCTCTCCAAGTAATGACCCCAGGGCTCAACATATAAATAGAGGTACAGGGCTAGCCCCTAGCACACACCACGATTCACCAAGCCGTGTGTCGGCGCCCCCTCTCCCTCTAGTTCGTCCTCTGCTCTAAATTTGTTGTGCTTGGCGAAGCCCTGCGGAAATAGCTTCACCACCACCGTCACCACACCGACATGCTGCCGGAACTCATCTACTACTTCGCCCCTCTTGCTGGATCAAGAAGGCAAGGACGTCATCGACCTGAACGTGTGCTGAACATGGAGGTGCCGTACGTTCGGTGATTGATCAGAACGGATCATGAAGGTGTACGACTACATCAACTGCATTGATAAACGCTTTCGCTTAGCAATCTGCAAGGGTATGTAGATGCTCTCGCCCTCTCGTAGCTATCCATCCCCAAGGATAGATCTTGTGTGTGCATAGAATTTTTTTTGTTTTCCATGCAACATTTCCCAACAGTGGTATCAGAGCCAGTTCTATGCGTAGGTGATATGCACGAGTAGAACACAAAGGAGTTGTGGGCGGTGATGTTCATATTGCTTACTACCTATGTCTTATTTTGATTCGGCGGTATTGTGGGATGAAACGGCTCGGACCAACCTTACATGTCCATGTACATGAGACCGGTTCCACCGACTAACATGCAACTTGTTTTGCATAAAGGTGGGTGGCAGGTGTCTGTTTCTCCCACTTTAGTTGAATCTAATTTAACTACGGCAGTCCATGCAGAAGGTTAAAAGGTGATACGTCTCCGTTGTATCTATAATTTTTGATTGTTCCATGCCAATATTATACAACTTTTACATACTTTTGGCAACTTTTTATACTAGTTTCGGGACTAACATATTAATCCAGTGCCCAGTGCCAGTTCCTGTTTGTTGCATGTTTTTTGTTTCGTAGAAAATCCATATCAAACGGAGTCGAAACGGGATAAAAACTTACGGAGATTTTGTTTGGAATATATGTGATTTCCGGGAAAAAGAATCAACGCGAGACGATACCCGAGGGGGCCACAAGGACGGGGGGCGCGCCCCAGGGGGTATGACGCGCCCTGGACCCTTGTGGCCACCCTGTAAGGCGGTTGGTGCCCTTCTTCGGCTGAAAGAAACCTAATATCCGGATAAAAATCGTGTTAAAATTTCAGCCCAATCGGAGTTACGGATCTCCGGGAATTTAAGAAACGGTGAAAGGCCAGAATCAGGGAGCGCAGAAACAGAAGGAAACAGAGAGAGAGATCCAATCTCGGAGGGGCTCTCGCCCCTCCGCCGCCATGGAGACCATGGACCAGAGGGGAAACCCTTATCCCATCTAGGGGGAAGGTCAAGGAATAAGAATAAGGAGGGGGGCTCTCTCCCCCTCTCTCCCGGTGGCGCCGGAACGCCGCCGGGGCCATCATCATGACGGCGATCTACACCAACAACTTTGCCGCCGTCATCACCAACTCTCTCCCCCTCTATGCAGCGGTGTAACACCTCTTCTCCCTGCTGTAATCTCTACTTAAACATGGTGCTCAACACTATATATTATTTCCCAATGATGTATGGCTATCCTATGACGTTTGAGTAGATCCGTTTTGTCCTATGGGTTAATTGATGATCGTGATTGGTTTGAGTTGCATGTTTTATTATTGGTGCTGTCAAGCGACCAGATCCTTGCAAGCACAACATCATAGGTACCAAGTGGATCTACCGCAACAAGCAAGGCAAAAATGGCCAAGTGGTGAGGAATGAGGCTCATCTTGTAGCTCAGGGCTACACACAGGTTGAAGGAATTGACTTCAATGAAACTTTTGCACCTGTTGCTAGACTTGGAGCTATTCGCATATTGCTTGCTTATGCTAACCATCATGATATCATCTTATATCAAATGGATGTGAAAAGTGCGTTCCTCAATGGTAAGCTTGAGGAAGAAGTATATGTTGCTCAACCCCCAGGTTTTGAAGATCCTAAGCATCCTGACAAAGTCTTCAGACTCAACAAGGCCCTCTATGGCCTCAAGTAGGCCCCTCGGGCATGGTATGATACACTAAAGGAATTCCTCACTAAGAAAGGATTCAAACCTTGTTCACTTGACCCAACTCTTTTCACAAAAACTTAGGATGATGAATTATTCGTGTGCCAAATTTATGTGGATGAATTATCTTTGGTTGTACTGACAAACGTTACAGTGACGAATATGCCTATATGATGAGTGAAGAATATCAAATGTCTATGATGGGAGAATTGAAATTCTTCTTAGGTCTTCAAATTCGTCAACAACGTAATGGCATCTTCATATCTCAAGAGAAATACCTCAAAGATGTAATGAGGAAATTCGGCATGCAAGATTGCAAAGGCGTCAAAATCCCTATGCCCACAGATGGCCATCTATGCACCGATGAAAATGGTAAAGACTTCGATCAAGAGGTATCCCGCTCCATGATTGGCTCTTTATTGTATCTATGTGCATATAGGCCAGATATTATGCTTAGTGTTTGCATGTTTGCCCGATTTCAAGCTACACCGAAGGAATCACACCACAAGGCTGTGAAACATATTCTTCGATATCTAGCTCACACTCCAACACTTGGATGAAAATAGATTTTGCAAGTTGCGGTGTGAGCTAAATATCTTAGAATCTTCGAATGTTCTTTGAAAAGGACACACATCCTAACACTTATGCAAAATTGATGACTTTGATGTGCAACACATGAAGTAACGCTTTTCTTCAATCAATGAAGACTAACCCTCTAAGTGTGAAGAAATTAATGAATAATTTGATTCTTAGAGCCCTACGACAATTTTACATGGTGTCTGAAATCATCATTCTTATACGGTGGGTCACGCCACCAACCAAAGTTGAAAATCTTCAAATTTGAGTTTTTTTTGTCATTCTGCAAATTCTTCAAATTTTCAAATTCCTCAATTTTGTAATTTCTTCAACTTTTCGACTGATGTTCTTCATTGACTATATATATATATATATATTTGAGTTTTCAATGTCCTCAACAGCATTCACTTATTGCTAATTCTTCATGTCGTTTTTTCTTCTAAGTGAATGTGATCGGACCCATTCCCCCTCTATGCTAAACTCAAGCCAGTCTGTTAAAAAATTCTTCATGTGCGTTCTATTTGAAACCCGTTCAAAGTCTTCACTGTGTCCTTGACAGCTGAAGAATTTGCGAACGAAACTTTAAAATTTTCATATCAAATTTTTGGCGGTTGCCGCTCAAACCGTTTCGCTTCCCACGACGGATTATTTTACTCACCCACAATCCCCCATGATCTGCACCTCTCAGTATGTGGGTGACACATGTCGATAGGGATAGCAAGGGTCAGGGGCATGTTCATCCAAATTCTTCGGGCGAACATGTAAGTGCATCTAGTGCCCCTTAGTGATTTTGGTGTATTGAAGACTTATAGGTTAAGGGACTAATGTGTTTGTGAGTGTACACAGGTCAAATAAGTCTCTGAGGAGTTTGATACATCCGATGAATGTCGACCCCTAAAAATGTCTTCAGATGAAGACTTTGGTTTTCTTGAAGACTTTGAAAATGAGGAAATTGGTGTGACCTTGAAGATATTGATATGCGAGGACTATGAAGCGTGAAGACTTTTGTTTTTATAGTTTCATTTTCCTTTCTTGAGTCATAGGAAACACCGTACTATTAAAGGGGGTCGAGGTAAAACTAAGGAAAAATTTCCAAGTGATGCTCATCTCAAAGCCTACACATACCCAATCCTTTGAGTGAAGCCG
Organism: Thinopyrum elongatum; assembly: GCA_011799875.1. Lineage (NCBI taxonomy): Eukaryota > Viridiplantae > Streptophyta > Magnoliopsida > Poales > Poaceae > Thinopyrum > Thinopyrum elongatum. Next base: position 65,255,606 of record CM022299.1, read on the forward strand.
TTGGAAATCTCATACAGTTTAGTAAATTTCTTCAGTGACAGAGATGTAGATCTTCTGGTCTCTGAGGAATTTGTTCTGACTGAGGAGTTAGGAATTCGCCAGTGCAGATTGCCTACAAGTGAGGAACATGATAGCCCTGAGGAATTTGAGAGCTAAAATTTCCGACCGTTTTTGTGCTTTGCGCCAGCTGTCCCAAATATCTTATACACATAACGGTCATATCATTGAAGGGCATTTATGTCTTATCATGTCGGGCTGCTCCCCGGCTATAAATAGCCGCCCCCTATAGCCACTAGCTGGTTGGCTGCTCCGAGAGATAGATTGACACTTGTCATTTAGAGCATCCCATCCTCCGAGGACTTTGAGAGAAAATCATCAGTGAGGAAAAACCCAAAACCCAACACCTAAAACCCAAAGTGATTGAGCATCACTGAAGAGATTGTTCCTGTGTGGAACCAATGCTTGTTACCTTTGAAGACTGTGCATCTTCCAGACGGTTAGGCATCATGGTCTAGAGCATCCAAGACGAATTGTGGATCGCCGAGTGACCAAGTCTGTGAAGGTTTGGAAGTCACCTTGAAGACTTACCACGAGTGATTGGGAGAGGTCTGTGTGACCTTAGCTCAAGGAGAATACGTTAAGGACTGTGTGTCATGGGATTGTGTGTCCTTTGGTTTAAATACCAAGCCGCTCCAACCATACGTACAACTCTCACAGCAGTTGGAACTGGTCTACCAAATCTCTGTCTTCACCGAGCTACTAGTTCTATTTCCTCAACTCTTTCATTTCCTCGCATACTTGTGATACGTCCATTTTGCATCATGTTTTCCTACTGTTATTTATGATGTTTTTATGCACAATAATGCTTTTTGGAGTAACTCTAATGCCTTTTCTCTCATAATATGCAAGGTACACACAAAGAGGGAGAATTCCGGCAGCTGGAAATCTGGACCTGAAAAAGCTACGTCAGGCTACCTATTCTGCACAACTCCAAATGAGCTGAAACTTTATGGGGATTTGTTATGGAATAAATGAGAAATATTGGAGCCAATAAGTACCAGAGGGGGCCCACCAGGTGGGCACAACCCACCTGGGCGCGCTCTGGTGGGTTGTGCTCCCCTCGGCCCACCTATGGTGCCCATCTTCTGGTATATAAGTCATTTTGACCTAGAAAAAATAAAGAGAGGACTTTCGGGACAGAGCGCCGCCGTCTCAAGGCGGAACTTGGGCAGGAGCACTTTTGCCCTCCGGTGAAGCGATTCCGCCGGGGGAACTTCCCTCCCAGAGGGGGAAATCATCGTCATCATCATCACCAACAACTCTCCCATCTTGGGGAGGGCAATCTCCATCAACATCTTCAACAACACCATCTCCTCTCAAACCCTAGTTCATCTCTTGTGTTCAATCTTTGTACCGGAACTATAGATTGGTGCTTGTGGGTGACTAGTAGTGTTGATTACATCTTGTAGTTGATTACTATATGGTTTATTTGGTGGAAGATTATATGTTCAGATCCAATATGCTATTTAATACCCCTCTGATCTTGAGCATGATTATCATTTGTGAGTAGTTACTTTTGTTCTTGAGGTCAAGGGAGAAATCATGTTGCAAGTAATCATGTGAAATTGATATGTGTTCGATATTTTGATAGTATGTGTGTTGTGATTCCCTTAGTGGTGTCATGTAAACATCGACTACATGACACTTCACCATATTTGGGCCTAAGGGAATGCATTGTGGAGTAGTTATTAGATGATGGGTTGCGAGAGTGACAGAAGCTTAAACCCTAGTTTATGCGCTATTCCGTAAGGGACCGATTGGATCCAAAAGTTTAATGCTATGGTTAGAATTTATTCTTAATACTTTTCTCGTAGTTGCGGATGCTTGAGAGGGGGTTAATCATAAGTAGGAGGTTTGTTCAAGTAAGAACAGCACCTAAGCACCGGTCCACCCACATATCAAATTATCAAAGTAGCGAACACGAATCGAACCAACATGATGAAAGTGACTAGATGAAATTCCCGTGTACCCTCAAGAACACTTTGCTTATTATAAGAGAGCGTTTTGGCCTGTCCTTTGCCTCAAAAGGATTGGGCTACCTTGCTGCACTTTTGTTACTACTATTGTTACTTGCTCGTTACAAATTATCTGGCTATCAAACTACTCTGCTACTTACAATTTCAGTACTTGCAGACATTACCTTGCTGAAAACCGCTTGTCATTTCCTTCTGCTCATCATTGGGTTCGACACTCTTACTTATCGAAAAGGCTACAATTGATCCCATATACTTGTGGGTCATCAACTTGCTGTTGAACTTGATTGTTACTGTTTGAAGACTTTGAATGAAGACTTTCTCAAATTTCTCAACCCAAATTCTTCAGTCACCTTGTCTTCTGCCTGCTTATCCTGTTTACACACTATCTGTGCTCTGTGTATGTTTCATTTCATCATGATGACTATGCTACTGTCTTGTTATGCATGCACCTGACTACTTTGTTCCACTGCTTGTATTTTGTCACTGAGAAAATTCCTCAAGTAGAATTTCCTCAGCGACGAATTTGTAAAAATTGCCTATTCACCCCCCTCCAGTCGTTATAACGCACTTTCAATTGGTATCAGAGCAAGGTACTCCCTTGTTCTGTGTGATTTTGGTTTAACCACCTGGAGTTTTAGTTATGTGGACTGCAGGCATGATCAAGGTCTCGGCTGGGTGTCCTACCTTCGATGGGACAGACTACCCCTACTGGAAAAACAAGATGCGCATGCATCTTGAGGCAATTGACAACGATCTCTGGTACATTGTGGAAAATGGCGTTCCCTCCATCACTCCCTCCGTGAACGCTGCTGATGTGTAGAGGTTCAAGCAACTCGACTCTCAAGCAAAGAATATCATATGTGGCCATCTGAGCAAAGGACAGTACGGCAGAGTGAGTGCTTTGGAGACTACAAAGCTTATCTGGGATAGACTGTCCAAAGTCAACGAAGGAGTCTCAACCCAATGTGACTCTCGAGTTGACGTTCTCCACAATCTCTTCAACCACTTCAAAAGACTCGACAACGAAAATTTTCAGCAAACCTTCGACCTCCTCACTGATATCTCCAATGAGCTTCAAGCACTTGGTGCCACTGACATCACCAACCATGAGGTGGTGAAGAAATTGCTGAGATCTCTTGATTCCTCATTCGATACACTGGCACTGATGATTCAAGAACGTGGAGACTACAAGTCACTAGATCCTGCTAATATCCTTGAGAGACTGAACACTCATGAATTCCAACTGGCTGAGAAGAGAGACCTCTACGGGCCAAGCTATGGAAGATCACGCGCACTAAAGGCCAAGGCAATTTCCTCATCTGAAGGGGAAGATTCTGACAGCAGCCTTGGCGATCCTGAAGAACTAAGCCAGGAGCTAGCAATGCTCGTGAGGAAATTCCAGAAGTTCTCAAGGCGTGGTCGATTTGGAAAATCTTCAAGACGTGATGACATGAGAACAGATTCTTCATCCCGCAACTACAAGAAAAGGACTTGTCACAAATGCAAGAAGCCAGGTCACTACATGGCTGACTGTCCTCAAGGGCTGAAGGAATCAAAGAAGAAGAAGTACAAGGATGACAATTCTGATGACTCGAAGAAAAAGAAGAAATCTTCAAAGTCCTCATCGTCAAAATCTTCCAAGTCTTCATCTCACAAGAAGAGCAGTTCCAGAAAGGCTCGGGCATTCATTGGCAAGGAAATGGACTCAGAAGCTGAATCTGAGGAAAATGAGGAAGAGGAGGAATCTGAGGAGTCAGACTCTGGTGTGGCGAGCCTTGCTCTCGCTACTGCTTTCATTAGCAAGTCCATCTTCAACTGTGAAGAAAATGACGACCCCAACACTGCTGACGATGGCAACGATGACTTCGTTCCCACCTATTGCTTCATGGCAAAAGATGCCAAGGTACTCAAATATCCCTCCTCTGAATCAAGTGAGGATGAATCTGATGAAAATCTCAAACCTAGCTATTCCAAACTTGCTAATATTGCCATGAAACAACAAAAATCTTTGGAAAGGTTCAGAATTTGCTAGACAAAAGCGATGACCTGTTGGGTGAGGAACCGAATCGAACTCAAACCCTGACTGATAATCTTCAACGACTACAGTCTAAGTTTGATAACCTTCAAGGACGTCATGAAACACTTTTAGCAGATCATGAGAAGCTTTCTTATGAATTTCTTCAAAGAAAGCAAGATCTTGAGAAACTAAGGGTGCGACATGAAGATCTTCAAAAGGAAAATGATTCTTTGCTTGCTCAACAGATCAGTTCCGTTCAGGAAGAATTCATTGCACCCTATTTGAAATGCATCGAACCTGAATCTACTAATTCTTGACCTGAATGTTCAAATGCTTCTATTGCTGCAACTTCTTCACCTATCTCTGTGGTCACAAATTCCTCATCTGAGGATACCACAAGTATCACTAACGAAAATGAAGGGTTGAAGGAATTGTATGTGACAGGCATTTATTAAAGCCTTAAAGGGCATCAGACTCTTTGTGATGTGCTCAAAAAACAGATCCTGAACAGAAACCCTAGGAAAGAGGGTATTGCCTTTGAGAGAAAACTCAATGCTGATGGAACCTACTGGGACCTGAGCAGTATCCCAAAACCACATGGGTTGCTGCAAAAGGACCTCCCATAGATCCATCTACTTTATCTGGCTTTACATGTAAATCTTCATGTTCATCTGATGAGTCATTTGACTCCAACTATAAATTGTTCATAAATCAGAATGGTGAAGTATTTGCCAGATATGTTGGAACTAACTGCAGGAACGGTCCTCCTATGAAGAAAATCTGGGTTCCCAAAAGGTGCCTTGAAAATCCTTAGGTGAATGTCCTCATGACACCACCAGTGAAGAACAGGAACCCTAGATCAAAATCTTCATATGGACCAAAGTCTTCATATGGATCAAATTCCACATATGGCTCAAATTACTCATATGATCATCATCGTGCTAATGCATCTGTTTCGTAGGGAAAATCTAAGAGTTATGAATATGTGCACTATTCTTCAAACCATTATGTTCATAAGTCCTCGAAGAATTTCTCTGCGTACTCATATGCATACTCTAACCCCTCTTCTGTGAAACGAAGTGCATTGGCTTCAATGCCACCTTTTTCTTATGGAGCTCGCAGAATGATGAACTCTTTGCCACCCCTCCAGATGTGGGTGGTGAAGAAAAGGAACTAATCTCTTATGCAGGGTCAGGTCTCCAGACGAACTAAAACGTTTGAGGAATTTGCTGGAGACCTGAGAATGCTTGAAAGGAGGCAAGCTAATCATGAAGAAATGAACTACTCATTTCTCACGTCCTTATACTGTTGTATCTATTGTACTGCTTGATGAAATTCTATCTAATGAATTTGATGTCATATTCTTCACTATGAAGTATATGAGTTCGTAAGATGCACTAATTCATCTGCAGTATGAATCTCTCAAAGCTACTAAGTGGGTCCTCGACAGTCGATGTACAAATCACATGACTGGCGATAAGAACTTACTGATGGACTCTGCTTTATCTCCATCACATCTGAAGCATATTACCTACGCTGACAAAGGAAAAAGCAAGGTATTGGGTCTAGGTAGGGTTGCAAAGGATCGACACATGGACAAAGTCATGCTTGTCGAGTCCCTCGGTTTCAACCTCATGTCTATCTCAATGCTTTGTGATCTTGATATGGTTGTCGTCTTTGGCAAATATCGTTGCATAGTACTCATGGAATCTGACAATTCCAAAGTTTTCGAAGGCTTTAGGAGAGGTGACTTGTATATTGTTGATTTCTCTATAGGACCACAGCCTGCCACATGTCTACTTGCAAAAGCTTCAGAAGGCTGGCTATGGCATCGACGACTAGGTCATGCTGGCATGAGGAACTTGCACACACTCGCGAAGAAGAAGCACGTCATCGGCTTCGAGGGTGTCAAATTCCTCAAAGACCATCTTTGTGGGGCTTGTGAGGTTGGAAAGATGACCAGATCCAAGCATCCCTTGAAGACAATCATGACTACCTCTCATCCTTTTGAATTGCTTCACATGGACCTCTTTGGCCCAGCTCATTATGCCACACTAACAAATGCAGCATCTCTATATGGCTTTGTTATTGTTGATCATTATTCTCATTACACCTGGGTGCATATCATCACTTACAAAACTGAAGTGCAGGAAGTCTTCAAACGATTTTCCTCAAGGGCCTCGACAAATTTCGGTGTGAAGATCAAGCATATTCGGAGTGACAATGGGACCGAGTTCAAGAACGCTGGTCTTGATGACTATCTTGATGAACTTGGTATTACTCATGAGTTATCTGCCCCCATACACTCCTTAGCAGAATGGCGTCATGGAGCGCAAGAACAGGACTCTTGTTGAGATGGCTCGCACTATGCTTGATGAATACAAGACGCCTCATCACTTCTGGCCTGAGGCTATTGATACTGCGTGCCACATCATCAACAGGGTATATCTTCACAAATTCTTCAAGAAAACTTCATATGAGCTCCTCACTGACAAGAAACCCAATGTCAGTTATTTCAAAGTCTTCGGTGCTAATTGTTGTATTAGAGATCCTCATCACAACTCTAAATTTGCACCGAAAGCACATGAGGGTTTTATGCTTGGTTACGGAAAGGACTCGCACACCTACAGAGTCTTCAACACCTACCACCACAAGGTTGTTGAAACTGTAGATGTGCGGTTCGATGAGACTAATGGCTCGCAAAGAGAGCACCTGCCTCCTATGCTAGATGAAGTACCTCCTGAAGAATCCATTAAGCTCAAAGCTACTGAGGATGTCATACCCACTGAAGAACCTGCTGAAGAAGCTATTCCAGACCGTGAAGAAAATCATGCTGGTGCATCTGAGGAAAATGGTGCTGAAGAAAATGCTCAGCCCAATCAAAGTCGACAACCTGCTCATCCTCGCGTGGCAAATGAAGTGCAGATTGACAAACTCCTCGATGACATAAATGCACCAGGTCCTCTCACACGCTCAAAATCTTCACATTTGTCTAACTTTTGTGGGCACTTTGCTTTTGTCTCTATCATAGAGCCCACCAAAGTTGATGAGGCATTTCTAGAGCCTGAGTGGATTCAAGCAATGCAAGAGAATTGCATCAATTCGAGCTCAACAATGGGTGGGATCTTGTACATCAACCAGATCCTCGCAAGCACAATATCATCGGTACCAAATGGATCTACCACAACAAGCAAGACGAAAATGGCCAAGTGGTGAGGAATAAGGCTCGTCTTGCAGCTCAGGGCTACACACAGGTTGAGGGAATTGACTTCGATGAAACTTTTGCACCTGTTGCTAGACTTGAAGCTATTCGCATATTGCTTGCTTATGCCAACCATCGTAATATCATCTTATATCAAATGGATGTGAAAACTGCATTCCTCAATGGTAAGCTTGAGGAAGAAGTATATGTTGCTCAACCCCCAGGTTTTGAAGATCCTAAGCATCCCGACAAAGTCTTCAGACTCAATAAGGCCCTCTATGGCCTCAAGCAGGCACCTCGGGCGTGGTATGATACACTGAAGGAATTCCTCATGAAGAAAGGCTTCAAACCCGGTTCACTTGACCCAACTCTTTTCACTAAAACTTATGATGATGAATTATTTGTGTGCCAAATATATGTGGATGATATTATCTTTGGTTGTACTGACACACGTTACAGTGATGAATTTGCCTATATGATGAGTGAGCAATATCAAATGTCTATGATGGGAGAATTGAAATTCTTCTTAGGTCTACAAATTCGTCAACAACGCAATGGCATCTTCATATCCCAAGAGAAATACCACAAAGATGTACTGAGGAAATTCAACATGCAAGATTGCAAAGGCGTCAAAATCCCTATGCCCACAAATGGCCATCTATGCACCAATGAAAATGGTAAAGACTTCGATCAAAAGGTATACCGCTCCATGATTGGCTCTTTATTGTACCTATGTGCATCTAGGCCAGATATTATGCTTAATGTTTGCATGTGTGCCTGATTTCAAGCTACACCGAAGGAATCACACCACAAGGTTGTGAGACGTATTCTTTGACATCTAGTTCACACTCCAACACTAGGATTATGGTATCCCAAGGGCTCGGACTTTGATCTCATTGGATATTCTGACTCTGACTATGCTGGTGATTGAGTGGATCGCAAGTCAACATTTGGCACATGCCATTTCCTCGGACGATCCTTAGTATGTTGGTCCTCGAAGAAGCAGAACTGCGTATCACTCTCTACTGCTGAAGCTGAGTACATTGCTGCTGGTTCTTGTTGTGCTCAATTACTGTGAATGAAGCAAATGCTCAAGGACTATGGCATCAATGTGAAGAATGTGCCTCTCTTCTGTGAGAACGAGAGTGCCATCAAGATTGCTCATAACCCAGTTCAGCACTCGAAGACAAAGCACATCCAGATTCGTCATCATTTTCTTCGTGATCATGTGCTGAAGGGCGATATCTCCATCGACCACGTGAAGACTGAAGAACAACTGGCCGATATCTTCACAAAGCCCTTGGATGAAAAGAGATTTTGCAAGTTGCGGTGTGAGCTAAATATCTTAGAATTTTTGAATGTTCTTTGAAAGGACACACATCCTAACACTTATGCAAAATTGATGACTTTGATGTGCAACACACGAAGTAACGTTTTTCTTCAATCAATGAAGACTAACCCTCTAACTGTGAAGAAATCAATGAAGAATTTGATTCTCAGAACCCTATGACAATTGTACGCGGTGTCTGAAATCATCATTCTTATACGGTGGGTCACGCCACCAACCAAAGTTGAAAATCTTCAAATTTGAGTTGTTCGTCATTTTGCAAATTCTTAAAATTTTCAAATTCCTCATGTTTGCAATTCTTCAACTTTTCGACTGATGTTCCCCATTATATATATATATATATATATATATTTGAATTTTCAATGTCCACAACATCATTCACTTATTGCTAATTCTTCAAGTTGTTTTTCATCTAAGTGAATGTGATCGGACCCGTTCCCCCTCTATGCTAAACTCAACCCAGGCTGTTCACAAATTCTTCATATGCGTTCTATTTGAAACCCGTTCAAAGTCTTCACTGTGTCCTTGACAGCTGAAGAATTTGCGTACGAAATATTAAAAAATTCAAATCTAATTTTTGGAGGTTGCTGGTCAAACCGTTCCGCCTCCCACGATAGAATAAAATATTCACCCACGATCTCCAAGATATCCACCTCTCAGTACGTGGGTGACACATGTCGAAGGGATAGCAAGGGTCAGGCATACGAATGTCCAAAATCTTTGGGCGTTCGGTTTTTCACCTCGGCTACAAATACCCCTCGCCCTCCTCAGACCTCATTTACTCCGATCGACTTCATATCTCCCTTCGCTCGAGCTCAGACCTAGCGCCGCCGCTAACTCCATCGTCGTCGGTGAGGACGAGCTTCACTGCCTCGAACCCGTCGTCGTCGTACTCGCGCCGGCCGCGGAAATCTTCACTCTGCCGCCGCCATAGTTGTCTCTCGCCGCCAAGTTAGGGTGTGGGAGATCTGGACTGACAAACTTCTCCATCTCATCTCCCAGTTCGTCATGTTCTTCTTCAAGCGTAATTAAAATCTAATTTTACTGCCCTATTTTGATTCTCATGTTTTTGCCAAAATCTTCAAAAGGTATTTATTCTTCAACTATCCACTCCTTAAACACCGTAATGCTTCTTTTCCTTGATTTGTTTCTCTAAGCAATGATTTTCCTCAAGATTCCTCAATTGTGTGGATTTTCTAATCTGTACAACTCTGGAACCTGAGTCAAGAATGCTTAGTGAAATTCCTCAAGACATCTATGGTCAAATCCCTCAACTTGATAATCTTTTGAAAAATTTCTGAGAACGCATATGACCTCTCCAAATTATTCGCACATATACTCTGTTCAAAGGTACAAAATGGCTGCTGATGAATCACTAGGTTCTCATCAACTTAACTCATTTGCAGCATTCCTCGAAGGAAATTTGCATACTTCCTCAGAAACATCAAAAGCTCAAAGTCATCAAGTGAAGAAAATGGCAGATGGGAAGAGATCTCAGAAAGGAGGAAAGAGGCCAGAGACAAACACTACATTTGAAATCCCTGAGGATATTTATGATGAATACTGCACACCTGATGAAGCAACTCATGGCAAAGAAACCAAGACTTAGCGCAAAGTGCGCATACAGAGGATTGAGAGAAGATGGGTGAAGGAATGGAGGGAATACCGCTATGTTACTCCTAAATACATGAAGAAATTCGTTGTAAACCCTCCTTGCCCAAGACCACCACTTGCTGCTGGCCAACGAGCTAACCCCATAAGCATCAAGCGTGGTGAGGAATTTCCAAAGGAATGGGCCAAGCGCCAAGCTAAGCTTCAGAAAGTTGCTGCAGAAGCAGTGAGGAAATTCAATGAGGATTCTCAAGCTGCTGCTACTGCTGAGGCCTCTGCCAGTAAGTCTGCACCAAAGAAGGCTATGCCGAAGAAATCTGCTGTAAAGCCAACTTCTTTAAGCTCAATACCCTCATGGCTAAGTTCCTCAACAGCAAAGCCCTCACGGCAAATTCCTCAGGCAACTTTTCTCAAAGGCAGCGCCAGCTCCCACTGTTGCTGCAAAATCCTCAGCTGCTGCCACAAAGTCCTCAACACCTGTACACCTTGCAACATGTCGGACTGTTGGATTTTCTTTTGCTTCAGGAGCATCTGCTAGTTCCTCAGTTCAACCACATTCCTCAAGTGGTCCCACTATACTGAAGGTGAAAGCCATTGCTGGACGTGGAATGAGGCCAAGTCCTCATAAGAAGCAAGTGGCATTTCGTGTTCCATCTGATGATGATGAAGCTGATGATGAAGAACTTGCTGCAATCATCAGGGACAGACAAGAAAGGGCTGCTAGAACCAAAGGCATCACCGTGCCTCTTATGCTAGATCCGAAGAAGATCCTAGACTTTATTGATCTATGGCACAAGTATCCCAACACTTCGCTGCCCTACCTGAATCTGACTCCTGGTCAAAGTCACATGCTGAGTGCCTTCATAGGCGAAGAAAAATGGAAGTTTGAAAAGGCTAGGCGAGTCAAGAAGGACCAGTACAACAAAGAGCGTTTTCTGAGGAACAACATTCTCACTTTGTCTCCTGAAGAACTTGTCGGAGTTCAGAAGGAAATCAAAAACCACAGTGATGAATTTGACAGATATCATGCAGACTGGCTCGGTGCCAAGGTCAGATTTGTCAAGATTGCCAAAAACCTCAAGGCAAATATTGCAGCACCATCGCAACACCAAATTCCTCAAGCTGAAGCTTCTGTTTAGTTTGCTGAAAAAAATGAAAGCGCAGCTGATGAAAATCAGGCTGCTGAAGAAGATACCAGGGCTGCTGAAGAAATTCATGCTCCTGAAGACAATGTTAGGGCAACCATTAACGTTGCGCCTGAAGAACAACACAGGCCAGCTGAAGAATTTGTTGTGCCTAAAGAAACTGAGAATACCAGGGCGAATGCATCAGTCGTGCCTGAAGAAATTGCACCAACTTCATGTGCTCCTCCTGCAAAATCTTCAAAGGTGAAGAATATCACACTTCCTTCTGCATCAGAAGTGAAGAAAACAAAGGCTGCGGAGAAGGAAGCCACAAGGAAAAGGAAAGCATCAACCTCTACAGAGTCCTCAGCTCCCAAGAAAGTGAGGACTTTGACAAGCTCGTTCACTGAACCAATTGATGATGTTCCAATCTCAATTGTGCCATCAAAGGAATTAGTTCCGTTTGGTGAAGAATATGTCATTCCTACTGATGACATTGATGAAGAAAATCCTTCTGCTGCTTCCTCAGAGCAGTTGGATGAAGAAATTGTTGTGGAAGATGTCATTTCCACACCACTGGTATCATCGCTTGTGCCTTAGTTCACTGCTGAAGCGGCAGGTGTCGAAGAAATTGATGAAGATGTGGATATTGGCTCAACCACTCCTGTTCTGAATGATGATTATTGGGAAAATCTTCACCCCAATTCTCCAATCGCCACACCTCTACATCAAATTCCTTAGTCCCCTGTGCAGACTGAAGAAATATTGACAGGGTCTAAAGGACGTCAAACTTCTCTCCAATCTATTCCTGAAGAAATTCCAGCTGAAACAGCTGAAAAAATGGAGACACAAACTGATGCTAGTGAAACTGTTGCTTCAATTCCTCAGTCTGCTGCACCAGAAGTTGTGACTCAAGAGGTTGTGAGGCCTACTACTGCAAATCTTCAGCCCAAGCCTCAAAATCCTCAGTCTAGCTCAAAGAGGCCTAAGTTCAAGAATGTTGATATCTTCGCAGAGCATCATTTCTTCACGGATGAAAATCCTTACGACTTAGCAAGACTAAGGCGCAAGAGGTTTTGGACTGCAAGCCAGATGGACTTCTATGCATCTGTTTTGTTTACCAAGGACAAAGTCTTCCAACACAGGCAGATTCCTCACATAGATATGGAGTCTATTCCATGCTTCGCACCAATACTGAATGTTCTTCATAAAGCTGGGCTCCTAACCTTCTATGTAGACATATGTGATTGGAATGAAGAGCTAATTCTTTAGTTCTATGCAACTCTGCACCTCACTGGAAATGTCGCTGATGTCAATTCATGGGTTCTGGACTGGATGACTGAAAACACTCACTATAAAGCTTCGGTCTCTGAATTGCTTCATGCCATCCCAGTCAGCCCTCCAGCAGAAGGTGCAAGGCTCATATATGAGGAACCTGAACTTCAAAATCATCTCATGCAAGTGTTGATGAAGCCTTTGTGTCCAGGCCAAGCTCCGAGAACCACTTTCCTCGTGAAAGATTTGCTGTATATGCCCAGGACCGTCTACCGCATATTAACCAAAACCCTCAGTCTGATCAAAGGCCACAACTCTGAAGAAGAAGAAGAAGTTGTTGGCATCATGAAGAATCTGTTGTTCAACATCATCACAGCATTCCCGTCAACTATCACAATTTCATCATGAGGACTTTGTCAAATGTTGCACTATTGCCGTTTGAATTAAAGCCTTATGCTCCCTGGATTATGAGGATCATCAGAACAAGGTCTTCAATTCCATACAAGGCTGACTATCAGAATCACTTCAGCTTTCTGCCTCCTATTGAAGTCCTCAAAAGGACAATTTCCTCAGCTGATGAAAAAGGGAAAGCTGCTGTTATTGATGAAGGCACTTGTCAATTGGATGGTCAATTTTGTAAGGCTGCATCTTACTCCACCAATGATGACTCTGCCCCGCGTGTGATGACTGATCGTGAGCTTATTCTAAGTTTTCACCAGAAAGTCGATCGCAATCACAAGTGGGTCAAGCATCAATTTGGCTCAATTCTTCAAAACATGATTGTCACGCAGAACACTGTGAAGAAGAATCACTACTATGTGCATGAAATCTTCGATCGCACTTGGGCTATACTTTCTCATCTTTACAGTGATGAAGATCTCAAGAAGATGGAATTTCAACAGGACTTTGACTGGTCTCATCCTCCTTTGAAAGTCTTCACTGTGTCCTTGACAGCTAAAGAATTTGCGAACGAAACTTTAAAATTTTCATATCAAATTTTTGGCGGTTGCCACTCAAATCGTTCCACTTCCCACGACGGATTATTTTACTCACCCATGATCCCCCACGATTTGCACCTCTCAGTACATGGTTGACACATGTCGATAGGGATAGCAAGGGTCACGGGCATGTTCGTCCAAATTCTTTGGGTGAACATGTAAGTGCATCTAGTTCCCCTTAGTGATTTTGGTGTATTGAAGACTTATAGGTTAAGGGACTAATGTGTTTGTGAGTGTACACAGGTCAAATAATTCTCTGAGGAGTTTGATACATCCGATGAATGCCAACACCTAAAAATGTCTTCAGATGAAGACTTTGGTTTTCTTGAAGACTTTGAAAATGAGGAAATTGGTGTGACCTTGAAGATATTGATACTGATGCGAGGACTATGAAGCGTGAAGACTTTTGTTTTTATAGTTTCATTTTCCATTCTTGAGTCATAGGAAACACCGTACTGTTAAAGGGGGTCGAGGTAAAACTAAGGAAAAATTTCCAAGTGATGCTCATCTCAAAGCCTACACATACCCAATACTTCGAGTGAAGCTTTTGGAAATCTCATACATTTTAGTCAATTTCTTCAGTAAAAGAGACGAAGACCTTCTGGTCTCTGAGGAATTTGTTCTGACTGAGGAGTTAGGAATTCGCCAGTGCGGATTACCTACAAGTGAGGAACATGATAGCCCTGAGGAATTTGAGAGCTCAAATTTCTGACCGTTGCTGTGCTTTGCGCCAGCTGTCCCAAATATCTTATCCACATAACGGTCATATCATTGAAGGGCATTTATGTCTTCTCATGTCGGGCTGCTCCCCGGCTATAAATAGCCACCCCCTACAACCACTAGCTGGTTGGCTGCTCCGAGATATAGATTGACACTTGTCATTTAGAGCATCCCATCCTCCGAGGACTTTGAGAGAAAATCATCAGTGAGGAAAAACCCAAAACCCAACACCTAAAACCCAAAGTGATTGAGCATCACTGAAGAGATTGTTCCTGTGTGGAACCGACGCTTGTTACCTTTGAAGACTGTGCATCTTCCAGATGGTTAGGCATCATGGTCTAGAGCATCCAAGAGGAATTGTGGATCGCCGAGTGACCAAGTCTGTGAAGGTTTGGAAGTCACCTTGAAGACTTACCACGAGTGATTAGGCGAGGTCTGTGTGACCTTAGCTCAAGGAGAATACGGTAAGGACTGTGTGTCCTTTGGTTTAAATACCAAGCCGTTCTAACTAGATGTACAACTGTCACAGTAGTTGGAACTGGTCTACCAAATCTCAGTCTTCACCGAGCTACTGGTTCTATTTCCTCAACTCTTTCATTTCCTCGCATACTTGCTATTGAACTTGATCATTACTGTTTGAAGACTTTCTCAATTTTCTCAACCCAAATTCTTCAGTCACCTTGTCTTCTGCCTGCTTATCCTGTTTACACGCTATCTGTGCTCTGTGTATGTTTCATTTCATCATGATGACTATGCTAATGTCTTGTTATGCATGCACCTGAGTACTTTGTTCCGATGCTTGTATTTTGTCACTGAGAAAATTCCTCAATTAGTACTTCCTCAGCGACCAATTTGTAAAAATCGCCTATTCACCCCCCTCTAGTCGATATAACGCACTTTCAATTGGTATCAGAGCAAGGTACTCCCTTTTTCTGTGTGATTTTGGTTTAACCACCTGGAGTTTTTGTTATGTCGACTGCAGGCATGATCAAGGTCTCGGCTGGGTGTCCTACCTTCGATGGGATGGACTACCCCTACTAGAAGAACAAGATGCGCATGCATCTTGAGGCAATTAACAACGATCTCTGGTACGTTGTTGAAAA
The DNA here is from genome assembly GCA_011799875.1 of Thinopyrum elongatum. NCBI lineage: Eukaryota > Viridiplantae > Streptophyta > Magnoliopsida > Poales > Poaceae > Thinopyrum > Thinopyrum elongatum. The sequence goes on from CM022299.1 coordinate 65,271,040, forward strand.
TAGCGTTCCCTCCATCACTCCCTCCGTGAACGTTGCTGGTGTGAAGAGATTCAAGCAACTCGACTCTCAAGCGAAGAATATCATATGTGGCCATATGAGCAAAGGACAGTACGGCAGAGTGAGTGCTTTGGAGACTGCAAAGCATATCTGGGCTGTCCAAAGTCAACAAAGGAGTCTCAACCCAACGTGACTCTCGAGTCGATGTTCTTCGCAATCTCTTCAACCGCTTCAAGAGACTCGACAACGAGCGGACTGCTGGATTTTCAATTGCCTCAGGGGCATCTGCAACTTCCTCGGCTCAACCACAATCCTCAAGTGGTCCATCTCTACTGGAGCTCAAGTCCACTGCTGGACGTGGAAAGAGGCCAAGTCCTCACAAAAAACAAGTGGCTTTCCATGTTCCATTTGATGATGATGAAGCTGATGACGATGAACTTGCTGAAATCATCAGAGACAGACAAGAAAGGGCTGCAAGAGCCAAATGCAGCTCTGTTCCTCTTATGCTGGATCCGAAGAAGATCCTCGATTTCATTGACATATGGCACAAGGATCCCAACACTCCACTCCCTGACCTAAATCTGACTCCTGGTCAAAGTCACATGCTGAACGCCTTCATAGGCGAAGAAAAATGGTTGTTTGAGATGGCCAGGCGAGTCAAGAAGGACCAGTACAAGAAAGATTGTTTTCTGAGGAACAATGTTCTGACTTTATCTCCTAATGATCTTGTCTCTATTCAGCAGGAAATCAAAGTCCTCAGTGATGAATTTGACCGATACCATGCTGATTGGCTAGGAGCCAAGGTCAGATTTGTCAAAATCGCCAAGAACATCAAGGTAAATGTTGCAGCTTCATCACAATAACAAATTCCTCAAGCTGAAGATTCTGATCAGCCTGCTGAAGAAAATACAAGCGCAGCTGAAGAAATTCAGGCTGCCGAAGAAGCTACCAGGGCTGCTAAAGAAATTACAGCTCCTGAAGAAACTAACAAGGCAACCACCAATGTTGCGCCTGAAGAACAACCTAGGCCAGCTGAAGAAACTGCTGAGCCTAAAGAAACTATGAATGCCAGGGCGACTGCATCAGTTGTGCCTGAAGAAAATGCACCAACTTCATCCTCTGCTCCTCCTGCAAAATCTTCAAAGGTGAAGAAAACAACACTTCCTTCTGCATCAGAAGTGAAGAAAACTAAAGTTGCGGAGAAGGAAGCCGCGAAGAAAAGGAAAGCATCAACCTCTGCAGAATCCTCAGCTCCTAAGAAAGTGAGGACTTTGACGAGCTCTTTCAGTGAACCAATTGATGTTGTTCCAATCTCTATTGTGCCATCAAAGGAATTAGTTCTGTTTGGTGAAGAATATGGCAGTCCTGATGATGATAATGATGAAGAAATCATTCTGCTGCTTCCTCAGAGCAGATGGACGAAGAAATTGAGGTGGAAGCGGTTGCTTCAACACCTTGCGTATCATTGCCTATGCCTCAGTTCACTACTAAAGAGGCGGGCGTCTAAGAAATTGATGAAGATGTGGACATTGGCTCAACCACTCCTATCCTAAATGATGATTATTGGGAAAATCTTCACCCTAATTCCCCAATTGCCACACCTCTCCATCAAATTCCTCAGTCCCCTGTGCAGACTGAAGAAATATTGACAGGGTCTGAAGGACGTCAAAGTTCTCTCCAATCTAGTCCTGAAGAATTTCCAGCTGCAACAGCTGAAGAAATGGAGAATCAGACTGCTGCCGATGAAACTGCCGCTTTAATTCCTCAGTCTGCTGCACCAGAAGTTGTGCCTCAAGAGGTTATGAGGCCTATTACTGCAAATCTTCAGCCCATGCCTCAAAATCCTCAGTCTGGCACAAGGAGGCCAAAATTCAAAAATGTCAATTTCTTCGTTGAACATCATTTCTTCACTAATGAAAATCCTTATGACTCAGCAAGACTAAGGCGCAAGAGGTTTTGGACTGCAAGCCAGATGAATTTCTATGCCTCTGTTCTATTTGACAAGGACAAAGTCTTCCAACACCATCAAATTCCTAATGTGGATATGGAGTCCATTCCATGCTTTCAACCAGTTCCGAATGTTCTTCACGAAGCTGGACTCCTCAATTTCTATGCTGACATTTGTGATTGGAATGAAGAGCTAATTCTTCAGTTTTATGCAACAATGCACATCACTGGCAATGTCTCAGATGTCAATTCATGGGTTCTGGACTGGATGACTGAGAACACTCACTACAAAGCTCCGGCCTCTGAATTGCTTCATGCCATCCCAGTCTGCCCTCCAGCAGAAGGTGCAAGGCTCAAGTATGAGGAACCTGAACTTCAAAATCATCTCATGCAAGTGTTGATGAAGCCTTTACGTCCTGGCCAAGCTCCAACAACCACTTTCCTTGTGAAAGATTTGTTGTATGTGCCCAGGACCATCTACCGAATATTGACCAAAACCCTCAGTCCGTTCGAAGGCCACAACTCTAAAGAAGAAGTTGTTGGCATCATGAAGAATCTGCTGTTCAACATTATTCATGGTATTCCCATTAACGATCATGATTTCTTCATGAGGACTTTGGCCAATGTTGCGTTGTCGCCATTTGAATTGAAGCCCTATGCTCCTTGGATTATGAAATTCATTAGAACTAGGTCTTCAATTCCATACAAGGCTGACTTTCAGAATCACCTCAGCTTTCTGCCTCCTATTGAAGTCCTCAAAAGGACAACTTCCTCAGTTGAAGAAAAAGGCAAAGCTGTTGTTATTGATGAAGGCACTCGTCCATTGGATTGTCAATTTCGTAAGGCTGCATCTTACTCCACCAATGATGACTTTGCAACCCAGGACTCTGCTGCTAAAGCCACCAAGCAAATTCCTCAAGCCACTGCCCCGCGTGTGATGACTGATCGTGAGCTTCTTCTGAGTCTTCACCAGAAAGTCGATCGCAATCACAAGTGAGTCAAGCGTCAATTTGGCTCAATTCTTCAGAACATGACTGTCACTCAGAACAATGTGAAGAAGAATCATTACTATGCGCATGAAATCTTTGATCGCACTTGGGCTATACTCTCTCATCTTTACAGTGATGAAGACCTCAAGCAGATGGACTTTCAACAGAACTATGACTGGTCACATCCTCCATCAAAGAAATTCAAGAAGGTCAAAGTTCCTTAGTTGGTCACAAGTTCATTTTCTTCATCGCGTGAGACGGATGAAGCTGAGGATCTCTATGACACTGTGGTAGGCCCTACATCGACAAACGACCCCGACAACATTGGCGCTCCTCCACCGACCTCAAGCTGATATTCTTCAGGGGCGTTAGTCCTCAATTTTCGTCCCTTTTGGTCATTTGATGACAAAGGGGGAGAAATTTGAGTTAGTCTTAAAGCAGGTCTCTATATATGGGTTGTTTTTATTTAAGTTACAACTCTAGTTTTTCTGAAGTGTTTGTCTGTTGAGTTGTAAACTTAAGTCCGATGGTGGTCTGACACTTCTGAATTGCTTTCTGCATGCTTATTTCCTCAAGTACCTTAATGCACGCATGCTGAATTTTGTCAGACATCATTTTTCCTCCATGCATTTCAAATTCCTCATACTATATGTTAAATGCATGAATGGATTACAAGATATAGGGGGAGATCTCCAACATTTTATCCTACCATGTGCATTTGCAGTCCAAAGCAAATTCCTGAAGTATGCACATCTTCAGGGGGAGTTCATCTATATCTTGTAATAAAATTCCTCAATATCAGTATTTACACTTCATATGTTTATCCCCATTGAAAACTTAACCTATTTGTCATCAATCACCAAAAAGGGGGAGATTGTAAGTGCATCTAGTGCCCCTTAGTGATTTTGGTGTATTGAAGACTTATAGGTTAAGGGACTAATGTGTTTATGAGTGTACACAGGCCGTATAAGTCTCTGAGGAGTTTGATATATCCGATGAAAGTCGACCCCTAAAAATGAATGACTTCAGATGAAGACTTTGGTTTTCTTGAAGACATTGAAAATGAGGAAATTGGTGTGACCTTGAAGATATTGATATTGATGCGAGGACTATGAAGCGTGAAGACTTTTGTTTTCGTAGTTTCATTTTCCTTTCTTGAGTCATAGGAAACACCGTACTGTTAAAAGGGGTCAAGGTAATACTAAGGAAAAATTTCCATGTGATGCTCATCTCAAAGCCTACACATACCCAATCCTTTGAGTGAAGCCGTTGGAAATCTCATACAGTTTAGTAAATTTCTTCAGTGACAGAGATGTAGATCTTCTGGTCTCTGAGGAATTTGTTCTGACTGAGGAGTTAGGAATTCGCCAGTGCAGATTGCCTACAAGTGAGGAACATGATAGCCCTGAGGAATTTGAGAGCTAAAATTTCCGACCGTTGCTGTGCTTCGCGCCAGCTGTCCCAAATATCTTATCCACATAACGGTCATATCATTAGGGGCATTTATGTCTTATCATGTCAGGCTGCTCACTAGCTATAAATAGCCGCCCCTTCAACCACTAGCTGGTTGGTTTCTCCGAGAGATAGATTGACACTTCTCATTTACAGTATCCCATCCTCCAAGGACTTTGAGAGAAAATCCTCAGTGAGGAAAAACCCAAAACCCCAACACCTAAAACCCAAAGTGATTGAGCATCACTGAAGAGATTGTTCCAGTGTGGAACCGACGCTTGTTAACTTTGAAGACTGTGCATCTTCCAGACGGTTAAGCGTCATGGTCTAGAGCATCCAAGAGGAATTGTGGATCGCCAAGTGACCTAGTATATGAAGGTTTGGAAGTCACCTTGAAGACTTATCGCGAGTGATTGGGCGAGGTCTATGTGACCTTAGCTCAAGGAGAACACGGTAAGGACTGTGTGTCCTAGGACTGTGTGTCCTTTGGTTTAAATACCAAGCCGCTCCAACCAGATGTACAACTGTCACAACAGTTGGAACTGGTCTACCAAATCAGTGTCTTCACCAAGCTACTGGTACTATTTCCTCAACACTTTCATTTCCTCGCTTACTTGATGAAATTGATCGTTACTGTTTGCAGACTTTGACTGAAGACTTTCTCACTTTCCTCAACCCAAATTCTTCACTCACCTTGTCTTCTGCCTGCTTATCCTGTTTACACGCTTCTTGTGCTCTGTGTATGTTTCATTTCATCATGATGACTATGCTACTGCTTTGTTATGCATGCACTTGAGTACATTATCCACTGCTTTTATTTCATCACTTAGCAAATTCCTCAAGTAGTATTTCCTCAGTGACGAATTTGTAAAAATCGCCTATTCACCCCCCTCTAGTCGATATAACGCACTTTCAGTTGCTAAGAATGGGTCATTTCTAGAGAAGGAGTTTCTCTCGAAAGAAGTGAGTGGGAGAAAAGTAGAACTTGATGAGGTAATTGTACCTTCTCTCGAATTGGAAAGTAGCACATCAAAGAAAACCGTTCCCGTGATGCCTACACCAACTAGAGAAGAAGCTAATGATGATGATCATGAAACTTCAGATCAAGTTACTACTGAACCACGTAGGTCGACCAAAACATGTACCGCACCATAGTGGTACGGTAATCCTATCCTGGAAGTCATGTTGTTAGACAACATTGAACCTACGAACTATGAAGAAGCAACGATGAGCCCAGATTCCGACAAATGGCTTGAGGCCATGAAATCTGAGATAGGATCCATGTATGAGAACAAAGTGTGGACTTTGGTGGATTTGCCCGATGATCGTCAAGCCATTGAGAATAAATGGATCTTCAAGAGGAAGACAAACGCTGATGGTAATATCACTGTCTACAAAGCTCGACTTGTCACAAAAGGTTTTCGACAAGTTCAAGGGGATGACTACAATGAGACTTTCTCACTAGTAGCGATGCTTAAGTCTGTCAGAATCATGTTAGCAATTGCCGCATTTTATGATTATGAAATCTGGTAAATGGACATCAAAACTGCATTCCTTAACGGGTTTCTTAAAGAAGAGTTGTATATGATGCAACCAGAAGGTTTTGTCGATCCTAAGGATGCTAATAAAGTGTGCAAGCTCCAGCGATCCATCTATGGACTGGTGTAAGCATCTCGGAGTTGGAATATACGCTTTGATGATGTGATCAAAGCATTTGGTTTTATACAGACTTATGGTGAAGCCTGTATTTACAAGAAAGTGAGTGGGAGCTCTGTAGCATTTATGATATTATATGTGGATGACATATTGCTGATTGAAAATGATATAGAATTTCTGGATAGCATAAAAGGATATTTGAATAAGAATTTTTCAATGAAAAACCTCGGTGAAGCTGCTTACTTATTGGGCATCAAGATCTATAGGGATAGATCAAGACGCTTAATAGGACTTTCATAAAGCACATACCTTGACAAAGTTTTGAAGAAGTTCAAAATGGACCAATCAAAGAAAGGGTTCTTGCCTATGTTGCAAGGTCTGAAATTGAGTTAGACTGAAAGTCCGACCACGACAGAAGATAGAGAGAGAATGAAAGTCATTCCCTATGCCCCAGCCATAGGTTCTATAATGTATGCCATGTTGTGTACCAGACCTAATGTGATCTTTGCCATAAGTTTGGCGGGGAGGTACCAAAGTAATTCAGGAGTGGATCACTGGACATCGGTCAAGAATATCCTGAAGTACCTGAAAAGGACCAAGGATATGTTTCTCATTTATGGAGGTGACAAAGAGCTCGTCGTAAAGGGTTACGTCGATGCTAGCTTTGACTCAGATCCGGATGACTCTAAGTCACAAACCAGATACATATTTATATTGAATGGTGGAGCTGTGAGTTGGTGCAGTTCTAAGCAGAGCGTCGTGGCGGAATCTACATGTGAAGCGGAGTACATAGCTGCTCCGGAAGCAGCGCATGAAGGAGTCTAGATGAAGGAGTTCATATCCGATCTGAGTGTAATACCCAGCGCATCGGGTCCAATGACAATCTTTTGTGACAACACTGGAGCAATTGCCATAGCCAAGGAGCCCAGGTTTCACAAGAGAACCAAACACATCAAGCGACGCTTCAACTCCATTCGTGATAATGTCAATGATGGAGACATAGAAATTTGCAAAGTACATACAGGTCTAAATGTGGCAGACCCGTTGACTAAACCTCTTCCGCGAGCAAAACATGATCAGCACCAAGACTCCATGGGCGTTAGATTCATTACTATGTAATCTAGATTATTGACTCTAGTGCAAGTGGGAGACTGTTGGAAATATGCCCTAGAGGCAATAATAAAGTGGTTATTATTATATTTCCTTAATCATGATAAAGGTTTATTATTCATGCTATAATTGTATTGATCGAAAACTTAAATACATGTGTGGATAAACAAATACCAAGTCCCTAGTAAACCTCTACTAGACTAGCTCGCTGATCAAAAGATGATTAAGGTTTCCTGACCATAGACATGAGTTGTCATTTGATAATGGGATCACATCATTAGGAGAATGATGTGATGGACAAGACCTATCCGTTAGCATAGCATATGATCGTTTAGTTTATTGCTACTGCTTTCTTAATGTCAAATACATGTTCGTTCGACCATGAGATCATGCAACTCCCGTATACCAGAGGAATACCTTGTGTGCTATCAAATGTGACTTCATAACTGGGTGATCATAAAGGCGCTTGATACGTCTCCATCGTATCTATAATTTTTAATTGTTTCATGCCAATATTCTATAACTTTCATATACTTTTGGCAACTTTTTATATTATTTTTGGTACTAACATATTGATCCATTGCCCAGTGCCAGTTCCTGTTTGTTGCATATTTTTTGTTTTGCGGAATATCCATGCCAAACGAAGTACGAAGATTTTTTTTCGAATATATGTGATTCTTGGGAAAAAGAACCAACAAGAGACGATGCCCGAGGGGCCCACAAGGCCTAGGGGCGCGCCCCCTACCCTGGGCGCGCCTGGCAGGCTTGTGGCCACCCCGTAAGGCGGCTGGTGCCCTTCTTCGGCCGTAAGAAATATAATATCCAGATAAAAATCGTGTTAAAATTTCAGCTCAATCGGAGTTACGGATCTCCGGGAATTTAAGAAATGGTGTAAGGCCAGAAAACAGGAATGTAGAAACAGAAGGAAACAGAGAGAGAGAGAGAGAGAGAGATCCAATCTCGAAGGGGCTCTCGCCCCTCCGCCGCCATGGAGGCCATGGATCAGAGAAGAAGAAGGAGGGGCTCTCTCCCCTCTCTCCCGATGGCGCCGGAACGCCGCCGGGACCATCATCGTGACGGCGATCTACACCAAGAACTTCGCCACCATCATCGCCAACTCTCTCCCCCTCTATGCAGTGGTGTAACACCTCTTCTCCCAGCTGTAATCACTACTTAAACATGGTGCTCAATGCTATATATTATTATCCAATGATGTGTGGCTATCCTATGATGTTTGAGTAGATCCGCTTTGTCCTATGGGTTGATTGATGATCATGATTGGTTTGAGTTGTATGTTTTATTATTGGTGCTGTCCTATGGTGCTCTCCATGTCGTGAAAGTGTGAGGGATCCCCGCTGCAGGGTGTTGCAATATGTTCATGATTCGCTTATGGTGGGTGGCGTGAGTGACAGAAGCACAGACCCGAGTAAGCGGATTGTTGCGTATGGGAGTAAAGAGGACTTGATACTTTAATGCTATGGTTGGGTTTTACCTTAATGATCTTTAGTAGTTGCGGATTCTTGCTAGAGTTCCAATCATAAGTGCATATGATCCAAGTAGAGAAAGTATGTTAGCTCATGCCTCTCCCTCATACTCCCTCTGTTCCTTTATATAAGGTGTGTTTATTTTTTCAAAAGTCGAATGAGTGCAAGTTTGACCAAATTTTCAGAAAAATATATCAATATCCACAATACGAAATTTATATCATTTGATACATCATGAAAAGTAGTTACATATTTTATTTTTTAGGTATTGCAGATGTTGCCATTTTATTCTATAATCTTGGTCAAACTTTCAAATGGTTGACTTGCACAGAAACCAATACACCTTATATTCTGGAATGGAGGGAGTATAAAATTACAATAATGATTACCGGTCTAATTATCGATTGCCTAGGGACAAATAACTTTCTTGTGACAAAAAGCTCTCTACTAAAAATAACTTAATTGTTTCTTTATCTAAACAGCCCCTAGCTTTTATTTACGTGTTCTTTATTATCTTGCAAACCTATCCCTTTACACCTACAAAGTACTTCTAGTTTCATACTTGTTCTAGGTAAAGCGAACGTTAAGTGCGCATAGAGTTGTATCGGTGGTCGATAGAACTTGAAGGGAATATAAATTCTACCTTTAGCTCCTCGTTGAGTTCGACACTCTTACTTATCGAGAAAGGCTACAACTGATCCCCTATACTTGTGGGTTATCAAGACCTTTTTCTGGCGCCGTTGCCGGGGAGCAATAGCATGGGGTGAATATTCTCGTGTGTGCTTGTTTGCTTTGTCACTAAATAGTTTTTATTTTCTATTCTAAGTTGTCTTATATCTTTAGTTATGGATATGGAACATGAAATACCAAAAAAAAATAGGTGTACTTGCTACTCATGGAGAAGGGGAACCTCCTAAAACCCTCGATGCTCGTTATGTGGGAAATATAAAACACTACTTTGATAATCCTGAGAAAACCCCATTCAACTTGATAATGGGAGACACATTGGATCAACGTGAATACTTTAGGGATCATCGCTTGACTCAAAAAGGGAAACTATTATGGGATCAAGTTGAAATGTTGCATTGGTATGCTTGGAATTTATGCTTGAGATATGATTATACTTGTTGCTCTAGGATGAAGGCTCCACACCTTCCCTTTTCATGTAAATTTAATGATATGAAACCTTGGCTTCTTATGCTAATGATAGATATGATTACTATGATGTGGAATGAATAGAAGAATTTGTTGCTTTTAAGGGTGCTTATGAAATTGAATCTTTGTTTTGAAAAGTGTGAAAATTATGATGATGATGTTTACAGACCTGAAAATTATGCTATACTTAAATATTGCTATGAGAATTATGAATATAATGCCTATATTAATGAGTTTATTGAGAAAGTCTTCGCTGTCCAGGAAGAGACTAATATTTTGCAGGAAACCATGGAAGAAGAAATTGATGACACTGTGAGCTCATTAGATGAAAAAGATGACGAGGAGAGTGAAGAACAAAAGGAGGAAGAGCGGATGAGCTACCCGTGCCCACCTTCCGATGAGAGTAACTCTTCAACTCATATATTGTTTAATTTCTCTTCATGCTTACCGGAGGATGAATGCTATGATAATTGCTATGATCCCTTGGATTCGTTTGAAATATCCCTTTTTGATGAAATTGATGCTTGCTATGCTTGTGGCCATGATGCCAATATGAATTATGCTTCTGGAGATGAACTTGCTATAGTTCCTTATGTTAAGAATGAAATTGTTGCTATTGCACCCACACATGATAGTCCTATTATCTTTTTGAATTCTCCCAACTACACCATATCGGAGAAGTTTGCGTTATTAAGGATTATATTGATGGGTTGCGTTTTACTATTGCACATGATGATTTTGATGAATATAATATGCATGTGCTTGCTGCTCCTACTTGCAATTATTATGAGAGAGGAACTACATCTCCACCTCTCTATGTTTCCAACACGATAAAATTTCAAGAAACTGCTTATGCTATGTATCGGCCTTTACTTTGTGTGCATGAATTATTCTTTTATGACATGCCGATGCATAGGAAGAGAGTTAGAATTCGTTTTTGCATGATATATGCTGCTTTGTGCTCAATACTAAAATACAAATCATTGCTAATTAAAATTGGCTTTGATATACCTTGGGATCCGGGTGGATCCATTACTTGAGCACTATATGCCTAGCTTAATGGCTTTAAAGAAAGCGTTGCCAGGGAGACAACCCAGAAGTTTTAGAGAGTCATTTTATTCTGTTGTGTGCTTTTAAAAAGTTAAAAAATATATAGAGGGGAACCTAAAACTTTTCAAAAGGAAAAGCGAAAGTAAGAAAGACAAGCACCGTTGAAGTGGGGGAGCTCCTTGAACTTTGTTCATGCCCATGGAAACTTTGCAAGTCTTGAATTACAAAAACTTTTCAACAAAAATAATTATCCCCTTGTACAAATCCATTGTATTATAAAAATAATGTGCCAAAATTTGCCTTTAGGATGATTAGATTGTTTGTTTGGTATGTGCAGTGCAAAAACAGAAACTTTGGCTGTGGTGCGTGAATTTACATTTTTTACTGGAACGTAAAACGTTTCTGAATTTTTTACACAGTACTGCTTTTCAAATTTTTTATCTTTTTAATATTTTTTCAGAATTTTTGGAGTTACAGAAGTATGGCCAATGTTCAGATTGCTATAGACTGTTCTATTTTTGACAGATTCTGTTTTTGATGCATTGTTTTGCGTGTTTTGATGAATCTATAGATTGTATCGGTGATATAAGCCATGGTGAAGTTATAGTAAAGTAGTTATAATGCAAAAATAAAATATGAATTGGGTTGCAATAGTACTTACAGTTGTGATTTGCTTTATTATACTAACGGATCTCACGAGGGTTTTGTTAAGTTTTGTGTGATTGAAGTTTTCAAGTTTTGGGTGAGATCACGATGGATGAAGGAATAAGGAGTGGCAACAGCCTAAGCTTGGTGATGCCAGAGGCACCCCAAGGTAATATTCAAGGACTCCCAAGCAACTAAGCTTGGGGATGCCCTGGAAGGCATCACCTCTTTCTTGTAACGACCATCGGTAATTTTACTTGGAGCTATATTTTTATTCGTCACATGATATGCGTAAATTCTTGGAGCATCTTTTGTGTTTATTTTTCACTTTTCTTTTATGCACCATGCTGGTATGAGACAGTCCTTGGTTGATTTATAGAATGCTCTTTGCAGTTCACTTTTATCTTTTGAGTATGGCATTATAGGATGCTTCATGGGCTTCACTTATATCTTTTGAAGTTTGGATTGCCTGTTTCTCTACATAGGAAAACCGTCATTTGTTGAATGCTCTTTTGCTTAGCTTATATTTGTTAAAGCATGGGCATATCTTTTGTAGAAAGAATTAAATTCTCTTACTTCACTTATATCTATTTAGAGAGTCAATAGGAATTGGTCATTCACATGGTTAGTCAAAAAATTCTACATAAAACTTGTAGATCACTAAATATGATATGTTTGATTCCTTGCAATAGTTTTGCGATATAGAGATGGTAATAGTGGGAGGTACTAGTGAATGATTGTGGTTTAGTAACAATATTGGTGGTAAGGTTTGTGATTCCCAAAGAATGCACGTATGGTCTCTCGTTATGCGATGAAATTGTAGCATGATTTATTATTGATTGTCTTCCTTATGAGTGGCGATCGGGGACGAGCGACGGTCTTTTCCTACCAATCTATCCCCCTAGGGGCATGCATAGTAGTACTTTGCTTCGAGGGCTAATAAACTTTCGCAATAAGTATGTAAGTTCTTTATGACTAATGTGAGTCTATGGATTATACACACACTCACCTTTCCGCAATTTGCTAGCCTCTTCGATATCGTGCATTGCCCTTTCTCACCTCGCGAGTTGGTGCAAACTTCGCTGGTACATCCAAACCCCGTGATATGATACGCTCTATCACACATAAGCCTCATTATATCTTCCTCAAAACAGCCACCATACCTACCTATCATGGCACTTCCATAGCCATTCCGAGATATATTGCCATGCAACTTCCATCATCATCATCATATACATGACTTGAGCGTTCATTGTCATATTGCTTTGCATGATCGTAAGATAGCTAGCATGATATTTTCATGGCTTGTCCATTTTTTGATATCTTTGCTATGCTAGACCATTGCACATCCTGGTACACTGCCAGAGGCATTCATATAGAGTCATACTTTGTTCTACATATCGAGTTGTAATATTGAGTTGTAAGTAAATAGAAGTGTGATGATGGTCATTATTAAAGCATTGTCCTAGTGAGGAAAGGATGATGGAGACTATGATTCCCCCACAAGTCGGGATGAGACTCCGGACGAAAAAAAGAGAGGCCAAAGAGCCCAACAAAAAAAGAAAAAAGAAAAAAAAGAAAAAGGAAAGAAAAAGAGAGAAGGGGTAATGATACTATCCTTTTTCCACACTTGTGATTCAGAGTAGCACCATGTTTTTCATATAGAGAGTCTCCTATGCTGTCACTTTCACATATGACTAGTGGGAATGTTTCATTATAGAACTTGGCTTGTATATTCCAATGATGGGCTTCCTCAAATTGCACTAGGTCTTCGTGAGCGCAAGCGAGTTGGATGCACACCCACTTAGTTTTCTTTTGAGCTTTCATATACTTATAGCTCTAGTGCATCCGTTACATGGCAATCCCTACTCCTTGCATTGACATCAATTGATGGGCATCTCCATAGCCCATTGATTAGCCACGCCAATGTGAGACTTTCTCCTTTTCCTGTCTTCTCCACACAACCTCCACCATCATATTCTATTCCACCTATAGTGATATATCCATGGCTCACGCTCATGTATTGTGTGAGGGTTGAAAAAGCTTGAGAATGTTAAAAGTATGAAACAATTGCTTGGCTTGTCATCAGGGTTGTGCATGATAAATACTTTGTGTGATGAAGATAGAGCATGACAAGATTATATGATTTTGTAGGGATAACTTTCTTTAGCATTGATATTTTGAAAGATATGATTGTTCGTTGGGATGCCTGAGTATTGATGTCTTATGTCAAATTATAGACTATTGCTTTGAATCACTCGTGTCTTAATATTCATGCCATGATTAGATTATGTGATCAAGATTATGCTAGGTAGCATTCCACATCAAAAAATATCTTTTTTATCATTTTCTTACTCGAGGACGAGCAGGAATTAAGCTTGGGGTTGCTGATACGTCTCCGTCGTGTCTATAATTTTTGATTGTTTCATGCCAATATTCTACAACTTTCATATACTTTTGGCAACTTTTTATATTATTTTTGGGATTAAGATATTGATCTAGTGCCCAGTGCGAGTTCCTGTTTATTGTATATTTTTTGTTTCGCAGAATATCCATAACAAACGACGTCCAAACGCAATAAAAATTTACGGAGATTTATTTTGGAATATATATGATTTTGGGAAAAAGAATCAACGCGAGACGATGCCCGAGGGGCCCACAAGCCCTAGGGGCGCGCCCCCTACCCTGGGCGCGCCTGGCAGGCTTGTGGCCACCCCGTAAGGTGGTTGGTGCCCTTCTTCGGCCGCAAGAAAGATAATTTCTGGATAAAAATCGTGTTAAAATTTCAGCCCAATCGGAGTTACGTATTTCCGGAAATTTAAGAAACGATGAAAGGCCGGAAAACATGAACGCAGAAACAGAAGGAAACAGAGAGAGAGATCCAATCTCGGAGGGGCTCTCGCCCCTCCGCCGCCATGGAGGCCATGGACCAGAGGGGAAACCCTCCTCCCATCTAGGGGGAGGTCAAGGAAGAAGAAGGAGGGGGGATCTCTCCCACCTCTCTCTCGGTGGCGCTGGAACGCCGCCGGGGCCATCATCGTGACGGCGATCTACAACAACAACTTCGCCGCCGTCATCACCAAGTCTCTCCCCCTCTATGCAGCGGTGTAACACCTCTTCTCCCCGCTGTAATCTCTACTTAAACATGGTGCTCAACGCTATCTATTATTATCCAATGATGTGTGGCTATCCTATGATGTTTGAGTAGATCCGCTTTGTCATATGGGTTGATTGATGATCATGATTGGTTTGAGTTGTATGTTTTATTATTGGTGCTGTCCTATGGTGCTCTCCATGTCGCGCAAGCGTGAGGGATCCCCGTTGTAGGGTGTTGCAATATGTTCATGATTCGCTTATAGTGGGTAGCGTGAGTGACAGAAGCACAGACTGAGTAAGTGGGTTGTTGCGTATGGGAGTAAAGAGGACTTGATACTTTAATGCCATGGTTGGGTTTTACCTTAATGATCTTTAGTAGTTGCGGATGCTTGCTAGAGTTCCAATCATAAGTGCATATGATCCAAGTAGATAAAGTATGTTAGCTCATACCTCTCCCTCATATAAAATTGCAATAATGATTGCCGGTCTAGTTATCGATTGCCTAGGGACAAATAACTTTCTTGTGACAAAAAGCTCTCTACTAAAACTAACTTAATTGTTTCTTTATCTAAACAGCCCCTAGCTTTTATTTACGTGTTATTTATTATCTTGCAAACCTATCCCTTTACACCTACAAAGTACTTCTAGTTTCATACTTGTTCTAGGTAAAGCGAACGTTAAGTGCGCGTAGAGTTGTATCGGTGGTCGATAGAACTTGAAGGGAATATAAATTCTACCTTTAGCTCCTTGTTGGGTGCGACACTCTTACTTATCGAGAAAGGCTACAACTGATCCCCTATACTTGTGGGTTGTCAGTGCTCTACAGGTATCTCTGAAGGTGTCTGTTGAGTTGGCGTGAATCGAGATTGGGATTTGTCACTCCGTATGACGGGAGAGGTATCTCTCTCGGTAGTACAGCATCACAAGAAGCTTGCAAGCAAAGTGACTGAGGAGTTAGTTACAAGATGATGTATTATGGAACGAGTAAAGAGACTTGCTGGTAACGAGGTTGAACTAGGTATAGAGATACCGATGATCGAATCTCGGGCAAGTAAAATACCGACGGACAAAGAGAACTACGTATGTTGTCATAAAGGTTCGACCGATAAAGATCTTCGTAGAATATGTAGGAACCAATATGGGCATCCAGGTCCTGCTATTGGTTATTGACCAGAGAATCGTCTCGGTCACGTCTACATCTTTCTCGGACCCGTAGGGTCCGCACGCTTAACGTTCATTGACGATATAGTATTATATGAGTTATGTATGTTGGTGACCGAATGTTGTTCGGAGTCCCGGATGAGATCATGGACATGACGAGGAGCTCTGGAATGGTCCGAAGGTACAGATTGATATATAGGATGATAGTGTTTGGTCTCCAGAAGGGTTCCGAAATTCACCGGAAGGGTTTCGGATGTTTCCAGAAATGTTCTGGTGCGAGGACACTTTGGTTGGGCCAAGGGGTAAGGCCCACGGGGCTTTAGGTCGGCTCAAAAGGAAGTTTTGCGGAGGTCGGGGACCAGACGCCAGGGACCCTGGCTTCTGGCCCTTGGCCAGACGCCGAGGAGCATTGCGTCTAGGCCAGACGCCGAGGACTGTGGCGTCTGGTGCTGGAATCCGAGAAGGGCGCTTCCTTGCATTCCAAACCGACTTTGGGGAGGCCCTCTCTCCAAGTAACGACCCCAGGGATCAACATATAAATAGAGGGGCAGGGCTAGCCCCTAGCACACACCACGATTCACCAAGCCATGTGCCGGCACCCACTCTCCCTCTAGTTCATCCTCTGCTCTAAATCCGTTGTGCTTGGCGAAGCCCTGCGGAAATAGTTTCACCACCACCGTCACCACGCCGATGTGCTGTCAGAACTCATCTACTACTTCGCCCCTCTTGCTGGATCAAGAAGGCGAGGACGTCATCGAGCTGAACGTGTGCTGAACGCGGAGGTGCCGTACGTTCGGTGCTTGATCGGAACGGATCGTGAATGTGTACGACTACATCAACCACATTGATAAACGCTTCCACTTAGTGATCTACAAGGGTATGTAGATGCTCTCCCTCTCTCGTAGCTATGCATCTCCATGGATAGATCTTGCGTGTGCGTAGAGTTTTTTTTGTTTTCCATGCAACGTTTCCCAACACCTTAAGCAAGATGACATGATGTAGACAAAGTAAACTCAATCAATATGAATAAACCCCGTCTTTTTATCCTTAATGGCAACGATACAAATACGCATCATGTCCCTTTCTGTCACTGGGATTGAGCACCGCAAGATCGAACCCATCACAAAGGACCTCTCCCATTGCAAGATAAATCAATCTAGTTGGCCATACCAAACAGATAGACCAGAGATAAATACAAAGCTATAACAATCATGCATAAAAGAGTTCATAGAAGACTCAAATAATATTCATGAATAATCTAATCATAAACCAACAATTCATCGGATCCCAACAAACAAACCGCAAAACAAGATCTAGGAGAACATTGTATTGAGGATCAAAGAGAGAGAAGAAGCCATCTAGCTACTAGCTATGGACCCGTAGGTCTGTGGTAAACTACTCACTCATCATCGAAAGGGTAGTAAGGATGATCTAGAAGCCCTTCATGGTCGATTCCCCCTCCGGAAGAGTACCAGAGAAGGCCTCCAGATGGGATCTCGAAGGAACAGAAATTTGCGGCGGTGGAAAAAGTATTTTTGGTGGCTCTCTGATGTATTGAGAATATTTGGGAATTTATGGAAGTGGAATTAGATCAAGAGGTTCCATGAGGGGCCCACAAGCCTGGGGGCGCACCATATGGGCTTGTCGCTCCCTCGTGGCTCCGTAGGTCTTCTCGCGAAGCTTCTAGGGTCACTTATGATCCAGAAAAATCGTCAAAAAGTTTCCTAGCGTTTGGATTCCGTTTAGTATTGATTTCCTGAAAAGTCAAAAACAAGCAAAAAACAGTAATTGACACTGGGCACTAGGTTAATAGGTAGTCGCAAAAAATGATATATAATTGCATAATAAACATCTAAGATTGATACTATAATAGCATGGAACAATAAAAAAATATAGATATATTGGAGACGTATCACGCGCCCGCTGGCTTTGGCTTGATACGTCTCCAACGTATCTATAATTTTTAATTGTTCCATGCTATTATGTTATCAATCTTGGATGTTTTATATACACTATCAAGCAATTATATATCATTTTTTGGGACTAAGCTATTAACTTAGTGCCCAGTGCCAGTTGCTGTTTTTTGCTTGTTTTTGGTTTCGCAGAATATCAATACCAAACGAAGTCCAAATGCCACGAAACTTTTTGGAGATTTTTTCTTGACAAAAGAGACACTAGAAGCTTCGGGAGAAGACCAGATGATGGACCGTGGGCCCACAAGCCACCAGGGCACGCCCAGGGGGTATGCGCGCCCTGGTGTGTTGTGGGGCCCACGTGGCTCCGTCTGACCTAACTCGGCCTTTATAAATTCTCTAAAATCGTGAAACCAACAAGGGAGTCCACGAAATACTTTTTCTGCCGACGCATGTTCCAGAACCACGAGATCCCATCTGGAGGCCTTTTCCGGCACTCTGCAGAAGGGGGATTCGATCATGGAGGGGCTCTACATCATCCTTGCTGTCCTTCCGATTATGCGTGATTAGTTTACCACGGACCTATGGGTCCATAGTTAGTAGCTAGATGGCTTCTTCTCTCTATTTGATCTTCAATACAATGTTCTCCTTGGTGTTCTTGGAGATCTATTTGATGTGATGACTTTTTGCGGTGTGTTTGTTGGGATTCGATGAATTGTTAATTTATGATCAGATCTATCCATAAATATTATTTCACTTTTCTCTGAACTCTTTATGCACGATTACTATAGCCTCGTATTTCTTCTTCGATTTATTTGTTTGGTTTGGCCAACTAGATTGATTTATCTTGCCATGGAAAGAGGTGCTTTGTAATGGGTTCGATCTTACGGTGCTCAATCCCAGTGACAGAAAGGGACATGGCACGTATGTATCGTTGCTATTAAAGGTAAAAAGATGGGGTTTATTCATACGTGAGTTTATCTTGTCTATATCATATCATCTTGCTTAAGGCGTTACTCTGTTTTTCCATAAACTTAATACACTAGACACATGCTAGATAGGGGTCGATGTGTGAAGTAATAGTAGTAGATGCAGGCAGGAGTCGATCTACTTGTCTCAGACGTGATGCCTATGTATGATCATTGCCTTGGATAACGTCATAATTATTTGCTTTTCTATCAATTGCCCAACAGTAATTTGTTTACCCATCGTATGCTATTTTCTTGAGAGAAGCCTGTAGTGAAAACTATGGCCCCAGGTCTATCTTTTATCATATTTTTAAACCAAAAATGCCTTGCTGCAATTTTCTTTATTTATTTTATTTTGTATTTTTGTTCGTTCTATCTATCAAAAACTATACAATTTAATCTTGCTCATAACCGTTGAGGGATTGACAACCCTTCTGCTCGTTGGGTTGCAAGTATTTGTTGTTTGTGTGCAGGTGATGTTAACGAGTCATTGCTTGGTTCTCCTATTGGATTGATAACCTTGGTTTCATAACTGAGGGAAATACTTATCTCTACTGTACTGCATCATCCTCTCCTTTTCGGGGAAATCCCAACGCAGTTCACAAGTAGCATGGCTTCAGGCCAGGACCAATCTAGCCCTTGGAGCCATCTCTCTATCCCTACCGACCCTGAGGTACAGGTCATCTTCCACTCCTCGACATGTTGGGACCTTGGCAACGGGCGCTCTTGTAAATTCTGGATGGATCATTGGATCCACGGCCAATCAGTTGCCGCGATCGCGCCGGCTATCTATGCTATGGTGCCAAAATGATGCCACCAATGTCGCCTGGTTGCCGATGGACTAGAGGGCCGAGCCTGGGTTCAGGATATCGTAGGCGCCTTGGGAACCCTGGCCACAATCCAATACACTGAGCTCTGGAGGCGTGTGCTCCCGATCACTCTCTCTGATCAGCCGGACAATCTAAGATGGCGTTGGACTACAAACAACCTCAGCCGAACAATCTAAGATGGCGCTGGACTACAAACAACCTCTACTCAGCAAAGTCTTGCTACGAAGCCCTATTCCTAGGCTCCACGACATCTCCGTAGGCAGCACTCACATGGAAGACTTGGGCTCCTCTCAGCGTCAAATTCTTCATATGGCTGGCCCTAAAAGACCGGTGTTGGACCAACGAGAGGCTGGCACGCCACGGCCTACCACACAACCCTACTTGTGTGTTCTGCAATCAAACTATTGAGTCCATGCAGCACCTCCTTATCGGCTGCCCCTTCTCCGGCATGGTCTGGCACGATGTCTTCTCGAAGCTTCGGCTAACCGCCAACATGCCGCAAGGTGACGAGCCCTTCTTTGACTGGTGGCAAGCATCCATAGCGTCAGCCCCGACTTCTGTTCGCAAAGACACCGCTTCCCTTGGGATCATCGTGGCCTGGACCCTCTGGAAGCATAGGAATGCTTGCACCTTCGACAACGCGCGACCATCTACTGCCGAAGCTACCCGGGCTGCCCTTGTCAAAGCTAGGATGTGGGCTTCGGCAGGGGCCAAGGGGCTATGCGTTTTCATTTTTGAACTACCTTGAACGAAACTTGTATCTATGCTTCGCTAGTCTAGCCACAGTTCTAGTGTGTAGCTTCATCTAGAGCTTGTAACTCATCTCTCCTATTAATAAAATGATACGCACTTTGCGTATTCGAGAAAAAAAATGTGAGGTATTATCTGACATCTTGATGTGAGATAGAAAATCCGTATAATTATTTGCATGCTACACAAAAATGACAAATATCTGGCTAAAACAACAAAGAAAAAGCCCATTTTAATCGATGTATTTGTCTTTTTTACATCAAATATGAGCAAATATGCTCATGAAGTATTATGCATGTATACTACAAATATATATCTACATGTACACTTTTTTCAGATTTTTTTGAGGTGTGGAAAATGTATTTTCGCTGAAAAAAGAGAGCTCTATGGAGCTGTTGGGTTGGATCGATGCATGCTTGTAAGTTGTTATGTGTTGAAATCAGATTAAACAGCAACAAAATTGTCCAATGCATCGAAATCCAGCAGGGCCGTGGGAATATAGTTGGGCTGATTTTGATCTTTAGCTGACCAAAATTGATAAGAAATAAAATAAGATTTTAACTGGTACTAGGGACTATAGCTAGTCCTCCAAACCGATGAATGCTTTCAGCAGCTCCTTGGCCACGTCCGGGGTGGAGACGAACTCGATGCAGTAATCTTCAAGCTCCTTGCAATGGTGACGGCGCGCCAGCTTCGCAGTGGCCAAAAGGTTCTCTTTCGACAAGGACTCGCACAGCAAGTTCTCACACATGGCCTTCATTCACCTTAGCCCAAACCGGCACGCCGCCGTGAGAATGTTGACGGCCAGCAACCTAGTGCCGTCTCCAGGAAGAAACTCGTCGGTGTAGATAAAATGGAGCAGGGCCTTGAACACGGCAGCCTTCATGTCGTCGACCCGTACCACGGCGGCGGCGTGATCATCCTCCTTCTTCTTGGTGGCCACCACCGCTTGGTGTAAGGCTGGTGCCCACGCAGCGATCACGAGCTTGTGCGCGCGGATCTCGCTCTCCTCGACTAGGAAGGTCATGTCCGAGCCATTCTCGCTTGCCAGCAGTTGCTCGAGTTGCGTGGAGATTTGGGAGGGTGGCACGGTGACCATGAATCTGGCGCCAATGGTGTTAGTCCTACTAGTGTAGGGCTCCTTAGTGATGTCGACTTCGCAGCGTATGGTCAAGGAGCCATCACTTGCCATGTACTTTGATTTCGCATTTTCTATGCCGATACACTTGGGAGTTGGGACAACCCCATGACGTAGCAGTGTCCCTCGCAAAGAGAGTGATGGAGCTGCTCTTCACGGTGAGCGGCCACGTCCCGCTCGGGTCTTGGATCTTGAAGCACCTGCACGCCTTGACGTCGGGGAATCCTTTAGGAAGATCAGATACAAGCGAGAGGAAAACAGGGATGTAGTGCCCAGCGTCGTCGGATCTCCCCGATGGGTGCACGTCAGGGTGGACGCGGTCCGGGCCGGTCCGGTCTTTGACCGAGCCGTGCTTTGGACCGGCCGCGGCCGGTCCGGACCGAACCGGACCGAGCTGCCGAGCGGTCCGCTTTCTCAAGACCGGACCGGCAGCACCCCAGCTCGGTGAAGCCTGAGAGGACCCAATGGACCGAGAGATGGATGTGTTCATTTGAAGCAGTACGTGAAGCTAGCACAGCTGGATCGATGGATTTCAAGCAGTACTTGCAAGCTAGCATACTAGCAGGCAGCTCGATGGATTCATTCAAGTACTTGCAACTAGCACAGCTGGATCGATGGATTTGAAGCAGTGCATGCAAGCTAGCTAAAGCTGGTGGATTGATTTATTTGGAGCATAACAAGCAGGCATTTTTGCCACTGTAAGCGTATATTTATTTTTTGAAAGGAAAAAACACAACATATTTCAGTTTTAGCACAACACAACCAGTACTCTGCGGAAGAAGAAACAGAGACAGTCTAGTAGCCTGGCAAAAAATGTATCTGAACCAAACAAGTTTATTACATCCATGTGACATCAACAGTCTTCTAAAAAACTCTCCAATACATTTTTGCTGTGGCAAGCAAACGTTGATTCACTTGCAGACAGCAGATGCTGAAGAAAAACACCACCACAAGGCATCACATGACACCTCCACTCTTGCAGATCTGCAAACTTGAGCCTGATGCTCTGCAGAGAGGATACTAGACACAAATCTTTGAATTTTGGACATCAAAACACTGAATTTTAACAGCAACAAATAGCATGTACCACATCCACAATTCAAACATGAGTTCATATCATCATTGAACGGCACGATTACAAACTTGCAATGACATTTCATAGTTCATAACATTTGCAAGTTCCAACATAACACACAAATGAAAGGTTCATCTTCAAACTTTAGGAGGGTCCATCCAACATAACAATTGTGAGTCCAACATTAACACACAAATGAAAGGTTCATCCAACATAACAATTGCAAGTCCAACATTAACACAAATGCAAAAGTAGCATCCACATCAGAATATCTCTTTGACATCCATCTCCAAAATAGCAAGAGCAACATCCACATGTCTACAATAAAGAAAAGAGACATTCACATAAGCATATTGGGTATCATATGACAAGTATGACAAGTGAAACATGTAGGAATAATAGTTACCAATTGTTACTCTTCGCCACACTTTAGGAGGGTAGCTTTATGGTCTCAACATCCTCATCCTCCTCATCCTCCCTCGGCTACATAGCCAAATGTTCACATCACATAGGACAAACGAAATAGAAAGAAAATGTAAAGAAAAAATAGCAAACATACCAACACATTCAAGTCGACATGTGCACCCTTGATATAACTTGCACTACAAACCAAGGCCTCCACCGTAGAGGGATTCAGAGAACTCCTATAGTCATCTAATACAACACAAGTTGACAAATGTTAGTTCGAGGGTGAGAAGTTGACAAGTTCGTATCCAAAGTTTAAAAGGACAAGTTGACATACCTAAAATCCTCCCGGTCGTGCTAAAGGTTGATTCCGATGAGACGGAGGTAGCCGGGATAGTGAGGAACTTTTTTGCTATCTTTGCCATCATTGGGTACCTAGGAGCATGCACTTTCCACCAGCCAAGAAGATCAAGAGGAACTTTGGGAGGCTCACATTTATCCTCTAGATAATTTCTAAGCTCACTCTTTGATATTTGTGTTGAACGGGCCGATAAGAATGACTCATACCCAGCTTGAATTGGGATGCTTGTAGACAAAGATGCACTTGCTTCTGCTCCACCTCCATTATCTTGGGCAACGCATTTGTCATACAAGGTCTCCAACTCTTCCATTACAAGGTCGAACTCATGTTTACATCTCATCGGTCCATAAAGTTCTCCAAAGGCCCACTCTATGTAATTCATCTTGTACCTTGTATCAAAAATAGCAAGCACATGTTCAAATTCTCATCTATATTCAACTCTTATATGGACATGAGTTAAAAACAGCAAGCACATGTTCAAAAACAGCAAGCATATGTTCAATAACACATCTATATTCAACTTCTATATGAGCATATGAGTAAAAACAGCACACATTTGTTGAAAGACAGCAAGCATATGTACCTTGGATCAAACACGGTAGCAATCACCATGGCATTGTTCTTTTCTTCCCAATATTTGTCAAACTTTTCGGCCATTACCCTGTAGTGTTCACTTGTACTTTTCATTGCCTCTTTGATTGCAACCTTGACGCCAACAATGTGTAAGTAGAAGATGTTCGAAGTAGGATATAAACTGCCGGAAAAAGCGGTCGTCACCACAGCCAAACTTTTAAGCAACGGAGCAATAAGGTCATACATATCCCACTCTGCTTCTAACGGTGCCCAAGCATAGTTGGCATCGGAACCCGCATGAGAGGTCAAGGCATCTTTGTATTTACGGGCAGTTTTAATCATCTTATAGGTTGAACTCCATCTTGTTTGGCAATCTAGGTGCAAACGCCTACCAACCTTGACACCTAAGCTTTTGCAAGTGTCAACAAATGCTTTGAGACGAGAAGGTGACCTCTTGAAATATTTCACCGTCTGTCTCAAGCTCTTTATCAAAGGTTCTAAGACCGATGTCCCATCTTGCACCACCAAATTGAGGATGTGTGCACAACAACGAACATGGAAATATTGGGCGTCGAAATCTGCACCTACAAAAGAATTGGAGCATACAAGTTAAAAACAACAAGCATACCTCTCATATGAGCACAAAAACAGCAAGCATATGTTCAACTCCTTATCTATATTCAACTTCTATATGAGCATACGAGTCAAAAACAGCAAGCATATGTTCAACTCCACAAGCATATGTTCAACTCCTTATCTATATTCAACTTCTATATGAGCATACAAGTGAAAAACAGCAAGCATATGTTGAAAAATCACAAGCATACCTCTACGAACCAAGAACTTTGCCTTCAAAGCATCGACGGCACCATCATTGTTAGAAGCATTGTCGAGTGTGACGGACGTGATTTTGTTCTCAATCTTCCATTCGGTCACACACACATAGAGAGCATCGGCAATGACATTTCCAGAGTGAGGAGAATCCAACTTTATGAAAGCAAGCACACAGGTTTGCATCTTCCAATTCTCATCTATAAAGTGTGCAACCACACACATGTAAGATATGGTCTGATTACTTGTCCACAAATCCGTAGTTAGGCTAATGGAGTCCACACCCTTTAGGAGGGATTTAAGCACCTCCTTTTCTCTATGGAAAACCTGCATGCACTCACTTTTTATTGCCTTCCTTCCAATGGGTTGATAATTTGGATTCATGCTCTTCATTAGAATGTTGAACCACTTATGTTCAACCATTCTAAATGAATACTCGTGCACACATATCATCTTAGCAACAAGCTCTTTGATGATTCCTTGGTCATACTCAATGGAATGGTCCATTGTTGGAGCATTGTTTTTTCGGAAAAAAAAGATTTGCTTGGATGGCTTCCCTAGCTTTCTTGTTCTTGTAATTCTTACACACTTTGTGATGCCTTCTAATAGTTGAGGTGCTACCACCTTGTTCATATGCATATTCAGCATCACAATAATTGCAACATGCCTTCAACTCAAGCTTTCCAGGTTCCTTCTTTGATGGCCTCTTGTCCTTATGAAAATGGACCCAAACTTTTGACGTCTTCCTAACAGGAGCATTGGCTCTTGGCCTCTTGGTCTTTTTCTTGTTCCTTTCTCTTGCATCCTCATCACTGGAAATAACATGCACGATTTCTTCATCGGACATATCATCACCTCCTTCGGCTTCTAGTTCAGCAGCTGATTCCTTGTACCCATCAGACGTATCCTCATCGGAATCCGACATATCACCACCTCCAGATGGGACGACAAATTCCTCATATTCCTCATCGTCCTTGTCCTCCTCCTCCTGAATGCCCTCGTCCTCGTCCTCATCGTCCTCCTCCTCTTCCTCCTCTGACACCTAACACACATGAGCACACATATAAGAAAAAACAGTACCTATATGGCTATATGGGAATATGGCTACATCCATCATTCATCAAGCAAAACAAGCATACCATAGTAGATGCATGAGCCATCTCGGAGTCGTTTGCGGAGCCGGAGGCAGCAGCTTCCGCGGCACGCACGCCAGCGCCGGTGCGGTCGGGGAGACGCGAAGGCGGCGGAGGGTGTTTTTTTAACCTGCAAATCAAATCTGCGGTTGGGGCATTGGTATAGTCTTTCGCCTTCTTAATCGGCTTCGGCGGCTTGCCCTTCTTCCGAACCGGCGGAGGCAGCGGCGATTCTTGCCTAATTAAGTATCTTAAGCTCTTTTCCTTTGCCTTCATCTTGCCCTTCTCATCCTTCTCCCTCTCCTTCTCCTTCCCAAGTGCATTTCCCTTCTCATTCCCCTTCCCCTTCACCATTCTCTACAAAAAAGCACATAATCAGTACACAATAGCAATGACTAGATCATCAAATGTACAACTTCTACCTCTACATTGTCAGAAAAACAGCAACCTATCTCTACCTCATTCAGCCTATACATCATCATCAGTACAAGTGTAGATCTATTAACAATAAAGCAGCAACCTATACCTCTACCTCATCACTTCATTGGTTCATTAATCATCAAATAAACAGCAACCTATACCTAAAACAGAGGGCAGACTACAGAGGATGAGATAGTAGAGGATGAGGTTACCTGAGCTCCTCCCTCTTCGTCGCGCTCGGCAAGGAACCAGGGGAGGCGGGACCGACGGCGTGCTGGTTGCGTCCCTGCTGCTTGATCTGCGTCACCGGCGTACCCGTGCTCCTCCAGCTCGGACAAGGGAAGATGGCGATGGAGAGGGACGGCCCGCGGCCGGATGGGGCGACGTGCGACGGCGCCGTCGCCTTGGAGAGTGGCGTCTCTGTCTCTCTGCCTTTGGTGGCGGCGTGGGACTGGGAGGAACGGATCGATTGAGCCAGTGCGGCGTGCCCTAGCGATCGAGCCATCGAACAGGAGCTGCGCTGCGGCCTGCGGGGCGCCTGAGCCTTGGGCCGCTTCTCGGTCCGCTCAGTCGGGCCGGTTAAAAACAGGACCGGACCGGGTGTGTTATCGGGCCGATTTCCAGAGCTCGGACCGACCAAATTTTCTAGCGGGCCTAGACCGTACGGTCCGGTCCTTAACGGGCCACGAGCGGGCCGAAAAGCCCGCTCGTCACGTCCAGGCTGAGGTACACGCCTAACATCCAGTCATAGCCGCCGACCTTAAAAAGGCTGGAATGGATCCTTTGGCCAACGCCATGACTCCTCTGCACGGCGTTAAAGTTGGGGATCTTGAAGTCGTGCCAGCCGTGCACCTCCTCCGACGCGTTGAACGTCGACGAGCTCTTCTGCGACAGAAGGGAGGGGTTGCGGTAAAGGCCATGCATGGCCATTACAACTACTGCTCTCTACGATCTCGATTATCAAAGGGCTGCAGGTTTCCTTGAGCTCCTCGTACTCCTGCGTCGCCATCACGGCCGCGAGCACGTCGGGGTGGGTTGCAATGTACTCGATGCAGGATTGCTGGAGCTGCCGGCAGCTCTTCCGGCCACGCACCAGCTAGCAGCACCGTTGACATGACGGTCGCTACGTTGAGGTTCTCGGAGAGGATCTTCTCGCACATGAGCCGCAGCCTGTGCAGGTCGTACCGGTCGGCTGGCACCAACAGGTCGCGTGCCATGGCTTCACAGCGCCTAGCCTTGGAGGGGCGCCGTGCCACGTTTTTGCTTGGTGTTATGGGCAGCTCGTAGGTGTAGATGAAGCGGAGCATGGCCCTGAAGGTGGAGACGCTCATGTCATCGATCCTGATGGCCCGCGCCCCCGCGGTGGAAGTGGAACTGTGCCACCTGAACTCGGCGGCGAAGACGGACGAACGCATGGCGAGCACAAGCTTGTGCGCCTTGATCTCCGTCTGCTCCACCAAGAACGTCACGTCCGGCGGTATGCTGCTGGACGCGTCCGGTAGCATGGGAGATGGTCGGCGATGATGGCACCGCGACGACGAAGCGTTTCGTGCTCTCCGTTTTAGCAACCGGTTTCTCGTCGAGCACGCCGACGGTGCAGAGAATGGTGAGGCAGTCGTCCTCCACATACAGCGCCTCATGGCCACAGAACAAATCTGGGAGCGTTAGCTTCCAGCTCTTGCCGGTTTTGGAGAAGACGTTGTGGCCGTCGCTCCGCCACACGGCAGCAGGCCACCGGCCGCGCGGGTCGTCCATGCGGAGGCTGGCCATGGCGACGACGTCTCCCTTGCTGTTGCCGGTGGCGACGAGCTCGAGGGTGATTGACGAGAGGTGATCATCTCCTTTCTCACCGAAGTCGCAGAGGAGGGCCCATGTGTGGCCGCCGGCAAGAAAGTCGCCGGACTTGATACGGCTGTTGATCCTCGGCACTCTGTAGCCCACGATGTGAAATTGGTGCGTCCCTCTGAAAATGGATGACTTATGCGTCGACGCCGTGTTTTGCGGCGTCCAAGCCATGGCGGCCGGATTCATGGTTTGCTAGATCGATCTCTCCAGGAAAAGGATGGGCATGCAATGTGAATAATAAAGAGGCCAATATCCATATATGGTTGTTGATGATTCAATCTCTTTCCAAGTTTCAATCTCTTTCCAAGTAGCACGCGCATGCCCTTTTGTAATTTGACGTGAGGGCCGGGGGCCAATGCACAATGGTCGCGCAAGAGGCGTAGTGACAATTATATTTGAAAAACCATAATCATTTTTTTCTTGGGAATAACAATAATCAGTTCTAAATGATGGATGAATATATCAGATTGTAGTTCATATGTTTTGCTACATAAGAGAACACTTATAGTAAAATTAGTCAACTGATTTCGATTTCGCTTTTAAGTCAAACACTGGTCCGTCCAATCTGCATCATGAATCTCAACGCGTTGTGTCGTTTTTGTTAGTCGTGGATGCGTCTTGTTTCTTAGTTGGGCTTTTCTGTTCGTGTTTTCTTTCTCACCTCCTCTGGACTCCGACATGTTTTCTCTGGGGCTCACTTTGTCGTCGTGACAATGTTGGGCGGAGGAGAGAGGCACGAAGACGGTGGAGGTAGGTGACCCGTCGGCGAGCAACGTTTAGGAGGGGAAGGTTGTGGAGGGAGGCGAGCTGCGGGAGGAAGGAGAGGGGGGCATGGAGAGGATGCCAAAAGAGCTCTCCCATCAGACAAGTCGCCTGCAACTCGTCCCGCCAGCCCCCAAGGCAGCCTAGTCCTGCAACTCGGCCAACGACATACACCAGAGATGCATCACCAACACTGCACTTGTCCCTTTTAGTTACTATTTCATAATAGTTAACCTCACTTATCGTTGCATTGGGGTTTTGCGCCATAGGCGCAACGGGTCAGCTGGTACGATAAAAGTTGTCCGACGTACGACACAACATGATAAGGACTGTTGATTACAACCAGTGGCAGAGACATGTTTACAAAAATGGGTGTACATGATTCAAGATTAGTATCCCGGTAATTAGTATGAATTGGTACTCTTGTTAAGCTTGCACCTACATGTTCTCAAAGTGAGCAGCAAAATTAAGGGAAGCACTTCCTATCAGTAGTCTGATAGAGACCTATTGTCAAACCACTCGTGTTTTGTTGATTCGGATTTCATCCCACAGCTGAGATACCCAGCTGAATCCCTTGCCCCGTTCCAACCTTTCATTTTCTACGAGCCACGTTTGCACAATCTCACAGATCGCCCACCCATTTTCTTTGCCTATCCCTGTTCCTCTATCCTACCCGCAACCCATAAAATGCCGAGTTCACAATCCACCCACGTCTCCCTTGTTCTCTCTGTCATCGCCGCCTACATCCGATACTATGCCCCGTGCTTTCAATCCATCTCACCGTCAACCTCTGCATCCACCGCGCTACTCCTCCTCGACATGGAGGACGACAACAACAGTGACTCGTCGTCGCCCGTCGAATATGAAGGCCCAAATCTTGCTCTGATAACGGTCAATGTCTTATTGCGAATTACCTCCACAAGACCATTCTTCGTAGTCCTAGGCACAAGCAGAACTTTATCGTGCCTTACTTTGAAACGTAAGTTTATTTCTTTCTGCTTGCAAATATACACCTGAGTACTTTGATGTCAATCTCATTAATGTTACATTGTTCAATTGTTTTGCGCAGCAATGAACACTGGACTCTCACCGCACTGATGCCCCGAGATAGCCGCACTTATTTCTTTGATTCCAGGAAGGAGCCTAAGAAGTCGTGGACCGATCTGCAGAAAGTTTTCTATGCTGCTCTTTCGATGTGTCATAAGTCCGACCGTAAGAACATGCTGCATTCACAATACAAATTTAACACTAGCTTTTGTTGCCGGCAACAATCGAAGGCGAAACCATGCACATGCCTGGCTACTATGCCATGGACTTGATGGATGACTATGTGCGCGCAGGACCGCTGTTGAGAACTGATTCAATGTTGCAGAAATGGTCCAGAGAGAATGAGAAGGAAGTTAAGCTAGCTCACTTTTGGACAGAGCAAGAGCGCCTTCAGAGGGTGCTCGCGAATATCATCAATCGCCATGTAGCGAGGAATGAGGGGATGTTCTACTGCAGGGCAGAGAGTCAAGAAGAACAAGAGATGGGAATAAAACATCAACATGGCGATATATATGCTCCTTTCTAGTCTAAAAAACCATCAAAAATAATAAATTATGTCATGACACAATGCTTGTTACCTTGTGATCTCTACTTTATATGTACTTGTCATCTGTTTATATATTTACCTATCTTTTCTATATGTATATATTTTGAATGTTATTGTGTGCTAAAAATAACAGATGGGACTGCCAGAAGAATTGTGGGAGGGGATCTCAGCGGTGGACATGAAGAAGAACTATCTATGAATGCGGGAAAGGTATCGGGTAGAGCACCTTAGGGAGGTGATGTTAGCTTGGGTCAGAAGTGTTCCAATGGCCCAGTGTTCTTTCCCAGCGATTGAGAAGATTGCAGAGAGGCGGTTTGGTGACCTCGCAATGTGCATCATTACGGAGGCTACCCCGGAGGAGAGGCTTAGGATCTGGCCGGGTCTGAGTCCAACCACCATACTCATGCCCGCTGAGGTTGTTCAATGGGCTCTTTGAGAGGCCAAATCTCCTATTTCAGGGCAAGTGACCTGTTAGTCCCCGTTTGTTCCATCAAGTACTAATTCATGTAATATGTGCGGCTTCTACTAACGCTCTACGTGTTGAACATCGGCCGATACTCATTTCACTCCTAAACAACTCGTCAAACCATTAATTAGGTAATGAGCGACATATATATGCTTATTAATTACTGTAATGCACTTGTTATATTTGCTTTATAACTACTACTTTTCATTAATCTGACATCATTGTAATGTGGTGCTTGTATGCGGATCAATGTTCAAATAAGAATTTATGTATCCAATGCAATCTGATGATATAATCCAAGTACAATATGTTGTAATACAACCAATTCGGCATGCACATCTGTGGCGAGCGATACAGAAGGACCGCCACTGCTGCGTGAAATTCTTGTGGCAGGCAAGGTCAAATTATGTAACAGGCAGGAATTAGCGCCCGCCACTGCTCATTGGCTACCACTGGCGGGCGGGCGTCTGCCACTGATGGTATATTAGCAGTGACGGAAGGTCAGTGACAGGCGCCCCTGAGAGTCTTGCCCGCCACTGCTGAGGTTTTCTCATCCACCACTGATAGGCATTCATGCAGTAGTGTTGGTGAGGTAGACTATGACGAGCCAAACGATCGGATGTCCATCATTTATTTTACAATACCAACCAGGAGAGTAAATAGCATAAAACTACTACTTTACAGGCTAGGGTTCCAAAAAACTACCGAATATTTTTTTTCGCTGATAACTACCAAATCAGGGGTCGGCTGTTTCAAAAAACCCAAAATGCTCGTCACTAGCAGTTTAAACCATATTCTGACAGGTCGGACCCACTCCTAAACATTCTGTTTGTTTGACTGTTTTGTTTGACCGTTATCTTACATGTGGGACCCATATGTAAGTTCTTTCTTCTTCCTCTTATCTTTTTCTTCTCTCCCTTCTCCTCCTGACCAAGGCCCGAGCTCCAACACCTCCGCCACCCCGCCGCACGCCAAGCTAGGGCCGACTCCGGGAAGGAGCGCCGCTCGAGGAGCAGCCGGCACCCAGGAGCACGGGCCTCCGCCAACCACGCGCCATGGCCAGGGGGCAGGGACCCGGGCCGCCGCACCCAGGGGCTTGGGCCGCCGCGCCCTGGAAAGAGGGAGAGTGAGAGAACGCACGCCGGGGAGCTCACGGCGGCTGCAGGCGCAGCTCGCCGGCAGGAGGAGGCGGCAGGCCGCACGCACGCTGGAAGTGAGCTCCGTGCCGGAGCGCACTGGGCGGGCGCCGGATGACGGGAGGGAGCTGTGCGGCGGCGCTGGAAGGGAGCTAGGCGCACCGGACGCCGCGACGGGAGGGGGCTCCGCGGCGAGCACGGCGGCGGGTGCGCTCCTCTGGATCTTGAGCACGGGAGCGACCCGATGGCTTTTTTCAGTTTGTTTGTAGGACCTGATTGCGTTTCTAAAAGTTTAAAGGGACCTGATTGCTTTTTTAAGTTTGCAGGGACACTGACATATGGGCCCCAGTTGTCATTTAACGGTCAAACAAACGGTCCAAACAATCAGTTTGCTTACATGCGGGCCCCAACTGTCATAATCACGATCAATTGTAAAGCACTGGACAATTAGAGTTTTTTGAAACAGCCGACCCCTGACTTGGTAGTTATCAGCGAAAAAAAAATATTCGGTAGTTTTTTAAAATCCTAGCCTGTAAAGTAGTAGTTTTATGCTATTTACTCCAACCAGAAGAAAACCTTGCAGTTAAGAGGAGCTCGCGGCTGCCATGTGAACATTGCCGCGAGATCGTCCACAAACTTGGCTGCGTATGCCGATCGTGCGGAGAAAACACCAGATGGCTCCCAGGCCCAACGCACCACTGTCCTTGCTCCCTTCCCGAGCTGAACTTGTGCTGTTGATTCACATAACCTTAGATATTCCGATAGCAATTCTGCCGTGAGGTTCGGGTCAGCATCCACTGGCCAGCTTCCCGCAAGTGCCTCCTGCACCGTGTGTGTACTTCTTGCTGGCACTGCAGAATAGATGATCACGATGAACCGTGCATGCGTGTTCTCTGGCCGGACAACATTTTCACATGTGGGTGATTTTAGCTAGAACCAAATTTGTAATTCTTTTTTGTTTTGTTGGAAATAAAAAAAATTGATCAAAGAGCAAAGGTCTCTGCTCTGTTTAAAGCAATGCAAATTCTCTAATCACTGGAAACACATTTTTCACTGTATCATGGGAAACAATGTTATACTATTACACATAATATTTTGATCAATAGAAGCAAATGTTGGAAACATTTTTGTCAAATAAAATTTCCTAAAAATAGGAGAAAATAAATCTGATATCAATGTTATCCTCACGTGGTTTTTAGACTGGAATTAATCTTAGGAAGCAATCTGAAATCTGGGGAATCCTGTTTATATAAAATCTTAATACGGCAGCAGAGGCGCACGTTATGAGGGAGGTTAAATCAAAGAGAGCATTGCTATGCATCCGATTTTGTCTGTATGATTTAAGTTCCACACTGATTAATTAACAGTTGTCCATCTTATCCCTTCGTATATATGAGTCGTGGCCATTGATAACTGTATCATACAAGCTTCGTATGTGAAATGGTCGTACGCACAGCTATTTCGAATCAACGAACCAAACTGCTCCAATCCAATTCTTTGATCATCTCACAGGGTACTAGATGTCTAAATCAGAAAGAGAACAATGAAGAGGCGTACGTCTTCCTTTTGCTGCCTACATGAGGAATGAAAGTGATTTTTTTTTTCTATCTCCGTAAAAATTAAAGTCCTTATACAAGTGATCAAGTAAGCGACATCCACCATTTTATACAAGTGCCACTGTTTTAAAGGTGAAGCGATTATGCGACCGAACTAAAAACTATCAATCAATATATGCCAAACTGGTCGACCAGGGACATGTTTCCATCATATATTTGCCTAAGTTTTGTCAACATGATGAACTGGTGGCAGTGATTTATGAGCTTTGAGCATTGGAGATCGCAGCCCAGCTTGTTTAGCTCTAGCGTGCGTAATGCATCTTCTTTCGAGTCGAGGAATCCAGCCAGCAAATTCTCACACATGGACTTCATCCTATCTAGACCGAACCAACACGCCCCAATCAACATATCTTCAGTTATCACCACCTCATCTTGGTCAACATCATCATGGGTTAGGTGATAAATAGGAGGCAGCTCATCGGTGTAGATGAAGTAGAGCACGGCCTTGAAGACCGCAACCGTCACGCCGTCAACCGATATGATGTCGCCATCCTTGATGCCCATCATCATCATTTCCAATAGGGTTGGTGACCGTGCAGCGATCACGAGGCTGTGCGCGTGAAGCTCGATGTTCTCGACCAGGAACCTTATGTCCGACCCGTGCTCACTCATCAACAACTGCTTCAGGTGCGAGGCAATATTGGACGGTGGCATTATGGCTCCGGTGCAGATGGTGGTGGTGCTAGTAGTACTAGTGTAGACCTTCTTGGTGATGGCAACATCACAACGTATTGTAAGGGAGGCATCACGTGCTAGGTGCCATGACTTGGCGGATTCAACGGTGACCAACTTCGCATATCCCCAGTCTGACTTGGTTGTAAAGGTATTCTCTAACCATTTTGTCAAATGTCGTGACTGGCCACTATGATCATCCAACTTGAAGCCCAATGTGACATTGACACCTTCGGTTCCAGGATCAGTCAACAACTCGGTGTAGACGGAGATGTGCCCTTGTGCCTTCTCTGATGATGACGATGGGTATACCTTTATCTACCAACTGTACCCACCGACCTGGAAAGCTTCTGAACTGATTTCTTTCCCAACTCCATGCCTCCTTTGCACAAAGAGAAAACCGGGAATTTTAAACTCGTGCGTGCCCTCGACCACCTCCAGTGAGTAATGCGTGGAAGCGTTCATCTGCGGTCGACTGCTGGAGGAGGAAGGAGCATTGGAGCACATGTTATGAGCCATGTTGACGGCTGCTACTTTCTCGGCGACCTCGAGTACGAAAGAGCAGCAACTCTCCTTCAGCTCCTTGTAGTCCTCTGTCGCCTTCACGGCTGCGTACACGGCGGGATCTGATGCCATGTACTCGATGCACGAGGCCTCCACCGCCCGACAGCTATGCCGGCCATGGACCTCCATCAATGTCGACATGACTGACGCGACGCCCATGGTCTCGGACAATATGTTCTCACACATGAGCCTCAGGCTTTCGATATCGTACCGATCTGCCGCCACAAGTAGGTCGAGCGCCATAGCCACACGACCACCATCAGCACTCTAATTCGAGCTGATCGGTGTAGATGAAGTGTAGCATGGCCCTGAAAGTGGAGGCGCTTATGTCGTGGACCCGCAGGGTGCTCTCTGTCGTCTGCCATCGGAACTGTGCGGCAAAGACGGGTGACCGCATGGAAAGCACGAGCATGTGCGCGTGGATCTCGGTCTGCTCAATGATGAAGGTCACGTCCGGCAACATGCAATGCCTCCGTGACAACTCCGACTTCGTCCGGGGCTCCCCCTCCCCCTGAATCAGAAGAAGCCTGCCAAGATCTCTGGAGATCGTGGGCGGCGGCACCATGGAGATCTGGTTTGCATTTTTGGGTATGTCGGTGTCCTCCCGGAGGACGCGCACCTTGCAGTAGACGTTGAGATGGTGCAAGCCGCGGAGCGTGCCGGGGAGACGCAGCTCCCAACATCTGCAAGTAGGCATGGACGATAGGGAGGGCCAAGCGGGGAAGACGTTGATGTCGTCGCTCCGCCCCTCGGCGGTCCTCCACCTGTCCCCCGGGCTTTGGGTCCAGAGGGTGGCCATGGCGACGACGTCCGTGGCGGCGTCGGTGTGGACCAGCTCCAGGGAGACGGACACGAGTTGCTGGTCGTGGAAGCGGCAGGAGAGAGCACAGATGTGGCCGCCGGCCTCGAAGTCGGCGGATCTGACGTTCTTCCGCTTGCTGCAACCGCGGATTAGCATCTCGAGCGTGCCACAGTTTAGCGCCGCCCCGTACGTCGATGCCGTCGCCGTCGCCGTCGCCATCGATCCCGTCGCAGGCGGCCAGCCTGGTTAATAGCTACTCCATCAACGATCCATGCATGACCCCGATTGACGATCAAGGCTTCGTTTTAGTCTGTTTTTCTGGTGTTGATTCGTTTCTCAGCTCAATCCAATATGTATCTACGACACGACCTGCACTGCAGACGTTATATGCAACTCCGAACCGGTCACAAATAGGTGTTCGTATCCGTCTCGGTCGACCGTCGCCTATCAGACAGGCGCTACGCGTCAGCCGTGCTCGATCGCCGTTCTATCGAGCGGTTGGATCAGCGGGACACGCTAGCTCGTCACGAGAAAAAAATCTCAATTAAAAAAACGTTTTTTGTGGATACTCCCTTCGTTTCTAAATATAAATATTTTTTAGAGATTTTTAATATAGAATGCATATAAAACAAAATGAGTGAATATACACTCTAAAATATGTCTATATACATCCGTATGTAGTCCCTATAGAAATCTCTAAAATGACTTATATTTAGAAATGAAGTGAGAACCAGATTTTATCTAAGTCGGACCAGGAGGACTGGTTTCTAAAAAATCTCCGAATTTTCAGGTTTTGTGTTGGGGGTATTCAAACGAATTTTAAATTTGAATTTTATTAACATCAAAATATATTATATTTAATGAGTGCTATAGGCAAGTTGTACCTTGTTCTAGTGGTTATAACGAAGGTGAACCCGCAACTCGTAAGTTCAATACAAGTCTGCCCCACCTAACCATTATTCTGCTAATAACCGAGCAAAACAGTATACATGCAGTATCTGTCATAGCCGACACCATTTGACTTTGCTTCCAACATTTGAATTCAAAATTCGGTATCAATGTTTATTGGGTCATAGGTTTCCAAGCAACATGTCGGTTACCGGTAATGTGACTAAAAAAATACCTTGGCCATGAGCATTTCTTTTTATTCTATATGGTTTTCTAGGGCATTTCCAACATATATCCCAATAAAGGCATAGAAGACTTCACGGATCCCCAATTGACTTATTTTCAATAACCAATCTGACATAGCTTCCTGGTAATATGTTCGTTCAGTGAGAGGAGACGTTCCCGTCGATTATGAGGCGCATGTGGTCCCGTCGTCAAACTTAAGATGTTGTGCCGGTTCAGTATCTCAGATGTGCTAATAGGGATAGGGTGTGCGTGCGTGCATTCATAGAAATGAGTGTATATGTGTGTATGTGAGTGTTTATGATCCTGTCGTGTTAAAAAAAACAATCTAGCATATCAACCTGACATACGGGGATAGGCGTCGCTGACAGTGATGGTGGCCCAGCGGAGCGATACGGTGATTGACGGCGACGGGCCTCGCTCCGCTCGCTCGTCAGAAGTTAGTCTTTCTCTTTATACTTGAATTTGGATCACAACATAACAACGGACATGCAATTAGAGGTCAGTCATGCAGGAGGCTCATCACGCAGCAGCGGCAATATACATGTATAAATCCAACAGTTGGGCAGATGGATAAGAACAAAAACTGGTCATGAACCGCAGGGCATTGCAAATTGCTGTTAACCCAATGACGCTTAATTTGTCTTGAGACTACCTACCGGTTGGTTTAAAAGTATCACTTGGCATGTGCAAATGCCCTCGTTAGACTCCAGTGTCAGTATAATTAGGCATCGTTTTGGGACGAACCTTAAAATAGAACTTTTGGCATGCAAAGTTGGCCAGTTGTGAGACATGTTTGTTAAACTATTTGTTAAACTATTCATCATACCCATCAGCTGCTTTCCCCGTTGTCACGATGCAAATTAAGCTTCCTTACAAGTTGGATAGATTTAGCCAGGGTCAAACCTGTAGGCATAGATCATTTTTCTTCTTCTGTGTTGTGCACACAAGTTGTGCAAACGAGATGGAGCTATGCCAGACAGATTGCAATTTGCTTAAATTGAGTAATACAAGTTGCGAAACTGCTCCCTGCAAGTTGTTTACGAAAAGTTGGCAATATATATGAAAACGATCACTCCAGCTAAGAGCATCTCTAACAGCCGCTGCAAAAAACGCGCGAGCGCGCGGTAAAAGGCTGTTTTAGCGTGCGCGGGACGGTTTCGCGCGCTCCAGCGGCGGCGGAAAAACCCGGCGCGCGGGAAAAGATCGCGCGCGCGCGAAAAAGCGGCCGGGCGCGCGCTAGTTTTGGCGCGCGGCGTCCGTCGCGCTCTATATAATGCAGCGTTCGCCATGTGCTCTCCACCTCGCCACGCGCCCCTCTACCGCTCTCTCTGCCGCTTTCTCGCCTCGCCGCCGACGCACCACCGCCGCGCCACCATGCCGCCGCGCCGCCGGGGAGTTTCAGGCTACCGCGGCGTCTGCGGGCGCCCCTTTGGCTCCTTCTCCGCCGAGATCCGGTTCGGCGACATGCGACTCGGCCTCGTCACCTTCGAGAACGCCCACGAGGCCGCCGGCGCGTACGACGTGGCGGCGTGGCGCCTCCGGCGGCCTCGTAGGGACATGAACTTCCCAGAGGTGCCAACGCGGGAGCTGGCGCAGGAGCTCGCACCTCCCCCGCGGCTTATCACCGACGAGGATCATCGCGATAACCGGAGGCGGGAGCGCCGCCTCACCCTCGCCGAGATGGACGAGGAAGCCATGGAGCAGTGGCGCCAACGCTTCTCATAGGACGTCATCAACGAGCGCCAGTTCTTCGCGCAAAGGAGGGCGGAGCGAGCCGCCTCTCGCGAGGACAGGCGTACGCGGAAGGCGGACGCTCAATTCAACATCGAGCTAGGAGATGCGTCGTCCTGGACTCCAACGACGATCGGTACCTTGACGCCTTCATTCAGACGTCGGAGGAGGACATCACCGAGGCGGAGTCCGAGTCGGAGGAGGAGGACGACGAGGAGTAGTTTTTTTTATCATCTATTGTAGGAGGAAGCTATGAACTATCTATGCACTATCTATGTATCATTTATGATCTATCGTTTTTATCTATCTATGTACAATCTATCTGTCGTTTTTTATCTATCGTCTATTAATTTATCTATCTATGCCTATAGAGTCGGAGCCGAACGTGTATCGAGTCCTATTAAAAAGAAGAAGAAATATAGCGCGTCTGCTGGAGCGGCTTGCGCGCGCTATATTTTGCAGCGGCCGCTGGTGCTAGCGCTTCGCGGCGCGCAAAAAATCACGATTCCGGCGCTGTAAATACTTTTTTAGGGCGCCGCGCGTTGCGCGGTTGTCGGAGATGCTCTAAACAGAGCACTCCCGCAGCTAGCATTGTCAGATCTCACCATCCGAAGAATCTTCTCCTCCTTGCCACCTTCCCCGTTGGCCATCCATGGAAGTTCCGGCCATGGCTGCACCACGCGGCGCCCTGCAGAGCCCGCTCCTCGGCGACGACATGACGGTCTCGCTGGACGAGACCCCGCGCCTCCGTCCGTGCGCTGCGCTGGCCATTGCAGTGGCTCTACTCGCCCTGGCCGGCATCCTGCTGCTGCCCCTGGGCCCCGGTGCTGAGACCGACCGTAGTTCGAGGCTGAGCCGGCACGAGGTGGTGTCCGGGGCGGGCGCGGTGGCGGTGGCGGCGGACGACGGCCGGTGCTCTGAGGTGGGGGCCGCGGCGCTGCGTGCCGGCGGGCACGCAGTGGACGCAGCCGTGGCGACGGTGCTCTGCCTGGGCGTGGTGCACCCAATGTCGAGCGGCATCGGCGGTGGCGCGTTCATCGTGGTGAGGGACGCGGCCTCCGGCGACGCCGTCGCCTTCAACGCCCGCGAGACCGCGCCGGCCGCGGCCACGCCGGTACGTTATACTCCGTATATTATCCTACAATTGCCAACTCTCATGAGCTGCTAAGACAGAGGAAAAAAAACAGTTCTTCTTTTCTTCAGTGCGTCGGTTACGCTTATACCTATGACTTGCGGGACCCAGCAGGCAGGCCAGCCCGCGGTTAAGCTGAAGGTCACTGTCCGGTAGACCATGCATTATTGTGCAATTTTCACTGTCGCTATTTATGCGATATTTTAAGAACCAGTGTTCATTAGGGGAATGTATTGCTACCGTAGCTCGTACTAATCGTAGTGATGGCTTAGACATGTGGCATGTGAAAGCAAATAACAGCAATAAAATACATTTAATTAGTATGATTATGAATGGCATGTTGGTTGATCGAGTTGACAGTATTTTTCATCACTATTTCTGGCTTAAGATTCTCTTGTAAGGGTAAATTAATACCACTAGTCGTATCATGTATCTCGTGCCTCCGTCGAAACAATAAGAAAAAGCCGCATCTCGTGTCTCACGAGTAATACAAAGGCACTAACATGGTCTCATGCGTAACCATAAAGTAAGAGAACATTATCTCAAAATATTTAAAGTAAGAGGACGTAACAAAGCTCCAGGCCCTGATGGTTTTCCCGCAGAATTGTTCAATTGTCTGCATGCCGACCGACTTGACCTATTCAGACTTAATTTTGGCGAGATTATCTTGTTGCCGAAGATTAAGGAGGCCGAACGGATTCAACAGTTCAGACCCATATGCCTCCTTAATGTCAGCTTCAAGATTTTCACCAAAGTCGCAACGAATAGATTAAACTCGGTAGCTGACCATATTGTCCGGCCATCTCAAACAGCTTTCATGCAAGGAAGGAATATACTCGATGGCGTAGTAATCTTGCATAAGACTGTCCATGAGATGCACCGGAAAAACATGAGTGGAATAGTATTCAAAAAGGTCAAATGGTCTTTTCTCCAACAGGCCCTAAGGATGAAAGGCTTCTTCGATAAATGGCAAAAGTGGATCCAAAATTTTGTAACTGGAGGTAGCGCGGCCATCAAAGTCAATGATGATGTCGACCATTACTTTCAGACAAAAAAGGATTACGGCAGGGTGACGCAATGTCCCCAATGTTATTTAACATTGTGGTTGACATGTTGCCTATTTTGATTGAGCGCGCCAAGCAGGACGGCCAGATTACAGGAGTAGTGCCACATCTAGTGGATGGTGGTCTCTCTATTCTGCAATATGCTGATGACACAATTCTCTTTATGGAACATGAGCTGGACAAGGCTAGAAACCTGAAACTTCTGCTGTCAGCGTTTGAGCAAATGTCGGGTCTTAAGATTAACTTCCGTAAAAGTGAATTGTTCTGCTTTGAAGAAGCCGTTGAGGCGGCGGCTGATTATGCTAACCTTTTTGGTTGTGCACTTGGACAATTCCCAATTAAATATTTGAGAATACCAATTCATTATCGGCGTCTCACCATTGCAGAGTGGAAGCATGTAGAGGAGCGACTAGAGAAATGCTTGAGCAGCTGGAAAGGAAAGTTGCTCTCAGTTGGAGGACGACTGGTTTTAATAAACTCTGTCCTCACAAATATGGTTCTCTATATGCTTTCGTTCTTCCAGCTCCCAAAAGGGGTCTTGCAAAGACTGGACTATTTTAGGTCCAGGTTCTTTTGGCAAGGTGATGGTGAAAAGAAAAAAATATAGGTTGGCCAAATGGAGCGTGGTTTGTAGGCCGAAAGACCAGGGTGGCCTCGGTATTCATGACCTACAGGTCAAGAATAAGGCCCTACTTAGTAAATGGTTGTTTAAGGTTCTTACTGAGGATGGTGTTTGGCAAACCATGCTGCGCAACAAGTATATAGGCCAAAAGGCAGTGTCTCAGGTATATTGGAAACCTGGAGACTCACACTTTTGGGCTGGCCTAATGGCGGCAAAGAAACATCTCTTTCGCGATAAAGGATGGGTCGGAGATTCGTTTTTGGGAAGACATCTGGCTAGGCAATGCTAGTCTCCGAGAACAATACCCAGCCTTATACAACATTGCACGCGATAAGAATAATACTATTGCGCAAGTGCTCAGCTCATCCCCGCCAAATATTTGGTTCAGGCCGGATTTGATTGGCACCCGACTTATGTCATGGAATAATCTCTTGCCCCGTCTGGATTCGATTAACCTGACACAAGGTCGTGATGTGTTTCGCTGGAACCTTACTACATCGGGGTCTTTCACAGTAGACTCTATGTATCGTGCACTCACGCATTATGAGGTACCGGTGAGTAATAACAAAAAATTTTGGAAAGCGAAGGTACCACTTAAAGTCAAAATATTCATGTGGTATCTCCGTAGGGGAGTTGTGCTAACAAAAGACAACCTCGCACGACGCAACTGGTCGGGAAGTAAGAAGTGTTGTTTTTGTACTCATGACGAGAAAATTAAACACATCTTTTTCCAATGTAAGTTTGCGCGTTCTACGTGGTCAGTCATTCAAATAGCGTCAAATTTATATCCGCCCACAAGTGTTGCCAATATTTTTGGTCATTGGCTGGACGGTATTTCAAATAGATACAAAACGCTAATTAGGGTGGGAGCGTATGCCTTACTATGGTCGCTTTGCCTATGTGGAAATGATGTTGTTTTTAATGACAAAAATGCTTCTCCTTTGCAGGTTATTTTTCGTTGTACGCACTCGCTTCGTACGTGGTGTACGCTACAACGAGTACTCCGCTGTTCAAGGCGGTGTGTACGTTGTTGGAGCAGGTGGCTACGCAGGTTTTTTCCCAACATGGGTGGCAGCATAATCTCCGGACTGGTCTACCATCTCTTTCGACAAAGGCACAGTGTCGGTCTATGAACTCTACTGTTGCCGAATTGTCGGTCTTTTATCTTTATGTTTAACAGACTACTGGTATTTGGCTGTGTGCATCCTAATTATGCAGAGATCGAGTGATACTCTTAATGATTTGCATCCCTTTGATGCTACATTTTGAGATAATAAAATCGCCCGTTATCAAGAAAAAAGAGAACATTAGCCTTTGTGAACTTCCACCGACCCCATTTCAAAAGTAAA
This sequence comes from Thinopyrum elongatum, assembly GCA_011799875.1. NCBI lineage: Eukaryota > Viridiplantae > Streptophyta > Magnoliopsida > Poales > Poaceae > Thinopyrum > Thinopyrum elongatum. The sequence continues at coordinate 65,313,668 of CM022299.1, forward strand.
GTGTACTTAGCAACTACCATCTGAGATGACCAAGTGTTCATATATTTTTCCTCGCGCGTTTGTGAAATATCACTTGCCTGAATTTTAGTTTTGGACCAGTCAATTCCTGCCTGTGCGTAGTCCCAAGGCCGAGAAAGGACACCACTGTGAGATTTCTTGCTAGGACCTTGCCGCATATGGGGACCATGCGGCTAGCCACTGCGTCGCAGGCCCTGACGAGGACGAGGGTTGACTGGTGCGGGTAGGGGTCATTTCGTTTGCACCGTTACTCATATTAGATAGGCAACAAGTCGTCGCCGATGCGGGTGGTGACACCGCATCCGACATTAGGCGAGGGCGTCGCCAGTGTGGGTGGTGACACCGCATCCGACATAGGCGAATGCGAATACTGATTGGTGCGGGTGGTGGGCTTTCCGTTTGCACGGGTGATCAAAATATAAACAATGCTGTCAAAATATTAATTCGTACCCTCTTTGAGGAGTGAGAAAATAATTTTGGATGGTCTTCTGAATGTAATAGAAAAGTAAATAAGCTACAAGAAGTGAAATGAAAGATAATTATCCTTATTGGTCCAATGAAATATAAGAATATTTATTTTACTTTTGTATGTATTTCTTGTTCTTATTTACTTTCAAAGTTGTTCGGGTTTACGGGATACCATATAAATCATGACCATTCACTATTAGGGAAAAGCCTAACAGTAGCGTGGCTTTTAGGTGTATCAGTAGCGCGGGGACCCGCGCTACTGATACGGCGCTACAGCTAACTTGTAGCAGTAGCGCGTGTTGACCCGCGCTACTACTATACATAGGTAGCAGTAGCGAACTTTACAGGAACGTGCTATTGCTAATAGCTGTAGTGTTTTACAGTAAGCCGCGCTACTGCTAAGTGCGCGCTGCTGCTAACTTTATTCCCCTCGCTACTGCTAGTTTTATTAGTTTCTGATTTTTTTTCCTGCATATTTGTTTTGTATTTGTACAGGGCTTTATACAATAATCTCTAGCATATCATACACATACAAATGTAATCATAGCATACACATACAAATAGTCTCAAATCATGTCATCATCATAATCATCATCCAACACAAAGTGGTCTCTTGTCATCATCTCGAAAATAGCGATACAAGTCTCGAATACTTGCAACTACATCGTCATCCATCTAAACAATGAGGCGGTTGTTATGAGTCATCTCTCAGTCTAGCGTGAACCTCAAGTAACTAGCTCCTGCTTCTTGTCTGCTTTTGAAGCCTTTATGGCTGGCGCCCGAGACCCCCTCCACTTGCGTCTGACACTCGGGCCACTCGTCGTACACTCCCGGAACCTTCCCTTTGTACACGACATAGCGCTGCTTCTTCGCCATCAAGAATCTAGGTACCTGTTAGAGATGTATCTTCATCAAGAGAATGTACAATCATATGCAACAAAACATACTTGAGCAACACGAAAAAAAAAGGGTTAGCAACTAGATGCAACATATAGTAAACATAAATAATCAACGCAGTTTCATCGTGCGCAAACTAATTAACTAAAGGTATGCAAGTCATCGTACCCAAACTAACAAAGTAGCGTTACGCAAGTTCGGCAAGGACCGTGGACATCACAAAGTTTCATCGCTACAGAAAGTATACAAGTTCAACCGACACATATCATCATCATCGGCATTGTAAATCACTAGAACTTCCATCCTTCCAGATCATCGAGGATGCACCCTAGCTTCTTGAACGGCGTGAGGTCCTGACGTTGCATGCCTATGGGAGTTCGGACGTCAGCTCGCGATATAGGGCCGTGGTGGAACATCCCCTTCTCTTCGATGACTTCTTTCATGATGATGCTCGCGCATTCCCGTAGGATGCATCCGACTTGGTTCCCGTAGCACTTGCGAGGTTCTTCTGGCTCTAATGGCTCAAACTTGCCAGGGGCCATCTTTGTGATCACCAGTCGTCCGATGCCGAGTTTGTTAGGTTTTCGTATCCTTTGCTTCTTCTGCTTCTTCGTTTCAGTAGCGGCTTCGGCGCCGGTACCTTCTCCACCGGTATCTTCCCCGCCGGTACCTTCCCCGCCGGTCTCGGCGCCACCATCGGTGCCGACGCCGTCGGTGTCGATGTCGGCGTCAGTACCATCATCGAGGCCGTCCTGCAAACCTTGACTGTGCTTAGCAGACAAAAAGTCGAGGTACTGTTGTTCACCCTCATAATCCATCCCATCTGCATCGTGGTCAGAAGGCCCGGTTTCTTCGTTGTTCGACATGTTTCCTACGATTAAGTCTCCTCGTTTAATTCTTAAACTATAATAAAATGAGAAATGACATAAAAAAAGTCTATGGTTTGCTGGAATACCGTTTCATTCCCGTCGCAGCAAATCCCGGCACTCGATATTCCTACTTTCTAGCACAAGTCATGCCAAAATTCACGGGAAATTTCGGCATGACCTTTGCTAAAAAGTGAACATATCGAGCGCCTGAAATTCACCGGAATGGAAATGAATCAACATTCCGGCGAAACATAGGCCACTCGGATCATTTACCCTGCACATAACCATCATTTTCCAAATATCACATGTCCAAATCACATGTCCACATATCACATGTCCAAATCACATGTCCACATATCATATAGGGTTCATATAGCAACAATAGCTTTAACTAAAAAAATCAAATAGCAACAATTATGTTTTTTCTTTAAATACCAATAAAAATTCCTTGAATAAAATTTCTACCTAGCTAAATTCATAACTAAATTTGATACCTAGCTAGGGTTCATAACTAAATTCATCACCGCAAAAAAAATAACTACCTAGGGTTCATAAGTAAAACCTAGGTTTCATATTGCCATAACTAAAACCTAAGTAAATTAACCTACTGCCCTAACTAAATAGATAACCTAATTAACCTACTGCCCTAACTAAAACCTAAGTAAATTAACCTAAGAACCCTAGCTAGAACCCTAATGGCAGAGAGAGAGGAGCGGTGGGGGGCTTATAGAGGGTGCAGGGCGAGGAGGCAGGCCCGACGACGGCCAAGGTAGGGAGGGGAGGAAGCAGAGGAGGGAGGCGTGCCGCGTCGGGGTCGGGGCTGGGGCCGGGCGACGGCGACGGAGGCGTGCGGCATCCGGGTCGGGGCCAGGGCCGAGGGAGGAGGCGCGCGGCGTCGGGGTCGGGGCCGGGTGACGGTGAGGGAGGCGTGCGACGTCAGGGTCGGCGTCGGCGCTCGGGCTCCGGCTCCGGCGAGGGCAGGGGCTCTGGCGGCGGCCACGAGGGGAAGAAGAGAGTGGATGAATTGGGGGAGGAAGCAGAGGAGGGAAGCCCGCGCGGGGGGTTATGTGAAAATAGCAGTAGCGCGGTTTTGGATAGCTATAGCGCGTTTTCCAGAACCGCGCTACTGCTATATGAAGTAGCTATAGCGCGCTTCTAGGACAGCGGTACTACTATTGTTTTCATTTTTTTCTTTTCCTTTTCTTTTTTGCTTACTTTTTTTTATTTTCTTTTCCATTTTGTTTCTTCTATTTTCTTTTCCTTTTCCTTTTCTTTTTTGCTTTCTTTCTTCTCTTTTCTTTTCTTTTTTGCTTTCTTTCTTTTCTTTTCTTTTCCTTTTTTTTCGAGAGCCGGAACGAAGGGAAGGTGGTACAATGTATATAACTAAGGCGATATATATTGCATCATTTGACCCATAACGGTTAAGTGTGCATACAAAATAGGAACATATGTATTACATCATTTGACCCATGCATAACGGTTAAGTGTGCATACAAAATAGGAACATATATATTACATCATTTGACCCATAACGGTTAAGTGTGCATACAAAATAAGAACATATATATTGCATCATTTGACCCATAATGGTTTCTCAACGTCGACGTTTCTGTTTTTGAGTGAGATTATTCCCCTTCTTGTTCGTTGATGAATAATTGAGCCCCTCATTGTGACTTTTCCTTTTCCATGGAGTACGATCTTTCTTAGGTAATGTAGTATTGATTCTTCTTCTGACGTATACTTCATCGTCGTCGTCATCTTCCCTCATCGGGTTGCCGTACTGGTCGTAGTCTTCCTCGTTGGCGACTCCATCCATTCCAATGATGTTCCTTTTGCCTCTCCTCACGACAACACGGCTGGGATTGCTCGGGTCGGTTATGAAGAAGCATTGTGTCACGTGCTTAGCGTGTACCCATGGCTCGTTTTTTGCGATGGCGTTCATGGTAGCGCTCTTGGCATCGGGTATAGTTATGGTAGTGAAATACTGGTTTTCTCTTTCGACATTCTTAGCCCATCTGACACGGAACATCGTCGCGTTGTGCAGTCCAGAGTAGTCAAGCTCCTAGATCTCCTCGACCCTTTCGTAGAATCTCTCAGTTGCGTCGTTGACGCCGGTCATGCATTCCATCGTCACCCCTGAGTTCTGAAAATCACTGTTCATATATTTGTCCTCTGTGTGGAACGTGTATCCGTTGATATCATACTTCTGATAGGTCACGAGGTTGGGTGCGGGGCCATGTGCTAAGGCGTATATGAGCAATCCGTCCTTAGAGCCCTCTTCCGGGGAATAGCAAGAATATGTTGTTTGAAGCAATGCAGGAAAGTGGAGTTGTGCTCTCTAGTAACTTCGGCGTCCGTCCTGCAGAGCCCACGGTCACGATACTTCTTTGCGATGGTTTCTTTGTGCAGTGTCACGAAAGGATCTACGTCGTCTAGGTGATGCAGCACTACTAAGTTTGCTATGTCAAAGTTGTTGCGTCGATCCGAGTAGGCCACATGCAATTCCCTGCGACTGTTGGAGTGACCTTCTCCTTCGAGCCTCCCAAGGTGCTTCTTAACGGGCAAACCAACATCAGGCCGGTCTCCGCCATATAGAAAATTCTCGCAGAAAGAGATGCACTCTTGTGTCAGATAGCCCTGGACGATGCTTCCATCTGGACGGGACATGTTACGAACGAATTCTTTGATGACCCCATTCATCCTCTCGAACGGCATCATGTTGTGCAGGAATGACAGCCCCAGGTCTATTATGTCGTCCATAATATGGACACACAGATGCACCATGACGTCAAAGAACGCGGGCGGGAAGTACATCTCTAGCTCATTTAGTATCACAACGATCTCTTCCCGTAGCCTTCGGAGCTGCTTCACACTGATCGACTTTCGAGAGATGACGTTAAAAAAGTTGCAGAGACCAATAAGCGTGTCACGGACGTGCTTGTCCATTATCCCTCTAAGGGCAACAGGTAGTATCTGCGTCATCATCACATGACAGTCATGGGACTTCATCCCGCTGAACCTTTTCTTCTTCATGTCTAGATATCTGCTTATCTTCCCACAGTAACCGGAACTAACTTTGATTCCGGTAAGGCACTTGAAGAATTGATCGATCTCAGTCGGACTTAAGGTGAAGCAAGAAGGGGGCAATAATCCTCTTCCTTTAATTTTTTGCCCTTCTTCTCCCACGCCTCCGTCTCCGTCTCTGTCTCCTCTAACTTTTTACGGGGCGGCATATGTAGATCTGCCCCTGATTTTCAAATCTTGCAAGTCTTTTCTTGCCTTCGGCCCATCCTTGGTCTTATCCGGCATGTTCATCAGTGTCGCAAGCAAGCTCTCAAGGACATTCTTACAGATATGCATTTGATCAAGGCAATGAGACGTGTCAAGTTTGTGCCAGTACTCCAAGTCCCAGAAAACAGACCTCGTCTTCCATACCTTCAGCAGCGGCTCCGGCGCCTTTTTCATCGTCTTTCCCGGCGCGGGGCACTATTCCTAGTTTTTCAACAGCTCATCGATTTTGGCGCCGCTCCGCTTACGTGGAGGTCCTCGATGCTCAGCCTCACCATTGAATAGATCTCCATGGTTTCTCCACAGGTCGTCCTTCTCGAGCCATCTTCGATGCCCCATGTACACGATTTTCCCAGACCCACCATCTTTCGTTGACGTTAGCTGCTGAGACGTCGTATCATCCATGCACCGCATGCATCCGCAATATCCATGGCACACCTGGCCTACGACATATCCGTAACCGAGATAGTCGTGCACCGTCGTGATCAGCGCGGCTCACATATAGAAATACTCGCCTTTGCCGGTGTCCCATGTCTTGGCCGGTGTTTTTCATAACGTGTCTAACTCCTCTTGAAGTAGCCCCAGATACAGATTAATATTATTTCCCGGTTGTTTCGGCCCTTGAATTAGCATGCTCATGTGCATGTACTTCGACTTCATGCACAACCAGGGGGATGTTGTACATCCATACAAACACGGGCCATGTGCTATGGTTGGTGTTCTGGTTGCCAAATGGATTCATGCCATCGGTACACGCGCCAAGCACGATGTTCCTTGCATCACATGCGAAATATCGATATTCGACGTTGAACGCTCTCCACTGGCTTCCATCCACGAGGTGTCTCGGCTTCAGATCATCTCCATCGTCGGGCTTTGTCCTCTCCGCGTGCCAACGCATGAGCTTTGCTTCCTTGGGATCTACAAAATACCGTTGCAGACGGGGAGTGATCGGTAAGTACCATATAACTTTTTGGGGAGATTTCTTCCCAGCCTTCTTGTATCGAGAAGCATTACACACCGGACAGCTGGTTTTTTCCGCGTGCTCCTTTCGATAAATTATTCAATCGTTGATGCATGCATGGTATCTAATGTGCGGCAGATCAAGAGGGCACACGATCTTCTTGGCCTCATCCACACTAGTAAGACATAGATTCCCCGCGGGAAGAACATCCTTTAGGTACTTGAGAAGCTCATCGAGGCTAGTGTCGGTCCATTTGTTTTTAGCCTTCGTCTTCAGAAGTTCGAGCGTGAAACTCAAGCGGGTCACCTCGGGATCGCAACTATCATACAATGGAGTGTTCGAGTCTACCACCAGTTGCTGCAGCTTGGCCTCCTCTCTAGAAGCAGCTCTGTCAGTACTCGTCTCCTTGCGAAACAGTTTTTGAACATGAGGGTCCCGCATGATTGAACTTAGTACCGACGAAGTCTGCGGCGCGGAGTCCACGTTTTCTCCGCCGCCATGTCTGGCCCCTTCTCCGCCGCCATGTCCGGCCTCTTCTCCGCCGCCATGTCCGGCCGCTTCCCCGCCGCCATGTCCGGCCTCTTCTCCGCCACCATTATCGGTCATCTTCTCGTCTTGCCCCGTGTCGTCATTGCCTGCCCCGTCGGCGTCCTCATCATCATCATCCTCATCTTCAATTATCCACTGAGTATAGCCATCCATGAAACCAGTCATGAGCAGGTGCGCCATCACACGACCATCCTCATTTGCATCTTCGACATGGACATAAAATCTCTGTCCGGTTATTTTCATTCATGTCCTGCACCGCCGACCGCAAACACCTTTCCACAATCGTTCCACTGACCATCATGAACGCCTGCACGGTAATAATAAACAAATTGATTATAAAAATGCATGCATGCATCAAAGTCATAAAAAAAATCGGCATGACCTTCCCTAAAAATAGGACATATAGAGTTTGCCCGAAATTCGCCGAAACGGAAATAATCGACATTTCGGCAAAACATAGGCAACTCAAGCACAATTCGGCGGCAACTCATGCCACACACACAATTTCCATCATATCGTCCGATTATGTCATATCGCACACATAAACATATTTCCATTCTTGCAAAAGCACAAATTTTTAATCACCTTTCTTGAGATCGAACACGGTGATGATGATGTCGATCGGTGTCGCCACACACCTATGGAATGACCAAAAGTGGACAAAGTTTACTTCTTGACAAGGCTAGATCTAGTTAGGGAGGTACATAGGTCACTTCACTAAATGCTAGATCTACCTAGCTAGTTTGGGAAGGAGATAAGTTCAACTAGTGGAGGGGGAAGGAAAAAGAGAAAGGAGATGCATTAATGGAGGTGGTGTAGTTAGCTAGGAGCAATAAAGAGAGAGAAAGAGAGGTAGAAGAAGGAGAGTAATGGGGGGGAGAAGTAGTGAGGAAGAAGCAAAGTGAGGGAGAGAGGAGGTGGGAGTTAGGGGAAAGTGAAGGAAGAGAGGATGGGGGAGGGGGGAGGGGGAAGGAAAAAGGTGGTGGCTGCGGTTTAGCAGTAGCGCCTGAGTGTAAAACGCGCTACTGCTAAGAAGATAGCAGTAGCGCGCCCCTGCTAAGAAGATAGCAGTAGCGCGTCCCTGGGGGAGGCGCTACTGCTAAGTGGGGCCCGCCATGTGGCCAGGTTCAAACTTAGCAGTAGCGCCCTACCCGAAAAACGCGCTACTAATATTAAATTAGCAGTAGCGAGGTTACCTGAGGCGCGCTACTGCTAAATCTAGCATGGCGGGAACGGTGGGGCAATTTTAGTAGTAGCATTCTTTTTTCGTGCCGCACTACTGCTAAGTCGATAACAGTAGCGCCTTATCTTGACCCGCGCTACGGCTAAGTAGCAGTAGCGCCTCTTTTTACCCCGCGCTATTATAAGGTTTTGTGTATAAGGTTTTCCCTAGTAGTGATTCATCGTGGATTTAATTACTGAAATAATTTTTGATGTTATGTATTAAGATTTAGCATCTAAGAGAGTGTAGTCCTGAAACAATATGTCATTAATTAAATATTATTAACTAAATAAATAAATAAGAGAACCATGTGCTTTGTTTTTTAATTGATACTTCCTAAAATGTTAAAATATACTCCCTCAGTCTCATAATATAAGAACATTTTTTACACTAGTGTAGTGTTAAAAACGCTCTTATATTATGAGATGGAGGGAGTACTTTATTAACATTATGACGAGTCAAACTTGTCTCGATTTGACTAAGTAGTGTAGTGTTAAAAATACTCTTATATTATGAGACGGAGGGAGTACTTTATTAACATTATGACGAGTCAAACTTATCTCGATTTGACCAAGTAAACCAGGTTTATAACAAAAAATAATAATACTTAGAATGCCAAATATAATCAGTAACATTTATATATTAGTCACGATTTTTTTATTTGCTTAGTGCTGTAAATTTCATTTTTTTTATATAAATTTAGTCTAACATAGAAAGTTTGAATTTAAAGAAAATAATACTCCATATATTGTGGAAAGGAGAAAGTAACAGATCGTTCACGTGCTCATGGTTTACCGCACTGTTTATGTACAACCTGTATGTAAACCAGACCATGTACGCCGCCGACCCAATGTCCAAGTTCAAGGGGGCGCTTGCCATGGGCGTCCCCGGGGAGCTCGCCGGCGTCCATGCCGCGTGGTTGAGCTACGGGCGTCTGCCGTGGAAGTCGCTCTTCGTGCCGGCGATCAAGCTCGCGCGCGACGGCTACACCGTCATGCCCTACGTTGCCAATGCGCTTAAGGCAGTGGAGGCCAACGTGCTCGCCGACCCCGGCCTGCGTGCCGTGTTCGCGCCCGAGGGGCAGGTCCTGGGCGCCGGCGCACTCTGTCGCAACCCGGCGCTCGCCGACACGCTGGAGGCCGTGGCGGAGCACGGCGTCTCCGTCCTGTACGGTGGCACCGTCGGGGAGAGGCTCGTGAGGTGGAGGGGTGGTGACGATGGGGGTCTGAAGGGGTACAGGGTGGAGAGAGAAGAAGGTAGGGAGAGAAGCGGCCGCTCCTAGGGTTCCTCTTCGCGCCCCCGCAGCCGCCGGCCGCACTCCCCTCCCGCGCCTCCGGCCACCGGCCGCGCGCGCCACGCCGCACCCCGCCTCCCTCTCCCCCCTCCCAGCCCGCCCCCCGCGTCGCCTCCCCAAGCGAGGCGACCGGGGGCCCCACTCCCCGCCCCTCAGCGCCCCACCCCCCTTCCCCTCCTCCCGCCGCCGTCGGCCTGCGCCACCGGGCCCTGCCCGCGTGGTGTTGGCGGCGGCGGCGGCCTTTCCTTCCCCGCGCGCGGTGCCATGGCTCGGGTGGTGGTGACCCACGGCGGTGCTCCTCGGTCGACAATGGTTCCGGCTAGGGATGGCAATTTTACCCATGGGTATGGGTACCCGCGGATACCGTACCCGCATGGGGGCACAATTTTATACCAATGGGTAGTACCCCTACCCTACCCGTTAAGTTATGGGTAGGGCACGGGTATAGTCTTGTACAGGGGCGGATCTGGGCCCCAGACCCCCAGGGCCCAGGCCCGGGGCGTGGCTTTTTTTTTTAGTTATTACCTAGGTATGTTTTTGAATCGGGCCCGGGGCTTAGCCCAACACACAGCCAGGACCCAGCCCAACACACACAGAGGAGGCCAGGAGACCCCAGCTCGCCCGACGCCCAGAGGCCAGACCGCCAGAGCCCAGAGCCCCAGTCCCCACTCCCCAGACCTAGTCACGCACGCGCAGCGGCGCAGGTGAGGCAGCCGCCGCCGCCCGCCCGGCCACGGGCCACCCCTCCCTCCGCCGCTCGCCCGCGCCCTCCGGCCTCCGCCGCTCACCGCCTCGCCCGTCCCCTGCTGGTTGGCCGCTGGCGGCTTGCTGCTCCGCCGCTCGCCGGCTCGCCCGTCCCCTTGCTCCCTGCTACTCCAGTGCTCGCCTGCTCGCCGCCTCGCCCCGTCCTCTGCTGGCTCCGAAACTGCTCCCCGGCGCAGGGCCCCTGCTGCGGCGATCCACCTCCATCAGGTAACGCATTCTGTAGCTCGTTCGTTCTAGCAAGAGGTCGATTCGAGCCCTCTAGCCAACTCTTCAGTTTCAGCCTTAAAACCAGTGACAGAGTTGATTCCATCGCCAACCAGAGTCAAAATAACCTAGTGTCTACTCAACGATTTGTGTGTCTAGGCGATTAATTTACTTCTATATACATACAGGTATCTTCATCTGTTAAAAAAATCATGTTGTGTTGCATTAACCACAGAGTGAAGAGTTAAAAGTTGTTTGTTTCTGCTTCAGTAAAGTCACCTCAGAGATAGGGTACAGTACTTCACACAAGGAGTAGCGAAGGAGACGAATGTGTTCGTTTTAATGATATCAAACCATTCGGTACTGCTACTGTTAATATTCTGCTGCCTGCTGACAGCTGTTGTCTGTTGATAGAAATTTTAAGGATTGAACATTTTTTATCTGCTGCCTGCTGTATTTGAATGTGAATGTTGTTGCTGGGACTGCTACTGTTAATATCAATTTCATAGCCAGTTCTTTGTGAATGTTGCTGTTGCTACTCTTAATATCAACTGAATATCAATTTCATTTCATTTTGTAGAATAAAAGATGAAGAGATATTTTTCATCCGTGGCAGCAACTGAAGTGTCTACACCCGGGGTTTTAGCTGGAGGAAATGAAGGGGTTGAGAGGACTAAAGCAACTCCAGAAAATGAAACCAATGCAGAAATGGGACCACCGCCTTTGACTTCAAACAACCCGCCTTCAATCTCAACTCGAGAAAGTGTTATTCCTGATTCTGCTCATGGTCAACTGAGGGAAGGTGATATTCAACCTGATCCTGGTCTTAGGAAACCTATTGAAAGCTTAGATCCGAACATTAGAGATGTCGCTAGAAGGATGTATGTAAATATGGGTCCATGCCAACCAACTGGTCATAAATTTAAAAAAGAAACTAGAGGAAATTCTTTGAAAAAGAGATCCTTTCAAGCTAAATGGTTCGGGAAGCATTCCGATTGGTTGGAATATAGTGTTGATAAGGAGGCAGCCTTTTGTTTCTATTGCTTTCTTTTTAAGCAACCTAGAGCAGAAAACTATGGTGTTGAGGCATTCACAACAGTAGGGTTTAAAAATTGGAAGGATGGACTTAGTATTATTGATACACATGTTGGTAAACATGATAGTGCTCACAATAAAGCTAGACAACAATATGTGGCATTCAAAAATCAAAGGCAATCCATGGTAAATGTGCTCGATCGTGGTACCAAAAAGAGCGAAGAAGAATATAGAGCTCGTCTTGTCATTATTTTGGGTGTTATCAGATTTCTTCTATTACAAGCTCTTGCTTTTCGTGGTCATGATGAGAGCTCGAGCTCAAAGAATAGGGGGAATTTTTTGGAGATGATGAGTTGGTACAGAGAGAAGGATTCAAATGCTAAGACTTTGCTTGATAGTGCGGGCGGGAACCATTTGATGACTTCACATGCGATACAATTGCAACTGTGTCAAGCTTGTGCAGAAGAGACCACCAAAGCAATTATTGATGATATTGCAGATAGAAATTTTTCTTTACTTGTTGATGAGTCCAGAGATGCATCAATAAAGGAGCAAATGGCTATGGTTTTAAGGTTAGTAACTTTGTATCTTTTATGTTAGTTGTTGTTTTGTTCCTTACTAATAGTAGTACTGTAGTATCTAATTGTTGGTTTCTCGTGCTTCTTTTTGTTATGTAGGTATGTCGATAAACATGGGTATGCGATTGAGAGGTTCATTGGGATTAAGCATGTTGGTGACACAAGGGCAGCTTCTCTAAAAGCAGCTTTGGATGGTATGTTTCTTAAACATGGGTTGTCTATGTCTAAATTGAGAGGGCAAGGGTACGATGGAGCTTCTAACATGAGAGGACAATTTCGTGGGTTGCAAAGGTTGATACTAGATGAAAATCCTTATGCATTTTATATTCATTGCTTTGCCCATTAGTTGCAGTTAGTGGTTGTTGCTGTTGCCAAGTGTTGTTCCTCTGTATTGGATTTCTTTAACCACATAACTTTGATTGTCAACACCGTCAATGCTTCTTGTAAGAGACATGATGAACTAGCCCAAGAACAACATGATAATATTGTGAGTCAGTTGGAGTCTGGGGAAATTTTTTCAGGAAGAGGGAAAAACCAAGCAACCAACCTTGTAAGACCTAGGGATACACGGTGGGGCACACATCATAAAACTTTGTATCAGTTTATTGAGATGTGGACATCTGTTTTGCATGTATTAGAGAACATTCATGATGATGCAGAAAATTTAACACAAAGAACCACAGCAGGTGGCTTGATATCTCAGATGGAAAGTTTTGAATTTGTTTTCATATTGCATGTTATGATCAAACTACTGGGCAAGACTAATGAGTTGTCACAATGTTTGCAAAGGAAAGATCAAAACATAGTTCTAGCAGTGAGTTTGATTGGGATCACATTGCGGCAACTTCAAAATATAAGAGAAAATGGTTGGGATCAGCTCTTGAAGGACACAACTGACTTTTGTGTTAAACATAACATTATATTGCCTAACATGGATGATACAATACCCGCTCGAGGTCGTTCAAGGGGGCGTGGTGGTCAAATGGTAACTTTCTATCAACGCTTCAGATATGAAATATTCAATGTTCTGCTTGACCAAATAATTACTGAGTTAAATAACCGCTTTGCTGAAAGATCTACTCAATTATTGAGATGCATTGCTTGTCTTGCTCCAAGGAACTCATTTGCTAATTTTGATGAAGACAAGCTTGTTCAACTAGCTCAGATGTATGCTGGTGACTTCTCCATATATGAGATTTCTTTTGTCCTTAGAAACCAACTTGAAAACTTCATTGCTGATGTGAGAGCTGATTCAAGTTTTGTTACTTGTAATGACCTTGGTAGCCTTGCTGTGAAGATGGTTCAAACTGATAGACACATAGTCTTTCCTTTGGTATATCGTCTTATTGAGTTGGCATTGATTTTGCCTGTTGCAACCGCATCAGTGGAAAGAGCTTTCTCAGCTATGAGTATTATCAAGACTGAGTTGAGGAATAAGATGGGTGATGATTGGTTGAATTATTCCATGGTGTGCAATATTGAGCGAGAAATATTTGCAAAGGTTGATGATGATGCTATTATATATCGCTTTCAAGCCTATAGATTTCGCAAAGGAACTTTACCTCGTCGTAGTAGTAAGTTTTCAACTTTGTACAATGTTAATTGTTTCACTTGATGTTTATGTCTTCTCTCATGAAATTTTGCTTCTGATTTCTCTAAGGTGTTGGCTCTTCTTCCACCGTTGATCAAGTTATGGAAGACACTAATGAAGCAAGCCATTGATTTGGTACTCTTTTTACTGCACGTACTGTTCATAGTTCTTGTCATCTTTTTATCTATTTTGTTGTATCTTTTGAGGTAGCTGTAGACAACTCATCTGGTAGCTAGCTGTAGCCAATTCAAATGCTAAGACTTTGCTTGATAGTGATGAGCTGTATTCTTTTGACGTAGCTGTAGCCAATTGAGCCATAGTATCTTTAAGCACTAAGTTTTTCTCTCGCGACAAAATTTTTTTTTGGGCCCGGGGCTTACTCCAATCCTGGATCCGCCACTGGTCTTGTACCCATGGATATACCCATACCTTACCCATTTATATTGACACGTGTACCTTACTCGTGAAGTGTGTCGTGAGATTGTGAATCTACGTTAAAGTTGTCACCAATCGTCAATTTGAATAGAGATAATTGTTATGTACTCATCTATCTGTTACTGAGTTGAGATAAATATTTTTTGGTCAAATATGATATTGATGAATTTGAAATTGTGAATAACTTATGTACTATTTGATCTACCCGTTGGGTACCCAATGGGTATGGGTACCAGCCGGGTATGGGTACGGGTAAAGTTTCATACCCGTGGGTACGGGTATGGGTAGAATTTTGTACCCATTGACTACACGGGTATGGGTATGGTATTGCTCTACCCGCCCCATACCCTACCCATTGCCATCCTTAGTTCCGGCGGCGGCGGCTGCTCAAGGCGGCGCGGCTCCGGGTGGCCAAGAGGCGGCGGCGCGGCCACTTGGGGCGGGCTGGCACGGTGGATGGTGGCGGCGCCCTCCCGGCCCAGATCTGGGCCCTTTTGGGCCCCATCTGGGTCTGGGCGGGCCTGACTCGGTCTCGCCTGCGGCGGCTCCGGTGGGGGCGGTGGTGGCGCGGCTTGTGCGGGGGGTTGTGGAGACGGCGGCGCGTCTACTGCAGCATGGCGACGGGTGCTTCACGAGCCCCTTTTGGGCTCGGCCGGACCTCAAGGGCCTGGTACGTTCCCCTTGCCGCCTCCGGTCGGTGACCGCCGATGGCGGTGGAGGTTGTCTCCCCCGGCGTGGCTGCTGTCGCTGCCGCACCTCGTTCCCGGCTGCTCCCTTTCGGCCTCATCGGTCTCGCTTCATTGACCATGGTGAGGCGGCGGTGATGATGGCAAGACCGTGGTGGCGCACGTTGGTGGGTGGCATGTCTGGTGGAGCGCGTCGGACCGTTCGGGGATGTGGGTGTTTGGCGGATGGGAGAAATCCGTGCCGGCTCGCCGGCACCGACGCGGTGACGCCTGTGGGCGCCACCGTTCCTTCCTGAAGGGCGTCGGATATTCCCCTTCCCCACGCCCCTCCGCGTACCAGGGGAAACCCTAGGACCTGTCCGGGCAGCAGCGTCGTCGTCGTCGTGTTCCTTAAGGTGATGCTTGGTATGCGGAGGTTCGAGGTGCTTGGAGCGAGGTGATATATCTCCGGTGGGAGCAGCGGTTTCGGGTTATCATCGTTTTCGTCGATCCGACGCAGTTAACATTATTTTCTCTCTTCTTTCTCTTTTGTTTCTTTTGGATGTGCTTGTGCTGTTTGCCCCAGCATTGGACTCTTTGTTGTATCGGGCAGTTGCTATATCTATATAGCGGGCCGAATGCCTATTTCGTCAGGGGTACAGGGTGAAGGTGAGCGCCGCCTTGCGTGCCGACGCCATGGGGTTCACCTTCCTTGGCATGGCGCCGCCGTCCAGCGGCACCGTCGGAATGGCACTGGTACGTCAATGGATCCATGGCTCGATCAATTGAGCTTATTCGTTGATGATTATTGTTGTGAAGATGGTGATTTGTATGCAGGTATTGAACATTTTGGGTGGGTACAAGTCGGCGGAGTTTCTGAAAGGATTTTTGGGCGTGCACCGGCTGATCGAGGCGGTTAAGCACATGCTGGCCGTCCGGATGGACCTCGGCGACCCTGGCTTCGTCAACGCCGCTGGGATCGTCTCCGAGATGCTGTCGCCGGCATTCGCCGATAAGGTCCGGCAAAGGATCGCGGACAACACCACTTTCCCTCCGGCCTACTACCTCCCAAAGTAAGTGCTCCGTTCGAATATGTCCCTGTCGGTCACATCAATACGCATGCTTCCTTTCAAATGACAAACTCTACGTATGTGTGTCAGGTGGAGCCAGCTGCGTGACAATGGCACGAGCCACCTGTGCGTGGTGGACGGCAACCGGAACGCGGTGGCGATGACAACGACGGTGAACTACTACTTCGGTGCACAGGTCCTCTCGCCGTCCACCGGCATCGTGCTCAACAACGAGATGGACGACTTTTCGGTGCCGTCATCGTACCCAACCCCCGACCACCTCCCACCGGCGCCGGCCAACTTCATCACGGGGGGAAAGAGGCCTCTCTCATCGATGACGCCGCCGATCATCCTCAAGGATGGGCAGCTGGTTGGCGTGGTGGGCGCAAGCGGCGGCACCAACATCATCGCGGCGGTGACACTGGTGTTCCTGAACCACTTCGTCCTGGGGATGAGCCCTCTCGCTGCCGTGCAGAGCCCAAGGGTGTACCACAGTCTCATGTCGAATGTTGTGCGGTACGAGGACGAGACAGTGGTCGACGGTGAGGTCATCGAGCTCAAAGCAGAGGCGAGGGAGTTTTTGCGGCGTAGGGGTCATGTGCTCAAGGGCACTTTGTGGTCAGCCGTGTGCCAGATGATAGTGCAGGACTTGCAGGCGCCGGTGTCAAGCGACAGTGAGAACGTGTTCCATGGGATGCTGACGGCCGTGAGCGATCTGCGGAAAGACGGTAGCCCTGCCGGAGTATGATGGAAACAATTGCGTGCAACGTCTTAATCAATGTTTAATAAACGGAAAAGCTATCAGGCGAACCTTCCTTGGGTGGGTGACCCTGGCAAATAGCCTTCCCACCTTCACACGGATCTCGACGCTGGGGCATTGCCATCTCAAATGACTGGAGGCGTTCGCTGTGTGCCGATTCATGGCGAACTCTCGTTTTTTTTCTTCCAAAAATGTGTAACAAAAGCCGGGTAGGTTTCGAAGGCATGACCTCTTGCCAGATTGTTGGGCTTTTTGTCACTAGGCTAGAGAGGGGGTCCGTGAACATTCATGTTAAAACTAATTTTTATATATAACTTGGCATTTTTTAAGCCTCTTTGTTTTTTAATTTGTTCGAAAATCCTGATTTATTACTTTCTCATAGGGCAGTTTATTATTAATAGAATGACATTTTTATTATAAGAGGATGGCAACTTCGTTATTAAGATGATGGCATTTTTATTTTTAGTGGCAAGGCAGTTTTGTTAATAAGAGCATGGCACTTTATTAATAATATGATGACATTTTTATTATTGTGATGATGGCAATTTTACATTAAATGATGCCATTTTTAGTAGTGAGAGGGTGGCATTTTTAATTTTACTGGCATGGCAATTGTATTAATAAGAGCATGTCTTCTTTATTTATAATACGAACGTACTTTTATTATTGCGAGGATGCCATTTTCATTATTTAAGAGGATGCCCTTTTTAATATTGAGAGGTGATATTTTTTTTAATGCCACTTTTTTTTTGCGCTCCAGAGGAATCGAACTGCAGACCTCTCAGTAACGAGGTCCTGTCGAGTGCCATGCAAGCTGATAATTCTAAGTGAATGATTTGCAGCGCTAATATCTAAGAACTAACAACAGTGCCAGAACTCTAACACTTTTTGATTTTATTCGAACAAATCTTGGAAACTATAAAAAAAATTCTATAAGATAAATAATGTTTCAAAGTTCCAACATTTGTCAAACAACACGAACAAATTTTGAAACTCCAATTTTTTTAATATGTGAACAATTTTAAAAACAGGAACATTTTTTGAAAATTT
The DNA here is from genome assembly GCA_011799875.1 of Thinopyrum elongatum. Lineage (NCBI taxonomy): Eukaryota > Viridiplantae > Streptophyta > Magnoliopsida > Poales > Poaceae > Thinopyrum > Thinopyrum elongatum. The sequence continues at coordinate 65,331,387 of CM022299.1, forward strand.
CTGAACAAAAGTTGAAAACGTGAACATTTTTCGAATCAGTGAACAATTTTCTGAAAAACATGAACAATTTTTGAAAAATGGGAACAAATGTGAAATTTCAAAACTTTTTTGAAAAATTGAATAAATTTGAAAACATGAACAATTTTTTAAAAATGGGAACAAATGTGAAATTCCAAAACTTTTTTGAAAATTTCTGAACAAAAGTTGAAAACGTGAACCTTTTTTGAATCAGTGAACAATTTTTTGAAAAACATGAACAACTTTTGAAAAATGGGAACAAATGTGAAATTCCAAAACTTTTTTGAAAAATTGACTGATTTTTTGAAAAACACGAACAATTTTTGAAAAATGAGAACAAATGTGAATTCCAAAACTTTTTTGAAAATTTGAACAAATTTGAAAACACAAACATTTTTTGAAAATCACAAACAAATTTTGAAACACCGAACAAATTTTGAAAACACAAACAAATTTTGTACATTTTTTGAAAAGAACGAAATGATTTTTGAAACCTGAACAAAAAAATTTTGCACATTTTTTTAAAAAAAGCCGACCAAAGTTTTGAATATATTGAACTTTTTTTGAATTTTTTTTTTCTAAAACAAAAATAAAAGAAAGAATGAAACAGAAAAACGAAAAAATGTGAAAAAAACAGATAATAGCCGACCTCTTGCACGTGTAAGACACTAGCATTGTTGAGCTCCTGTGGCTAGCAACGCACCTCCACGAGTGGGAGGTTTGAGGTTCGATTCCTCCCTCTCTTCGTTTTTTGAGGGATTTTCTCTGTAGGAAGCACCCGTCATGGGCCGGCCCACGAACGATCGATGGGTGTGCGAGAGGTCGACACTTTGCCGCAGAATGCAGCGAATAGGGTTTTCCCTTAAGGACATCCCCCAACGAACGAATACGTTTGATGGGTGGCTCCTCCTGGTGACTGGTCGTTGGATATTGGGGTCCTTAATAAAAATTCTCAAGGGTGATGTGTTGTGTGCTCTCAACCCATTTTGTGTTTGCGCAGATTCTATGGCTAGAAACTCCAACCAATTTAGTTTGTAGTTTAGCTATTTTGGGCCAGTCTATTTTTTGGCACTTGATTTATGCTTTGTGACTTGTGCTTTTTTTCCGACTGTTTTGTGAGCTGGTTTAAGTTGTTTCCTTTTGACTGACCGCATAATTGGTTCACTCGATTTGCGAGTAGGCTGAAGCCCATAACTATACTGCCAAGCCTCCCCCCCCCCTCTCTCTCTCTTTGGTTTTTCTTTTATGTTTTTCTTTTATGTTTTTCTATTTTTATGTGTTCATCCTTCCGTTTTACTCCTTTTTATTAGTTGCTTTTCATTTTCTCTTTTGTAGTTATTTTTTGAATGTTGCGAGAGTGTAAATGTATACACACAAAAACTATGCAATATGTGCAAAAAATACATTATTATATGATTGTTTTTTGCATATTACAAAATGTTGTGTGCAAGTTTTATGTTTTAACTTTTTATCATTGTGTTTCTTCTTAAAAGAGTAATACCAATTGGCACCATTTTATTGGCTCTTAATTGTTCTTTATTGGCAATACAAATACCACTAATTTATTGCTTCTTAGAAACCTCCTTTTCTAAAAAAAAAATCCACTATTATATGTCTTTTACATATTACTAAATAGTGAAGTTCAGTGCAAATTGTGTACGGTTTTTGTCAATATATATTTTATTATTTTTCATTTTTTTTTCTTAAAATGTAATACCAGTGTCACTAATTCATATTTTCTTAGAAACTTCATCGGTCTGATTTAGCTTTGTTTTTTATTTCATTTTCTTTCTTATTAACGGGTAATGTGAAAGTCAATAATTCATTATTGCTTAGCAAACTTCATTTTTTAATATAGTTTTTAGTTCATTTTCTCTCTTTTTTAATGGTAATACCAATCCAACTAATTCATTCCTTCTAAGTAAACTTCTTTTTGGTGAAAATTCCACAATTATAAGATCTTTCTTACATATTATTGAAAACCCAATTTATGTGTAAACTGTGTCAAAATTTTGTCATTATTTATTTTATTATTTTTACTAGTTCTTTCTTAACAGGTAATACTATTGCCGGTAATTCACTCTTTCATCAGTAATTACATTTTTTGCATCATGGCAGTTTTGGGAAAAATATACTTGTCTCGTGGTAAACTTTGATTTTTGTATCTTCTAAATTGTGGCAAAATGTTTTTATACTAGTCACATGGGAAGTTTAGAACATTATGTTTTCCATAAAATGTCAACTTCAATCACATGGAAATCTTTCTATTTTATAAATCGTGGCTACTATTAAAAAGGTACTTGATTGGGTTATATCTATGGGGTAGGTCCAAGTACGTATATTGCCTAGCCAAACACCCAGGCACATCAGAAATAAGGTCAAAAAGATAATGGGCCAAAGGGGTAGCATGTCCAGTCCATCATAGTTAAAACCCAAGACATCAAAGACCATGGGAATCTTCACCGAGTTAACAATTGCGGCGTCTATATCTCGCATTAAGCGACACGAGAGGGAATCTCATGTCTACAGTGTCGGGCCATCCCGTTACACGCGCACAGTCTTAAAAAAGACAGAAGAAATGGGGGAACCCTAGAATCGATCCCTGATCTCTAGGGTGTTGCGTAGCGCTCCTAGCCACTCAACTCAACTTGAGTTCATGTTAAAAGTAGCTGTGCGCACCCTACTTGAGGCATAAAGAGCTGGTTTTCACTGGTTTTCTGGGGTTCCTTTAAGTTTCTTTTCCTTTTTTTCTCCATTTTCTACTGTGTTATTCGGTTTTTTCTTCTTTCCTTTTTTCGCTTTTTTGCTCTGTCTTTCTTCTCCATTTTTTTATTTGTTTCTTTGGTTTTAAATGCTTTTTTTCATTTTCTTCTTCTCCGGTTTTTGTTTTGTTTTCATTTTTTTATTCCCTCTACACTTGTTTCTTCGATTTTAGTTTTCAGTTTTTTTAATTTTCTGTTTTCAGTTTTCATTTTTTTGGTTTCCTTTGTTTCTTTTGTTTTTATTCTACATTTTTTGTGTATGTCAACAATATTTTTCTAATAGATGTTTAACATTTTTTCATATGAGTTTAACTTTTTTTAATACATGGTCAACATTTTTTCTATACACATTTTAACATTTTTCAAATGATTGATCAACATTTTTCAAATACAAAGATTAATTTTTTTCTATGCACATTTAACATTTTTTCAAATGCTTGACTAATATTTCACAAATGCAATTGAACATTTTGTGAATAGATGCTCACATTTTTCCATACACATCTAACAATTCAAATGCTTGATTAACATTTTTTATATCATTAACAAAATGTTTTCATCATTTTTAATCCATGTCCATTTTTTATACAAATTAACATTTTTCAAGTGCTTGACCAACATTTTTCAAATACTTTTTCAAGTTTTTTCAAATGCTTGGTTAACATTTTTATATACATGATAAAAAAATCATCATCTTTTAATACATGGTCAACATTTTTTCTATGCACATTTAACATTTTTCAAATCCTTGATCAACATTCTTTCAAATGCTTGATTAATATTTTTATACACATGATAAAAAAATTACATCATTTTTAATGCATGGTCAACATTTTTTCTATACACATTAAAAAAATTCAAATAATTGATCACCATTTTTTAAATACTTATTTAAAAAACTTTCAGTTACTTGATAAACATTTTCTAAATACATGATAAAAAATTGTATACACATTTTTAATACATTTTTTGTATACGTGATAACTTTTTTTATACACATTTACCATATTTCAAATGCTATGTTAACATTTTTTTCAAATGTAGTAATTGGGTGTTTTTTGTAATATTTATATATATATTATTTAATCTATAAATGAAAATTAAAAATAAAGCAAAAAACGAAACAGAAAACTAAAAAAACAGAAAAAGAAGGCTACGCCCTCTCGCGCTGCTGGGTTGGTCCATCTTGGTCTCCCCGTCACCAAGGGTTCCTCCCCTCTCGCTGAAGGCAACCGTCGCTTCAATGCGGACGTAGGTTTTCGAGGAACCATCGCTAGCCGCTGCGCTGCATTGAAGTTGTTGACCGGCCCTTCGCCTGGTCCTCGCCGCAGCTATTTAAGCCGTGTGCCGGAGTTGCACAGAGATGCACCACCCCCTCCTCGAGCACCGCCCCCCTCCCCGTCTCTGTGCCCCCCGAGCCCCCCCCCCCCCCCCCCCGACCAAAGCTGCGGCAATGTCGAAGTCGTGGTGCTCCGCGCCGGCAGGCGGAGTAGGTGGAAGCTCCTCCTCCAGCGGTACTTGGCGCCGCCGTAGACACTCTCCGGGCCCGTCAACGTCCACGGCGGCCGGCTCCTCCCCCAAGGAGGAGATCGTCATCTCCTCCGGTGACGAGGAGGAGCAGGCGCCGCCGCGACAGCCGCCGGAGCCACCGCAGCAGCCGCCCCGACTCCTCAAGGAGGCCGCTCCGACGGACGAAGATTACGTCCGTCAGATCGAGTTAATGACGTAGCGGTCGCACCGTGACATGGGGCCGTCGCCGCCATCGCCGGCGCTCGTGAAGGAGGAGCCGGCCTCCGCGCCGTGCCACGGCGTCAAGACCGAGCGGGCATCCACGCTCTTACCAAGGAAGGAGGAGACGGCCTCGCCCGGCACAACCGCGGCGTCCAGATCGGACGCCGCGTCAAGGAGGAGCCGGGCTCGCCTCCGCACCACCGCGTTGTCCAGATTGGACGCCACGTCAAGGAGGAGCCTGCGTCCCCGCCACGCAGCTGCTACGGCCGCATCGATGCGCCGTTGTCGCCGCCACGCCGCCACCGCCTCGCCGTCAAGGAGGAGCTGCCGCCCGCGATTGAGAAGGCGCGGGGCCGCCTCCTCCAGTACCTCGGCGGTCCCTCGGCTCGAGGGCCGTTGTCTCTGAGGCGGAGCGCGCGACTCGGCAGCAGGAGCGGTACGATCGACCCAATGCCAGTCGCCACTCCGCGTTCGCCAAGAGCAACGTGTCGTCGGACTAGGTCCGCAACGGCCCAGTCCTCGCCGCCGCGTGGGCGCTCGACCGCTCCGTGACCACCGCGAAGACGGCCGCCAGGCGTCGTCGCCGGCTTGACGGCGAGCTCGCCAATATCGGCGAGGAGTAGTCACTTAGCGACTGCTCCGCCAACGCCGGTCGCGGCAAGGCCACCGCCAGGGCTCCGAAGGCCACGTCGGCAGTGGCCGCGGCGGCATTCAGCACGGCGCAACAGGAGGCGGAGTGGCTCCTTCGCGAGCGGCAGGCGGCCGCTGGACAAGGCTACCGCGGCCCTCTTGCGCCGTACCGCTGCTGGAGGGACGACGACGATGGCACCGACGGAGACGGCGGTGCGGCTGGGCAGGGCGACCACGCGTATGAGGTGGTTGTCCGGTATAGGGTTTAGTTTTTTTTCTAGTTTTTTAGTTAAACGGTCGAAATATAACCTTTTTATGTAAATTTTATCCGAACTTGAATGAAATCCGTCCGGTTTGATCGAATTTCGCCCGCTTGGTTCGAATTGTTGGCCGGATGTATGCGGCTATGGTTGGATGGTTGCCTACCGTATCCGTGTCCGCGGACTGATTCCCCTGTCCGCCGACCGATGAGGGAGGATTTTTGCGGGTTGCCGTTGGAGTGCCCTAAGGAAGTTATAAAATGTACCCCATGGAATAAAAGGAGAATATTTAATGCAAAAAAAATACTAAAGGATTTGACCAACCATCCGAGATTTTTGCACACAACCATATTAATGAAAAGTAAATACGATAGGGCTGGAGCATCCCCGGAGATTTTTCACCACCATATTACAAAATAAACACAATATGGACTCGAAATTCTTCTGCGATTGTACTTTCACATAATAGCATTTTCCATTTCCATATAATTTTCAAATTTGTGATCTTTTTGACAATATAAAATGCATATGAGTGCAAGTTCAGCGACTGGAACAAAGCTGTATCCCCAAAATTCGAAAGGAATTTGGTACTCGCATATGTTTAAACTTGTTGTGTAATCACAATGAGTTTTTCTTTGGCAATCCCCTCTAAAAGTTTGCACGAATCTTAAAGTTACTTAAAAAGTTTGTCACCATATTATCACGTATATTAATTGTATTGAATAGATTGATTTGAATACAGAAGGCTACATTACCCTTTTTGATCGAAAAGGGTAACTTCTAATCTCCATCTTTAATCTGCATCAAAATCTGTAAAATTTTCTGCGGTGTACCAAAGCAAAGTTCAATTGCAATTATTTTTGATAGAAAAATACCATAATATTTCAGGAAAACCACATATACGAATATTCTTTACCAACATATATGAATATTCTTTATTAAAGTTTGCATACCATCCTTATTTAATCACAATCGTAGTGACATGTAATTACCAAAAAGGTTTCTCGCCCCTCTTTATAAATAAAGTCATGACAGGATACAAACACATCCAAACGGAGGTCTACACAAAGGAAATAAGTTCAACAACATAAAAGGGAAAATATACTCGTTGGGGCAACAACAAAACAAGCCCGCAAAAGAACATAGCAGGGTCTCAAGGCGGGTAGATGATCATAAGTAATCTAGACGCAACCTCCTCATGTTTCCTTGTCAGCTCGTCGATGGCTGTCTTATCCCGCCGCTTGGAGAGAGGCTTCCAAAGCTGCAAAAATTCGCACAATTTGTAAATTGCATCGTTGGGCCTAGATGGGTATATATGTTCTATGACAAGTTTATTGCTATCACACCACATGGTCCAATCCAAGGTTCCAAAATTCACTCACAACATTCTGCGGACCTGCCCGTAGCAATTTGCCATGAGTTGATGCCAATCAGGGAAGTTGGTTGGGTGCTAACTATTGTTCCAAACCTCCCTGAAGCAACTCCACAAGAATTGAGCTAACACACAGTAGAAGAAAATATGGTTTGGGTGCTAACTATTGTTCCAAACCTCCCTGAAGCAACTCCACAAGAATTGAGCCGACACACAGTGGAAGAAAATATGGTTTAGGTCCTCGTCTACAACACACAGCGGGCACTGCCATTCCCCAGGGCCGTTCCACCTACGCACTTGGTCACCTAAGGGAAATCTACCCCTAATAAGCTGCCACGAGAATATTTTGATCCAAGGCGCGCAGCAGAAGCACCTTCCAAAGTTCAGTTAACTCATCAGGCCCAAATCCGGCCGCAAGGCGATTGTATAATGACTTAGTTGAGAATTTGCCCAAGGGCCCCAATTTCCATGACGTGATATCCAGAGCCATAGACAAGGTAACACTTTTCACAATGGAGGAGAGCGCTAACCACTCGGTGGATTCAAGGGGACCGAAAGAGCGGCGGAATGAGAGGTTCCTCCCTGCATCCGCAACCTCCAAGGCCACCGAGATAGAAGGTTGATCTGAAATGGAGAAGAGCGTCGGGAATTGAAAAAGGAGTGGTCGGTCATCAAGCTAACTATTCAGCCCCAAATGGGTGTCCATTCCTCTCTCGACCATCACCAAACCCCCAGACGGAAAACCGGTTTGACAGATTGCATGGCCTACCAAAATTATGAGCCCATGGTCATGGAGCGAAGTGCGAAGGACGACCCCTTAAGATATTTGTCCCTAATTAGATCCATTTGATCATTAGGCACAGGTTCACGCGACGAGTAGAAGTGATGACCAGCCCCCCTGGTCCTTTGGCATGCAAATGTCCTGCCATTTGACCATATGATATTTCTGCTTATTCGCCTCACCTTGCCAGAAGAATTTGTATTGATATTTGTCCATGTCCTCATGGGCTCCTTCAGGAAAAAGGTATAGTCCCATCACAAACATAGGAAGGCTAGCCAAGGAAATTATAATGAGAGATGATTTCCCGGTTTTAGAAACCAATCTTCCTTGCCACGGATCTACCCGGTGTCTCACCCTCTCCACCACCGGTCGCAGATCTCTCATACGGACCATCAAGTCACTAACCGATAGACCGACGCACGAAATAGGGAATGACCTCGGGCAATAATTTAGGAGGCTGGTTATGGAGGATTGCTCCTGCTCCGAATAACGCAGTACCATCACGTCACTTTTGGCGAAATTAATCGTCAAACCCGACATCTCTTTGAAGCAAATAAGGAGAACTTCAAATTTATTATATTCATTGGAGTTCCCTCCACCACAAGGATGGTGTTGTCCGCATACTAGAGGTGCGAGACTCCACCTACTGCAATCAAGTGGGCCACCACCCCACGCAAATGGCCAGCACATCTCGCTTTATCCATAATGGCTGCTAGGCCATCAACAACAATATTAAACAAGAACAGAGAGAGTGGGCCATCTTGCCTCACCCCCCTTGAGGGCTTAAAAAATGGGTCCATCTCCCCATTAATGTTGATGGCAGTGTGCCCACTACTGACAAGCTGCATAATGCGATTAAGCCATCTATCATCGAACCCTTTGCGCTAAAGGGTATCTCTGCGGAAATCCCAACTAAGCTTATCATAAGCCTTATTGAAATCAATCTTGAAGAAGACCGCCTTTTGACGTTTAGTCTTAACATCATGAATGATTTCATGTAGTGCCAGTAGCCCATCATGAACCAGACCACCCTTAATGAAGGCCGACTGGTTTGGATGGGTAGTCCTAGCTATTATAGGTGCCGCCCTAATGGCATGCGCCTTAGCTAGGATGCGGAAGATCACGTTAATAACCGTGATCTGCCTGAACTGGTGAATTTCCGTCGCCCCAACTACTTTGGAGATTAACGTAACCACCCCATAGTTAAGCCCGGATGCATTGAGCACCCCTTTATAGAAATCTCGGAATATAACCATCACCACCCCTTTGATGACCTTCCAGAATCTCATAAAAAATCGGACAGGAAGCCCATCCAGGCCCAGGGCAGAGTCGGGTTTCATCGAGTTCATTGCCCTTTCAATTTCTGCCTCTGAAAAGGGCTCCGTTAGCCTCATATTCCCCCCTTAGAGACCCGCATCTCCAAGGGCCATACATCCTCCCGGAGACTCACCCCAGCCCATTGTTGACTGTTGAAAAGGTTTTTATAAAAACCTTCAACATGAGAGCAGATCTCCACCTTGCCGTGAAGCATCATGGGACAATCCCAAAGGACGACAATCGAGGATCGACGACGACGGCCGTTGGCAATAGCCTGGAAGTATGCCGTGTTGGAGTTACCCCTAAGAGTCCAATTTGGACGGCCTCGAAGACGACAGTAAATCTCCTTGTTCTGGAACAATGTCATGACGCTATCCTCGAGGCATATCTCTCCATCCATTCCTCCGGATCCAAACCGCCGTGGTTGCCCGACCATCGAAGGACTGGAAGGCCACAAGGAGCTCCGCCTTGCAAATCCTCAAGTCTCGCCCCAGGTTGGCCCCCCAACCCGGCATAAATTGCCTGGCTAACTTGGTACGGTGATGCCAAGTGTATAACACCGACATCGATCGGTGGGGGAGTCCAACGCCTCGAACCACTTGGACTTGACCGCCTCGGCAAAACCCGGTCGGCGTAGCCAGAACAACTCGAAATGAAACTGTTGCGGCGGCCGACGAGTAGTTTCCCCGGACGAAAGCAGCAAGGGGCATGATCTCATCTGACCCAACCCTACTCAGTAGTCACTGCCTGAAGAGCTGCTAGGGGAAACTTATGTTCCATTCAAGCGCAAACTCAATAGTATCGTAGTGCTAAACTCTGATCTTTGTCTATTTTGCTCTTTGAATTTTTCTTAACGCCATATTCAAAGAGCCCACAACTTGACGGAGTCAAAGCCATAGCACACTGTCTACGCTTGATCCAGTTTAGTATCTCAAACATTAAACGGTAGTGATATATGGCCCTGGAAACAGATCGAACGAACTAATTCGTATAGTAGTATATGTGGACCCAATCAATCTCCAACGTGCAGATATCTCCATCAAAAACACACTCGTCTCCTCGACCCAAAATTAATGCCCAATACTTATCATTATACAAAGAAAGGAAGTAATTAATGCATCAATTAATGAGAAGCGAGGATAGGGCTCGAGAGCATATCTATCCAAGAGCGTTCACCTATAAAAGCACCCCTGCTCGATGAATCGATCCTGTGCTTCCGAGACTGTATTCCGCTGACTTGTGAGCCGGCAGTCTTGCTCGATCGATTGACCGATCCTGTGCCCGGCCACTGGTTGGCGAGCATCTTAATTACGTAATGGCAGGTCGCTCGTTGCTGGCCCCGGCCGTCACGCTGCGTCCTCCTGGACCGGCGTTGGGCTCGAGGGCCTCGCTATACGTCGGCGACCTAGATGATGGCGTGGCGGAGGGGCATATCTACGCCCTGTTCTGCCAGGTGGCGCCCGTGGCGTCCCTCCGTGTCTGCCGGGACGTCACTGGCAGGTCACTTGGTTACGCCTACGTGAATTTCTACAGTCGGGAGGACGGTGAGTTTGTCTTCATCTCTTTTTTTTTTTTTTTTTTTTTTTTTGCGGGGTTGTCTTCGTCTCTTTGCATGTTCATCTACTCAGGCTTGGATCGGGGATACAAAGAACTTACGAGGCTGCGTGGTTTTAGATCTGTTTGGTTGTGAAGTCTGTGATTGACTAGATTTCCCATACAAGATGTGGCACACCATCGGTTGAAGTTCTATTTTGGCATTTTCTTGTTCTGGTCAACCGAGGCGAGGGTCTTTTGATGGAACGTGCGTAGATAGTGTGTTGACCTGCAGTTTGTAGAACAACGTGTCACTAACATAAGTAGTGTTGGAATCCGTAACCGATTCGGGTTTGCGGAATCTGATGCTATCGGAATTGGACTCGGAATAGGATAAATGATTGGCAAAAGCAAATGGACACACACAGTGGTTGCAATTAAACGTGTGTTTACCTACATACCATATATTTCTGTCGTAAAAGAAATTGACATGTTCCTATTATTGGTGATGTCTTTCTTATTCAGGTCGTAACACTTGAGAATTGAATCGCAAGTTGAATTGTAGTTTGTTGTTAAGTTGGGTTGGTTGTTTTCAAATTAGTCAACATTAATTGGTGTTTGTGTCTGAGTGAAAGGCTTCATAGACTGCTTGTGTTTATTATGAACAGAAGAGAATAGGAATTTGGGCTAAAATCCTGTTAAGAGTTCTCCATAGATTGTGCACCATGGGGTAGAAAAATCACCGTAGATAATAGTGTTGTCGGAATCCGACTCAGAACCGGATGTATGATTTGGGAAAAATAAGTAGACACACACAATTGTTCCAATTAATATGTGTTTATCTGTTCACTGAGTTAGGCCGTAAATGAAATGACATGTTCATATTACTGGTGGTTGTCTATCTTATTTACGGTGTAACATTTGGGAGTTGAATCGTTAGCGAGAGGAATTGTAGTTTTTATTAAATTAGGTCACATGATTTGTTTTCAAGTCAGCCAAGATTGATCATTGTTACCAATGAGGGAATGACTTAATAGATTGCATTTGGCGATTAGGAAGAGAATGGAATTTTGACTAAATCTCGGTAAGACTTTTTTATAGATTGGGTTTATGCACATTCCATAAAAAAATGAAGACCCTCGCTTCGATAGATCACAACAAGAAATATAACTTCAAGGCACTGTAGATTAGGAAGAGAATGGAATCAGCAGTTTGTAGATTGGGAAGAGAATGGAATCAGCAGTTTGTCGAACATGTTGCCGAGCACTGACATCAGTGTTAGAATCCGTAACCGATTCGGGTTTCCGATATGGCAAAAAATCTTTGTGGAAACAAATGCTGTCGGAATACGACTCAGAGTCGGATGTATGATTCGGAAAGGTCAAGTAGGCACACACACCGGTTGTAATTAATGTGTTTTTATCTACCTATATATTTTTGTCACAAACTAAATGTTCCCATTATTGTTGATGTCTATCTTACTTACGCCGTAATACTTGGATTGAATCGTCAGCGAGAGGAATTGTAGTTTTTTGTGAACTTTTGGTTGGTTTGTTTCAAATTAGCTAACATTAATTGTTGATTCCATCTGAGTTTATGGCTTCATAGATTTCTTCTGGTCATTACGAATAGAAAAGAATAGAATTTGGGTTAAAATCCTATTAAGATTTCTGCGTAGATTGTGCACCATGGTGTAAAATTCGACGCGGAAAATAATGTTGCCGAATATGTCGGAATCCGACTCAAAATCGGATATATTATTTTGAAAAAGCAAGTAGGCACACACAATTATTATTTTAATTAATGCATTTTTTCTACTTGTGGGATTCTGTCATAAACAAAATGTTATGTTCATATTATCGGCGTCGTCTATCTTACTTACGGTCTAACTTTTGGGAGTTGAATTGGTTAGCGAGAGAAAATTTAGCTCTTTGTTAAATTGGGCCACACGGTTTATTTATAAGATAGCCAAGATTCGTAGATTGCATGCAGGAATTAAGAACATAAGAGAATGGAAGTAGAGCTTAAATTTCCTTACGATTTCATTGTAGATTGTGCACCATGCATGGTGTAAAACATCAACGTGGAAGTTAACATTGTCACAATCCGACTCGGACTCGGATGTGCATATGATTAGGAAAAAACAAATAGCTAGAATTTGGTTACAATTAATGTGTGTCTATGTTCTTATTTCTTTCTATCTAAACAAAAGGACATGTTTCTGTTATTGGTGTTGTCTATCTTTTTTATGGTGTAACATTTGGGAGTTGACTTGGTTAGTGAGCGATTTTTTTTAAGTTTAGTCCATGCAGTTTGTTTTCTAGTTTAACCAATATTCCTTGTTGTTTCCATTGATGCCTTCATAAGTTGGTGTGGCAATTTGGAAAATATAAACAGGACGGAACTGAATGTGGGTTAAAAGTTCGTTAAGAATTTTTCTAGTTTGTGCACCATGGTGTTGAAACGTGCTACATTACACTAGGTAGATTGTATGATCACGATGGCCCCATGGATTTCATAGTTAACCTAGTCAAATTTTCATCAGTTTATTCATGCTCCACGCTGCCAAATTAGTGAAGAGCGAAATTGTACATAGTTCAAACTGGATATTAGCTTTGCATATCGGACATCCGATAATTGTCTGTTCGATGAACATCCTGTCATATATAATACACCATGTTGTATCATTGTCAATTATACATATACATACCATACCTACACTATTGTTTTCACCTTAACCTGATTTCTTTTTCTTTGTATGTTTGCTTGCCCTACTAGAGGATTTGAGTTTAATACTACAATTACCTCTAATAATTTTGTATGTGATTGTTTTGTAGCCAAACGTGCATTAGACTCTTTAAATTTTACCCCTGCCAACGGGAAGCATATCCGAGTTATGTTCTCGAATAGGGACCCAACGCTGCGATTGAGTGGAAAGGCCAATATATTCATAAAAAATCTTGTGCCAAATATTGATGGCAAGAGCTTGAGTGATATGTTTGGTCGCTATGGCACTATACTGTCATGCAAAGTGGCCACTCACTTTAATGGTCAATCAAAAGGGTACGGATTTGTTCAGTTTGCAGAGGAGACATCTGCCAATGATGCCATCGACAACTTGAATGGCAAGTTGGTGAATGGCAAACGAATTTTTGTAGGTCTCTTCATTCGTCGTCAGGAGAGGCAGCCAAATATCAGCTTGAGTAATTATACAAATGTATATGTGAAGAACTTGCCAAAGGAATTCACTCACAATGACCTTCTGCAAGAGTTTGGTCCTTTCGGTATAATTACTAGCGCTGTAATCATGAGAGATAATGATGGAATATCCAAATGCTTCGGATTTGTTAACTATGTGGAATCAGAATGTGCTGTAGAAGCTGTGAAAAGTCTTAATGGGAAGATGATTAAGGATACAATTTTGTATGTTGGAAGAGCTCAGAAAAAGTCAGAAAGAGAAGCAGAGCTGAAAGCAAACTTTGAGCGTGCGAGAAATGAGAAATTCAAAAAGTTTGAAGGGCTCAATCTATACTTGAAGAATCTAGATGATAGTATTAATGATCTAAATCTTAGAGGGTTATTTGAATTTTTTGGTGAGATAGGATCATGCAAGGTACTTCTCTATTTATTTGCTAGCTAATTCTGTTTCTTAGTATCATGGCTCACCTTCTTAACATTTTTTTAGGTTATGGTTGATTCACAAGGAAGGAGCAAGGGTTATGGCTTTGTGTCATTTACAACTATTGAAGCTGTCTACAAGGCCGTAAGTAACATGGTTTAGTTGTATGCAAACGTGCCCAATGCATCCAGTTGACTAGTCTGGATTATTAAATCATCTTTAATCAATGTGGTAGATTGACGGGATGAACAGGAAGATAGTCGGCAAAAAGCCATTGTATGTTGGTGTAGCTCAACGCAAAGAGGAAAGACGAGCGATGCTAGTGGTAAGTCTAAATTGTTATTTCCCAAGTGATCATTTTGTACATTAGGTGCCTTCTGCTGATAAGTGATAAGTAGTGACTTCTTTTAATTAATCTTATATGCTGATAAGTGCTGTTTGAGTTCTAATATTGCTATGTGTCCATGTCTACTACATGTCCAATTATTTACGTATTATTTGTTTCATTTTTACACATAGCTGACTAACTAAAAGAAAACCTGTTCAGTTATAAATAAGTTGTATATTGTCCCATCCTAAGAATAACATAGACTGAGAATCAATGTGGATGAGTGTTAACAAAATGGTTATTTTTTTACCGTCCAAATAAAGTTAAGTAAAACAAGTTCTCTCTTGTCACCTGTGTGTCACTGAATATTTGAACATTAGATCTGCCACTGTTTCAAGAATATATACAAGGGACACAGCACAAGCTTAATGCTACTGACATTGTTTCTAGGCACACTTTGCTCGTATTCAGAACGCAGGAGTTCTAGCACCCGCAGTACCACAAAATTTTGCTCCCCGTCAGTTCTACGTCGGTCCAGGAGTGCCTGGCATGTTCCCACCACAGGTTCCTGCAGGCTTCGGGTATCAGCAATTCCCACAACAGCATTTCACTCCTTGGGTTCCTAGCGGCATGACGCCATATACGTATAACATGCCGAGGCCACTGCACCATGCTTGGCGTGGTGTGCATCAAGAAATCAATCTACACCGACAGGTATTATGGCATGAGAGATGACCATTTTTTGACTTAATTTTTTTAATCCTTAATGCATCAACTAATCTTGCAAAGTGCATCCAGCCGTGCCCATGTTCAGATTATGTCACAAGTAGTCAATTCACCTGACTTTCGTGCTTTTACTATGCAGATGGTGGACCCAAATGCCAACCAAGCCTTCATATACATGCCAAATTCTATGAATGCGAATGCCAACTCTGTGATGGTTCCCCCGGGCTTCGCACAAACTGATAGTACTGTCTCTGCTCCATCTGTTCCAAGCAAGAACACCACCACCACCACTGCTGTAGATTCTTCTGACCCGGAGAAACAACATCTCGTAAGGACAATGGAATTATATTAGGACGTGCTAATTTCACAGTTACAAATTTTACTTGGCATGCATGTTTATATATTAGCCATTTATGTCAATGAAGGGTGAATTTTGAGTTTGGTCGTATATTTTGTTTACCTTGCAGATTCAAGACGAGAAATTGTACCCACTGGCAGAACAACATGAGCCAGAATTAGGAGGGAAGGTGACAGGGATGCTGGGTGAAGCAATGGAAGCTCTGCAAGGAAGGAAAGCGGAAGAGGCCAGCGATACTGTTGACCTCGCGTCCGTACCATCATCCTCGACCTTGAGTGTTACCAGAGATGCTATTGACCCCGCTTCCACAGCGTCGTCCTCGAGTGCTTCCGCTGACGGTGCTAACCTTGCTCTGGCACCGTCATCCTCGAGTGCTTGAATGCTGGTTCCTAATATCTCTATGGACCTGAAATTTAGATGGTTGGATAATGTTTAAGAAGATTCCTGATTTGATGTTGCTTCATGATATTTTCGGTCAGAGTTTTATTCTTGTTTGTTTGTTCTTAGGTTAAAGTGCAACTGCATTTCCCCCAATATTTAGGATAACTTCAGATAAAAAATTAGACAGTGTCTTCTTCCTTTGGCAGGGATCCTAGTTTACGTCCAATATAAGGACAAGATAATAGTTTAACCGTATCTGTTAAACAATTCATGATGGCCTCGCAAAAAAAAAAAAAAACACAACAACCAAAAGTGCAAATAGCATGTGATAGCAAATAGCTTCAGCCTCTAAATCAGCTAAATTGATGCTAAACAGGGGCTAAATGGCGCTAAAACTGCCAAGTAGTATATGGAGAGGTCGTTTACATGGACAAGTAGCATTTGCTTTTCTCTTCTACAACTATATCTCCTAATCTTTCGTAAGGTTATATATTACTAATGTTCAACTCATCTACCCGGAGAAAAGGCCCTCTCCTCAATGACACAATGAAAATCCTAGCCCCCTCGCCGCCGTACAACGCCCCAGGGTGTATGGTGTACCACAAGCTTGTGCCAAATGGTCAATGTGCCAGCGGGGTTGCCTCAGGCGAAGGCGGTGGCGGCGTGAACATGTGCAGTGGGATGCTAGGGAGGTGAGCGACCACAGGAAAGTTTAGAGTACTGTGAACATCTCACAGATTGCTAGATGTTTCATGTGATGTAGTAGTACATATATACATTCAAACTTGTCGATAGATGCATGGAAGAAACTAGTTAAGAATTCTGAGGCATACAATGTGGAATCTGCAAGCTTCAGTTCTACAACTCCAAATGACAAAATTAGTGACCCTTAATTATTTTGGAAATACTAAAGCTGTGGAATGTATATATGCTACTCATGATGAAACCTTTTCTATACAGTAAATATCAAAGATTAAAGTGTTTTTTCATCACTTCATTTCACGCTCAATGAAGTCGTTGCAGTAAATCTTGAGCTCCTCGCAGTGGTGTCGCAATGCCAGCTCCAGAGTGCTCATCGCGTTGTCTTTCGACAGGAGATGAGCGAGCAAATTCTCGCACATGGCCTTCATCCTCTCCAGGCGGAACCGGCATGCCGCCGCCAGCATTTCTCTGGCTACCACCGTGTCATTCACAGGAAGCAGCTCGTCGGTATAGACAAAGTGGAGTACGGCCCTGAGCACAACGGCCTTCATATCACCGATCCGTATGACACCGTTGGTTGTCGACGGCACTAATGTTACGTATAGAAGGCAACCGCATGGCGATGATGAGCCAGTGCGCGTGAATCTCGCTCTCCTGGACCAGGAACATCACGTTTGACCATTGCTTGCTCACCATCAGCAGCTCGAGGTGCCTGACAATGTTGGATGGTGGCACGACGATCATAGGTTTGGCGATGTTGGTGCTAGTACTAGTAGCGCACGCCTTTGTGTGGACTTCAAGGTCGCAACGTATGGTAAGGGAACCATTGTGCCCTATGTATCGTGACTTTGCACAATTTACCGTGATGAACTTTTGAAACCCCCAGGTTTCACGTACCCTGGTAAAAATATCTTCTGAACAAAGCACAATCGACGGTGATTTGCCACTAGGGTCACCGATCCAGAACGTTTTGGACAACTTGACCCTAGCAGTTCCAGGATCAGACCATAAACGGAGGTAGACAGATATGTGCTCCTCACCCTCCTCCGCCGAGAACCCAGACGGGTACACATTGACCGTCCAATCGTAACTGCCTATGTTGAATATGTCTGAACTCTGAAGTGATTACTTGGCCAACACCATGGCCCCTTTGCACTGAGCTAAAGTTGGGGATCTTAAACTCGTGCGTGCCGCGGACCGCCTCTGATTTATACCTAGATGTGCTCTTCTCTGTTGTTGGTCGATGGATACCGGAGGAGGAGGAAGGGGAGCTAGTGTGTCGGGCCATGTTGTGTGTGGCAACTCTCTCATTGACCTCAATTATAAAAGAGCTGCATGTTTCCTTGAGCTCCTCATACTCCTTGGTGGCCCTAACCGCGTCGTACACATCAGGATTAGATGTTATGTATTGGATGCAGGAATCCTCGAGCAGACAGCACCTTTGGCGGCCCCGCACTAGCAGCAAAGTTGACATGACAGTTGCCACATCGATGCTCTTGCATAGCATGTTCTCGCACATGAGCCTCAGCCTTTCGAGATCATACCGATCCGCGGCCACAAGCAGGTTGTGTACCATGGCTTCACGGCCCCTCGCCATGAATTCCTTTTTGAAATTATTACTACTGTGAGCTGATTCCACATCGTTGCTTGGCTTGATGGGAAGCTCGTCGGTATAGATGAACTGGAGCATGGCCTTGAATGTGGAGGCGCGCAGGTCCTCGATCCTGACACGTTGCATGGTGCTCTCCCTCATGTGACCGAAGAGCTCTGCGGCGAAGACCGGCGACCACATCGCAAGCACAAGCCTGTGCGCGCGGAACTCGGTATCCTCAACGAGGAAGGTCACTTCTGATGACGGGGGGCTCTTTGTGAGATGTAGTAGAAGCTGCTGGAAATCCCGGGGGATGGTGGGCGCCGGCACCGAGACCAAGCACTTGTCTCGGCGGCGGTCTGGGCATCCTCTTGGAGAATGTCGACGGTGCAGAGGATGGTGAGGCAGTCGTCGTCGCTGACATAGCGCTCCTCGTGCCCACAGAACACATCTGGGAGCGACAGCTTCCAGATCACATCGGAGAAATCGCTCGAGAATCTTTTGGCTGCGTCGCTTCGCCACACGGCGGGCGGCCACTGGCCACGCGGGTCGTCGATCTGAAGGCTGGCCGTGACAATCACGTCCTTGGTTATTTCCGTGCTAAGCAGCTCGAGGGAGATAGATGTGAGGTGGTCTTGATCGTCGAAGGTGCAGAGGAGATCCCAAGTGTAGTTGCTGGCCTGGAAGGCACCGGACTTGATGGAGCGGTACGTTGGTGAGGTGGGCGAAAGGCTTGCTGTAGCTGACGATGATAAACTCCTCGGACGACCACCGACCTGTGTGTCGACACCGTGTTTTGCGGCGCGGACGCCGTGGCTAGATTTCGATGAGGATGCAGCCGCAGTCCACCAGAAACGAACCCGTATATGCTGATTTTGTTTAGCATGATCGCAAAACTAGCCAAAAAATGCGGGACTCCTGTTTCGATGAGGATGCAGCCGCTCGGGAGAAGGCCAACGTATATTGATTAGGTCCGACTATATCACGTCTAGAACTGAGATAATATCTCACATCTAAGTTGCGACATCAGCAAAAAATAGTGCTGCTCCAGCCCACCGCGTCGTTCTCTTGTCTGTTTATTTTTTCTTCTGGGCGGTGTTGTTCTATTATTCTTTTTTTTTCTTTCGTGTCGGCCGACTGTTGTGGGACAAAAAAAAAACTGTAATGCACTGTGATGCCTATGGGTGGAACTCAGGACAGCATACTAGGGAACAATGGCTCCTACCACTCCACCCGATGGATGATGCTGATGACCATGAAGCTGTAAATGTTTATGAACATAGTACAGCGTCGAGATTAGAGGACATTATAGCAAAAAATTTACAACCCTTTTTGCAAATTGTGAACAATTAAAAAATTTGATTTTTTTCAAATATGAATAAACTTTTTAATTCCAAACATTTTTTGAAAAATAAGAACACAATGTGGTATTCTGAACAATTTCTTCACGAACAAATTTGAAAAACTGAACAATTTTTAAAATACCCGAACAGTTTTTACAGTGGGGACACTTTTTAAAATTCCAAACCTTTATTTCAAAAACATGAATAAATTTAATTTGTTTTTATTTTAACCATAAATTTGAATAAAAAATTGTTTCCACCATTTAAAAAATGTTGACATTTGAAAAATGTTCATGCATTTCAAAATAATGGTCGTGATGTTAAAAAAAATGTATTGTACAATGAAAAAAATCTTAACATTCAAAGAGATGTTCGTGAAAACTTTTTAAAAGAAACTTCAAGCATTTCAAAACAAAATAATGACATTTTCTTGAAAAATTGTTTTTGCAATGTAAAAAAATGTTCGAGTATTTTTTTAGAAAGTCTCATACCATTTAGAAAAATGATAGGCATGAACTTGATTTTTTTTACCATGTATTGTAAAAATGCTCAACTTGTATTTGGGAAAAATATCCATCATGTATTTAAAAAAAAATCAGTGTGTGTTAAAAAATGTTCCCCTTGTATACAGAAAAATATACAATGTGTATTACAAAAGTTGACATGTATTTGCAAAAAACAAATATAACTATTTAGGTGTACTGGGTTGGGAACGAGTTGCGTACCAAAAATGGTATGCAACTATGTCTGGCATGAGTTGTATATTTGAGTTGGACAAGCAACTGGATCGTGTGGGTTTACGTGTTTGGGTATGACATGGAACTAGATAGGGGTCGAGGTAAGTTACGTGTTAAAAAACAAAGCACAAAGCCTAGTTGCGAGTCGAGGATGGACTTACAACTGGGACAACTACAAAACTATGAGACCAGTTGCAAGTCAAGGATTGACTTGCAACTAGTATAAAATAACCAACGGTACTAATTGGGAGTCAAGAGTGGACTTGCAACCAGGATGAAAGACAAAAACACATGCCTAGTTGCAAGTCAAGGGTGGGCTTGGAACTGGGATAAAACAAACTACGAGACTAGTTACGAGTCAAGGGCGGACTTGTAACTAAGACAGGTATATCAAACTATGATACGAATTGCGAGTTAAGGTGAAATTTCAAGTGAGATAAAAAACAAAACGCATTTCTAGTTGCGAGTCGATGGTGGACTTGCAACTGGGACAACAACAAACTATGTGCCCAGTTGCGAGTCGAACATGAACTTAGAATTGGAAGAATAAAAAAATTATGATCCCAGTTGTGAGTCGAGGATGGACTGACAATTAACAACTAAGAAACAATGAGCCCAGTTGCGAGTCAATAGTCGACTTGTAACTGGGATGAAACAGACTACGGTCCCAGTTGCAAGTCAAGGGTGGACTTGCAACTGGGCTGAAAAACAAAACATGCCTAGTTGCGAGTCGAGGGTGGGCTTAGCCCAGTTGCGAGTCGAAGCTGGACTTGTAACTGAGACAACTACGAAACTATGAGCTCAATTGCGAGCCAATGGTCGACATGCAACTGGGATGAAACAAACTACAATCCCAATTGCGAGTCAATGGTAGACTTGCAACTGGGATGAAAAGACAAAACACATGCGCAGTTGTGAGTCCAGGGTGGGCTTGCAACTGGGATAAGACAAACTATGGGCCTAGCTGTGAGTCGAGGGTGGACTTGTGACCGAGACAACTATATAAAATTATGATACAAATTAAATTGCAAGTCGGTGATGGATTTGTAACTGGGACAACTACAAACTATGAGCCCAGTTGCGAGTCAATGGAAAGCCTTGCAATTGGGATGAAAGAAACTACATGCTAAGTTGTGAGCCAAATGATGGACTTACAACTGGGACAACTACACAAAACTGCGATACCAGTTGCGAGAGGGTGGACTTGCACCTGAGACATAAAAGGCGCCCCCCAATTTGCATGTCAGGGGTGGAGCTGACTGGGACAAAAATGGGTCGCTTCCCCCCAGTCGCATCTCGAGGATGGACTTGCAATTGAGACAAAAAAAATTGGTAGGGCCCAATTGCGTATGAAGGGTGGACTTGCAACTGGAAAAAGCGGGTCCATTTGCAAGTTGGAGGTGAACATGCAACTTGGACAAAAAGAAGGTTGCCCCCAAAGTTGCGTGTCGATGGACTTACAACTACGACGAAAAATAGGTCGGACTCATATGCATGTCGGTGGTTGACTTGAACTGGCACAAAGGATCGGGCTCTCCCCTCCCTTAGTTGTATATCGAGGATGGACTTGCAAATAGGAAAAAATGGGCACAATAGCTTGTCGGGAGTGGAGTTGCAACTGGGACAAAAATGGTTCCCCCCTCCCAATATTGTGCGTGAGCGTGGACTTGCAACTAGGACAAAAAAGCAGCCCCACAATTGCATGTCGGTGGTGGAGTCGTAAATGGAGATAAAAGTGGGTCGCCCTCCAGTCGCATATCGAGGGTGGACGTGCAACTAGAAAAAAATGGACCCAGTTGCATGTCAAGAGTGGACTTGCAACTTGGACAACAAAAAAGGCGGGCCCATAGTTACATATCGGGGATGGAGTTGCAACTGGGACAAAAAGGGTCGGACCCCCTGTTGCATGTTGAGAGGGTGCGCTTGCAACTAGGACAAAAAATGGATCAGACCGAGTTGCGTATCGAGAGATGGACTTGCAACTGGGACACAAATAAAGGTGACTGAATTGCATGTCAGGGATAGAGTTGCAGCTAGGACAAAAAAGATCACTCGATGAAAATCACAAAATCCCTAGATGAAAAACAGGGCAAAAAGAGACAAAATGGATATGAGGTCACTAATCGCATCATTACTGACTGCCATCTTCTTCGTCGCGAGGACAAAGATTGAACTCCTAGTCGACTCCCTTCTTCTTTCTCGCATTGGCTCTACTCAAAGATAACAGGGAATGAAAGAAAGACAATGGTGAATGGAACTGATGAGGCAACGACCAACTTGTATCTTCAACTTTTACTACATAGGCAAAAAGAAACGGGGCCCGAGATCATGCCGTGAAAATAGCCCAAAAAAATCCACACGTGGGAACAAGATGACAAGTGGACACAAGACGTACGGCAAGACAAGGGACGCACGTGACAAAACAACCCGTGATCAAGATTTACACAACATCTAAAAGAACATGTTGAACATTCATGAACTTAGATGAGACATATCTAATTTTTTTTTAAAAAATCATAAATTTTAAAAAGGGAAAAGAAAAAAAAGAAATGGAAAAGAAGAACTAAAAAAATTCGAAACATAAATTAAAAATCATGAATTAAAAAATAAATGAAAAAGAAAAAAACAAATTTAGTCTGAGTCAGCTGAGTTTTAGATCAAGATGGACATGCAACTAAGTCGGGTGAGTTGTATGTCGAGGATAGACATGCAACTTAGTCGGTTGAGTTTCACGTAAAAAATAAAATGTAACTGGGTTGAGTTGCGTGTAAAAAAGATGGACATATTCACAGATGAAAAAAAAGCATAAAAGATTCACAACAGTCCTAGAACACTCACTGCATCATCGCGCACAGGCATCCCTTGCGTGTCAACCCTTCGTGCTCATAAGGCTCTCTGCTTTTTGTTTTTTAGGGTCATAAGGCTCTCAGGTGGACGAAAAAAGGAAGTAAGGTGAGAAATAGAAGTGTCTAACGGGAGTGACATAGAAAAACGACAAACACTTAGGTTTGATATAGCCCACGTTATAAAAACGAAGTCGGACAAGCAGCATCGACGCACGACTGGGGTCAACGAAAAAACAGTGATGCACAATGATGCTAGACAAGGTCCTAACAAACAACCGGCTTGAGACCCGGCCCAAAAAAAACGAAACTGAAATCGGCCTGGCAAAGTAGAACAGCCTGATGAGCGCGACACTGCGACGCGGATTACATCTAAATGAAAAAAGAAATAAAAGGGAAAAAAGAAAAAGAAAAATAAACAAACGAAAAGGCTCACTGTGATCCGTCATACGCACATGCTCGTCACATTCTGCCACCAACCCACATGAAAAAACAACACAAAAAGCTCCATTCTCTCTAACGCAGACTAATGCCCAGGCCCAGACATGCATACAGAAACAAGTCTTGACGCACGCGAAAAAACAGCGAACAAGCAGCGCACGCTCAAACAATTTGCACGAATTTCCAGTCTCTTAATTTTGTGGTGAATAACTTAAATGTGAGGTAAATATTTCACATATAAATGTAAAATAGCAATTCTGATAGAGTATGGAGGTATAGATAAAGAAGACACGTATTATCATAAAAAAAAGGTGTTGGGGCAGGAGTCCGGCCATCGAGCATCCTTGGCATTCGACATGTTTAATGTTTCCTGGCAGAGTAAAACACTACAAATCATTGGTAACTAATAAACCTCTTTGAGTTGATAAAAAAAATCATATAAGGAGGTCGAGTTCAATCAAATCTATGTTTTCTTGAGCACACGTGTTTGCGTTTGCAACTTTGCATCCTCATCGATCGATCTAGCGATCGAGAAGCTGAACCGCCCGGCCATGGTGTCCGAGCTGCAGAAGACGGCGTCGACGCACAAGATGAAGCTCGTCCGTGGCATGCACCAGTTTGACATCGCCGGCTACAGCCAGCGGAAGCATCTCGGCAGCGTCGCCGACAAATCTTGCTACACCATCATCAGGTCCGGCGCCTTCAGCGCCGGTGGACACACCTGGGCGCTCGCCTGCTGGTTCGGTTATAAGGGTGAACTCTCGTCAATCTCCCTCGAGCTGCTCAGCCTCCGGATCACCAAGGACGTCGTCGCCAAGGCCAGTCTCCGGATCGAGGACCCGCTCGGTGACTCGCCACCTGCCGTGTGGCGAAGCGGAGGCTCCAACGTCTTCTCCATCTCCAGGACGGCCAGATCGGGCATGACCTGGAAGCTCTCGATTCCCCGCGCGTTCCTTGCCCATGAGAGCAGCTACGTCAGAGACGATTGCCTCACCATCCACTGCACCGTCGACGTCATCATCGAGGCGTGCACCCCCACCACCGAAGACATGACACCACTTTGCATGGTGCCTCCACCCACCATCTCTCAGGATATCCGCAAACTTCTGCTTGTGGATTGTACGATGATGGAATCGTACGATGTATTACTCAGGTGTAATCGCACGTATATATGATATACAACGGTGGACCACGACCTCAACTATACAAGGAAATTAGGAGGTGGGTCCAATACACAATATGCACAACACATATACTCAACACCCCCGCACTCGAAGCGGCGCCATTGCTGACGCAAAGACTGGACCGGAACTCTTCGAATGAAGCCGTAGGCAAGCCCTTGGTCATGATATCTGCAAATTGTTGGGAAGTAGGAACGTGTAAAACACGAATATGGCCAAGAGCCACCTGTTCCCGAACAAAATTAATATCTAACTCAATATGCTTGGTACGACGATGATGAACCGGGTTGGCGGAAAGGTAGACTGCCGAGACGTTGTCGCAGTAGACCACCGTGGCTCGGTCGACATGACATGAGAACTCCTGAAGCAGCTGGCGAAGCCACAAACACTCGGCGACGACGTTGGCCACAGCGCGATACTCAGCCTCAGCACTGGAACGAGAGACCGTAAGCTGTCTCTTGGACGACCACGAGATGAGCGAGGGTCCAAGGAAGACACAGTAGCCCGAGGTGGAGCGACGAGTGTCGGGGCAGCCAGCCCAGTCGGCATCGGAGTAGGCGGTGAGGACGGTGTCGGTGGAGGCATGAAGCGTGACGCCGAGGTCCATAGTGCCACAAACATAGCGGAGAATCCGCTTGACAGCGGCCCAATGAACGTCCCGAGGAGCATGCATGTGAAGACACACCTGCTGAACTGCATACTGGATCTCCGGTCGAGTAAGAGTGAGGTACTGAAGAGCCCCAACAATAGACCGGTAAAAGGCAACATCCGAAGCAGGAGAACAATCTGTGGCAGAAAGTTTGGCCTTCGTATCAACAGGCGTGGCGGCGGGCTTGCAATTAAGCATGCCAGCGTGATCCAGGAGCTCGTGAGCGTACTTCCGCTGGTGAAGGAAGAAGCCATCCAGACGACGCATCACCTCAATACCGAGGAAGTAGTGCAAAGGACCCAAGTCCTTGATGGCAAACTCAGCACGAAGCCGGTCGGTGAGCTGACTGAGAAGGCCAGCCGTACATGCCGTCAGGATGATGTCGTCGACGTAAAGGAGCAAATATGCAGTGTCGGAGCCCTGGTGAAAGACGAACAGCGATGCGTCCGAGCAGGTAGAGCGAAATCCGAGCTGGTGCAAAAATGCCGCAATGCGCTGGTACCAAGCGCGAGGAGCCTGCTTGAGTCCGTACAAGGACCGCGAGAGCAGACACACGTGGTCGGGATGCGCCGGATCAACAAACCCCGTGGGCTGCTGGCAGAAAACCTGCTCCTCGAGGTGACCATGGAGGAAGGCGTTGGAGACGTCCATCTGGTGCACCGGCCAGGCACGGGAGAACGCAAGGTGGAGAACCGTGCAGATCGTCCCGGGCTTAACAACCGGAGCGAAGGTGTCGGTGAAGTCGACGCCAGCACATTGCCGGAAACCGCGAACAACCCAGCGCGCTTTATAGCGGTCGAGGGTACCATTGGGATGGAGCTTGTGTTTGAAGACCCACTTCCCGGTAATCACGTTAGCGTGCCGGGAACGGGGAACAAGCTGCCACATCCGGTTGCGCAGCAAGGCATCAAACTCCTCTTGCATCGCAGCCATCCAGAGCGGGTCACGAAGAGCGGCTCGAACGGAGGACGGCAAAGGCGACGGCGTAGAGGTGGATGTCGTGTGGGCGTAGTCGTCCGAAGCATAGCGCGAGCTCGGGCGAAAAATGCCTGTACGAGCGCGAGTGACCGGGCCGACCGCGGGTGGTGAGTCCGCAGCCACCGGTGAAGAGGCACCAGGGGGCGACGAGGCCGCGGCCGAAGGCGGGGCCGCGGGAGCCCGATCCGCGGGCGGGACCGACCCGCTGGCCGACGAGGCCGCGGTCGAAGGGGGCGCCGCGGGAGCCGGGGCCGCGGCCGGCGACGGCGGCGATGGAGCAGCGGAGGGCGGCTCAAACATCAGGCCAGCAGGAAAGGCCGCAGGGGCCGCCGCGTCGGAGGGCGGCGGCGAAGCGGACGCCGAGGCGGAGGCCGAGCCGAAAGACGGCGTCGAGGCGGGGCCGACGCTGGACCCGGAGGCAGCCGGAGACGGGTGACACGCCTCAAAGCCAGAGGGCGGGCCGAGGGCGGCGCGCGAGCGCCCCGGGCGAGACGCCGATGGTCCCACATCATCAGCGGCGGGAGGGACAACCGGGGGTACCTGCTGAAACGGAAACACATGCTCATCAAAGTAAACGTGCTGGGAGGTGAACACGCGGTGGGAGACGGGATCGTAGCACCGATAGCCCTTGGAGTTGGAAGGGTAGCCGATGAAGACACATGCAACAGAGCGTGGTGCAAGTTTATGAGGGGAAGTGTCGGCAGTGCTAGGATAACATAGACACCCAAAGATACGCAAACCATCATAAGAAGGTGGCGTACCAAAGAGGAGGTGGTGAGGTGCATAGTTCCA
Organism: Thinopyrum elongatum; assembly: GCA_011799875.1. Classification (NCBI taxonomy): domain Eukaryota; kingdom Viridiplantae; phylum Streptophyta; class Magnoliopsida; order Poales; family Poaceae; genus Thinopyrum; species Thinopyrum elongatum. The sequence continues at coordinate 65,358,460 of CM022299.1, forward strand.
CCGCGGGCGACAGGGCCGGAGGTTAAGGAGCAGTGATGCGGTAGCGAGTGCGTCCGGCCAGAAGCGAGGCGGCACGTTAGCATGAAACAGCAGCGTGCGAACGCAGTCATTCAGAGTGCGAAGGACGCGTTCGGCTCGACCGTTCTGCTGTGAAGTATACGGGCAAGTGAGATGAAAAATTGTGCCATGGTGCGACAAAAAAGTGTGTAAAGCAAGATTGTCGAACTCTTTTCCATTGTCAGTCTGAAGAGCAAGAATGTGACGCCCAAACTGCGTGCTGACATAGGAGTAAAAAACCGTCAGGGTGGAAAGTGCATCCGACTTTCGTCGCAAAGGAAAAGTCCACACATAATGAGAATAATCATCAAGGATAACCAGATAATATAAATAGCCCGAATTACTAGGAAATGGAGAGGTCCACACATCGCTATGAATCAACTGAAAAGGAAAAGAAGCAATGGTGGTGGAGTTATTAAACGGAAGACGAACGTGTTTGCCGACACGACAAGCATGACAAGTGTGATCCTCTATCTTATTACAACTGAAACTGAAACTCCTAAGAATATGACGAAGGGTGACGGGGTTGGGATGACCCAGATGAGCGTGCCAGAGATCAACGCCAGCGGAGATGGCGACCGGTGCGGTGGTGGTGGAGGAAGGCGGATGCACCAGATAGAGCTCGTCGGGGCTGTCACATCGGTGAAGTACCATCCTGATTCGAGCGTCCTTGACACAAAAACCAAGCTCGACAAATTCAACAGTAACAGGATTTCACGAGTGAAACAACGAACGAAAATAAGGTTCTTAATAAGATGAGGGGACACAAGTATGTTAGACAAAGATAAAGGCATGGAATTAGAAGGAAAAGAAGTGTGCCCGACGTGTGTGATAGGGAGGGTGGAACCGTCACCGACAATGATGCGGTGGGCGGTGGCGACGGGAGTGAAAAACGTAAGATTACCAGGATGAGCAAACATGTGAGCAGTGGCCCCGGTGTCCATGTACCAATCACCGCCTCCAGTGTAGTTGTTCGGCGTAGGGGCGATGTGCAGCGCGGCGAGAAGCGCCGGGTCCCAGGGCGCCGGTGGAAGCGCCGGCGAAGGTGACGGAGACGCCATCGGGAGGCCGTAGCCACCACTCAGCTGCGGCGGCGGGTACCCTCCATAGGGTTGTGGAGCCGCGTAGTAGGCCTGATGCGCCGGAGGGCGCAGCACGGGAAGAGTCGGCGCCGGCCGGTGCCCGTGGGACCGGCATGGTGTACGCATGGACGACACCGGTCCACGGGTTGTACCCGCCGGCCCACGGAGGAGGCGCCTGGGGCTGCTGCTGCTGATGAGGAGGACCCGCGGCCTGCGGCTGTTGCTGGCCGCCGCGCCGGCCTCCGCGGCGCCGATCGGCGGGTGGCGCGGGAGGGGCGGGCTCCCCGTATGGAGGCGGCGGTAAGGGCAGCAGCGGTGGCTGCTGCTGCGGCTGGTAGGGCGCCGGGTGGCGCGGCGGTGGAGGGGCGGCGGGTGGTGGTGCTGCTGCGGCTGGTAGGGCACCGGGTCGCGCGGCGGTGGAGGGGCGGCGGGTGGTGGTGGTGGCCCGCCGCGGGTGGTGCCAGCGGCCAGGGCAGTGTGGATGGCCCGCGCCTTGACCTGCTTCATCCGACGCTCCTCCAACCAGAGGTAAGCCACGAACTTGGCGAAGGAGGGCTCGGGGATGAGGGTGAGGTTCACCGCGGCGTTGCCGAAGTCCTCGTTGAGGCCGGTGGTGAGCGTGCTGAGGAGGAGATCATCGTCAATCTTCACGCCAATATCGCGGAGCTCGTCAGCGAGAGTCTTGAGACGGCAATAGTAGTCGTCGACGGAGGAGTTGTCCTGGTGGCATCCAAAAAATTCTTGCTGCAAAAAAACGCGACGTTGAAGACGATTGTCGGTGAAGAGCCCGTTCAGCTTGGTCCACACGGTGTGGGCGTCATCACCGTCTTGCACGACCGTCTGAAACAGGTCCGGCGAGATGGTGAGGAAGAACCACCGGATGTGCGTGGCGTCGATGGTGGACCACTCATGGAACGCGGGCACGAGGCTAGAGTCGACGGAGCCGTCCACATGGTCGAGGAGGTTGTACTCCTGGAACACGAGGGAGAAGTACGTCTTCCACGCGTAGTAGGAGGAGTCCGTCTGAGAGAGACGAACCGGAACCCGTTCGTAGATGTTGAGGTTGCGGATGTCGGCAGCGTCGGGAGGGTTGGCGTCGGCGAACGGGTTGGAAGGGTTGGAGGAGCCGGACGAGGTGACGGACGACATGGCGGCGGCTACGGCTGCGGCTAGGGTTAGGGTTTGGGAAAGCGGCGGCGGTGGCTTCGGGTTGCGGGGAAGGGGGGCTAGGGAAGCGGCGGCGGCGAAGGAAGGTGGTGGCGGCGGCACTAGGGGGTCGCGGCGGCGTCGGCTGATGAGGCGGCGGCGGCGAGAGGGGGAAAGGAGCAGCGACAGGGGGGTAGCGCGGCGGCGGGGAGGAGGTAGCGGCGGCTGCGGCGCGACGAGAGGGCGCGGCGGCGGCGGCTGGGGCGGCGGCGGCGCAGAGGAGGTGTGCGGCGGCGGCGGTGGAGCGGAAGCTAGGGTTGTAACCTGAAAAACTGATACCATGTATGATGATGGAATTGCACGATGTATTACTCAAGTGCAATCGCACGTATATATGATGTACAACGGTGAACCACGACCTCAACTATACAAGAAAATTACGAGGTGGACCCAATACATAATATGCACAACACATATACATATGGATGAGTCACAACCAGACATGACACCACCTTGCATGCAGTCAGACGTGACCTTCGTTGTGGACCAGACCGAGATCCGGGCACACAAGCTCGTGCTCGTCATGCAATCGCCGGTCTTCGCTGCGCAGTTCCGCTGGCAGACGAATGATAGTGCTGTTGCCACGCGCGTCGTCATCGAAGACATCAGAGCCTCCACCTTTAGGGCCATGCTCCGCTTCATCTACACCGATGAGCTGCCCATCAAACCAACAAGCAAAGACGACATCGACCAGCCTGCTTGCAAGGAGAGATATGCGGCGAGGCGCCGTGAAGCCATGGGACGCGACCTGCTCGTGGCTGCGGATCGGTATGACGTAGAGAGGCTGAGGCTTATGTGCGAGAACATATTGTCCGAGAGCATGGACACCACCAATGTCGTGGCGACGTTGCTGGTCGTGCGCGGCCGCTACAGCTGCCGCCAGCTCGAGGATTCTTGCATCGAGTACATAGCTTCCGACCCTGGCATGTGCGCTGCTGTGACCAAGACACAAGAGTTCCAGGAGCTCATCATCAAAGAAAGCTGCAGCTCTTTGCTAACCGAGATCATGGAAAGAGTAGCCGCACATAACTCCTCAGACCGTATCAATGGCTTGCCACTTGGGAAGAGCTGGTCTACTTATAACACGTCCCAAAAAGTGCACGGCGTGCACGAGTTCAGGATACCCAACTTCTATTCCGTTCAGAGGAGCCATGGTGTTGGCCATGTGATCCATTCGGGTGCTTTCCACGTCGGCGGTTACAACTGGAGGATAGAGGTGAGCCCGTCAGGAGATGCAGGAGAGAACCAAGGGAACATCTCTGTGTACCTCAGGCTGTTGACTGATCCTCCGGACCGTGGTGTCGACTGTCGAGGTGTCCAGCACCTTCAAGATCATTGACCCAAGTGGGAAGTCAACCATGGTCATAGATTACGTGGAACAACAAATACGGGCAGTATATGCCGAAAACAATGAAGGCTGGGGACTTGGAAGGTTAATCACCTTAGAGTCTGCAAAATCAAAGTACCTAGCACATGATGGCTCCTTAACCATACACTGCAACGTTGCTCTCGTCAGGCATCCCTACACTATTACGTGCTCTCCCACAACCAGGGCCATGATCACCGTGCCCGAGTCCAGCATCGCATCGCAACTTGGGAAGCTGCTGGTGAGCGGAGATGGGGCGGACGTGTGCTTTCTGGTCGAGAATAGCGAAATTCATGCGCACCGTCTTGTGATCGCCGCGCGGTCGCCAATCCTATGTGAAGCGATGGCGGGAGCAGTGAATATCAGGGATGACCACCTCATACAGATTGATGGTATGAAGGCTGATGTCTTCAAGGCCATGCTCAACTTTGTCTTACACCGACAAGTTGGAACCTCTAGTTAGCACAGGGGCAGCAGGAGAGATGCTCGGGGCGGCATGTCGGTCCGGCCTTGTCAGCAGCCTTGACATGCCAGCCCCACGTACCACCAACGGTGGGCCAAGCACGGGCCGGCCTCTACGACAGGCCAAGATCAACAGAAGGGTGGCTGGGCCGGAATGGGTCGAGTAGGCCCAGCCGGGCTAGGCTACTTAACACCATCGCCCCTATCTGAGCGACTCATGGCCAGCTCATGGATGACCCAACCGAGATGCAACAATTGGCGATACAGTTTTACCAGCAACTATATACCTCAGAAGGGGTTCGGGGGATGGAAGAAGTGCTACAGCACGTGCCAGCTAAGGTAACAGATGAAATGAATGAAAGTCTTATGGCTCCATATAAGGAAGAGGAAGTCAAAATTGCACTTTTTCAGATGTTCCCCACGAAGGCCCCCGGGCCGGATGGGTACCCAGCCCACTTCTTCCAGAGACATTGGGACATTTGCGGGGCCTCGGTCACCAATGCGGTCCTTGGTATATTAAGGGGTGAGGAGAGCCCGGCGTGCATAAACGACACTTTACTGGTTTTAATACCAAAGGTAGCTAACCCAACACTTTTGACTCAATTCCGACCTATTAGCCTTTGTAATGTTTTTTATAAGATAGCGTCGAAGGTGCTTTCAAACCGTCTCAAAGTGATCTTACCTGACATCATATCAGAGGAGCAATCGGCTTTTGTTCCGGGGAGGCTCATCACAGACAACATAATCTCAGCTTATGAGTGCCTACACTTTATGAAGAGAAACCGGTTGAAGAATAACAGCTTTTGTGCGTTGAAGTTAGATATGATGAAGGCCTATGACAGAGTGGAGTGGAGTTATCTCAAAGCTATTATGGAAAAACTGGGATTTGCAGCACCATGGGTATCTATCATCATGAACATGGTATCCTCAGTCTCTTTTTCAGTTTTATTTAATGGCATGAAATTGGAGGAGTTCAAACCTTCAAGAGGTATTCGGCAGGGAGATCCTATTTCTCCATACCTTTTCTTGTTGGCAGCAGAGGGCCTTTCGTGCTTTTTGAAATCACAAAATCAGTCATCCCAGCTTGGCGGAATCAAGGTGGCACCGACGGCACCGTCGGTAAACCACCTATTATTCGCGGATGATAGCTTGCTGTTTTTCAGGGCAAGTGTTGATGGAGCTGAAGAGGTATCAAACCTACTGGAGACCTACTGTGCGGCATCGGGGCAGAGAATAAACAGAGAGAAATCTTCTATCTTTTTCAGTAAAGGGTGCCCTGAGATAGTAAGAAATGCAGTGAAAGGCCATCTTCATGTGCCCAATGAATCTTTGAGTGACAAATATTTAGGTTTGCCTACGGAGGTGGGGCACTCCAAGAAGGGGACTTTCAAATATCTAAGTGACAGGGTTTGGGAGAAGGTAAAAGGATGGATGGGCAAATTGCTATCTACTGGAGGGAAGGATGTACTGATTAAGTCCGTCGCCCAGGCTATTCCAGTATTTTCAATGTCATGTTTCAAACTCCCCAAAGGGCTGTGTGAGAACGTAAATGCCATCATTCGCAAATTTTGGTGGGGATGCAAACAAGGCAAGCGAAAACCAGCATGGGTGTCCTGGGAGGTGATGACAAGACCTAAATATTTAGGAGGTTTGGGCTTCAGAGATCTGGAGCTATTTAACTTGGCGTTATTGGCACGACAGGCGTGGAGACTTCTTCAGGAGTCAACCTCCTTGAGTGCTAGGATTTTGAAGGCCTCTTATTTTCCCAGTGGAACCATTCTTTCTGCAGAGCTGGGACCTAGACCATCACAAATTTGGAGAGCAATTTTGGAAGGAAGGAATATTATGAAGCAAGGGATCATTAGCAGAATTGGCAATGGCCAGAGCACAAACATATGGTCAGACAACTGGATACCAAAAAAGGCCTCACGCAGACCGATCTTATCATTGGTCGCTAACCCGCCACGCATGGTACATGAACTGCTCCTTCCAGCGATGGCATCCTGGAACGAGGATCTAGTCAGAAGTGTATTCTTGCCAGTTGACGCAGATGAGATCCTGAAAATCCCTGTATGCACGGGAGATGTTCCTGACTCTTGGGGGTGGTATCCTGATAAGAAAGGTGTTTCCTCGGTTAGCTTAGTATACCGAATGATTATCAGCACAAAGATAGAAAGGGAAAGTTGGTTGGAAGGGCGAGCGGGTCCCTCAGAAACCTCAACGGAGGAGAAGGCTTGGAGCTCGATCTGGAAGCTGCAGGTTCCGTCCAAAGTTCGAGTGTTCATATGGAGGCTGGCACGGCATTCTTTACCGACAACGGATGTTCTTCGGAACAGAAATATGTCTGTACAAGACGCATGTCCTTTGTGCGGAGGGGAAGATTCATGGCGACACGCTCTTGTGTCTTGCACTATGGCCAGATGCACATGGGCGTTATCAGATGAGGATATTGTTGACAACATGAGGGAGAATGTTCAGCCAAGTGCCAAGCATTGGCTGTTTGATCTCTACGATACCTTGAACCATGACAGTTTCACTAAAATGGCGGTCACCCTGTGGGCCATTTGGTTTGCAAGGCAAAAGGCGATCCACGAAAACATATTTCAGAGTCCGCAACACACTATTTCTTTTGTGAACTCTTATCTTCAGGAGTTACAAACAATCCCTAAGTAGCCAAGACAGGCGCGCATAATTGTTGGACCACCAGTGGCAGCTCCTCGATGGCTTCCTTCCGAAGAGGGGATAGCAAAGATCAATGCGGACGGCGCCGTTTCGGGTGATGGCAGCGTGGGTGTAGCAGCTGCAATATGCCGAGACCACACGGGAGAGTATCTCGGCTCATCGGCTGTTGTTTTTCGTGGCATCAAAGATCCTACAATTCTTGAAGTATATGCATGCAGAGAAGCAATGGCCCTGGTGGAAGATTTCAACATTCAGAGGCTACGCATTGCGAATGATTGTCAAGGAGTGGTCACGTACATCAACTCAGGAAGCAGAGGACCACATGCAGCCATACTACATGAAATAACAGAACGAAAGCGTCTTTTTCTTTCTTGTACTTTTGTTTTCAAACGTAGGATTTTTAATTTTGAGGCTCATGATCTCGCCAAGTTTGCTAGTAGTCTTTCGGTTGGTCGTCATGTCTGGCTGGGCATGCCTCACGACCCGAATCTTGTACCCACAAACATTTTGTTGGTTTAAATAAAGACTGGCGAGAATTCTAAAAAAAAAAAAAATCCAGTGGATCAAGAATGAACCGACGGCTACCTACTTTCCCCTTACTCTCGAACCCTAGTTCTCCCCCTGCCATTCTTGTAATCGAATCAAGCTTGTATCTGAGAGAGTGTTGCTACTAATCAATAGAATCGCAAGAGAGAGCCTATCATCTGGTATCAGAGACCAGTCCACCCCCCTTCCGCCTCCACCCTGGCCCAATTCATCGAGATGCGTCGGCTTCGTCACGCTCGATCCGACCTCGCCGCCATGGATCCGTCGATCCAAGCCTTCCTCGACCGGTTGGACGCCACACTAGCCTCCCACTCCACATCAATCGTCGCGATCCAGGCCCAGACAGCCAATATCGACGATCTGGTCGCTTAGCGACCCGATCTGGAGAAACGTGTCGCCGATCTTGGCGCCGCCGTCACGGCTCTTCAGCAGGTGAACAATCCGTCGTCCTCGACACCTACGGTGGCGCTCCCCACGGAGAAGGGTCCTTCTCTACCCCCAGCGACGCTTGGCGCTCCCATCGGGCCTGAGCTGGGCGCGGGCGGGGAGATCCACGGGTCTACGGACCCCGGCGTCTTCGACATCGCACGGGGGTTGCCGACGGCGTCGTTTCGCACGCCGCCGCCACTCCCGGCGAACGGTCAGTCCGATCCCATTCCTCCTACAGCACCACTTTCGCCCTTTGCGCACGCGAGACAGCTTCTGACGGGGTTGGGGCAAGCCCACCCATCCATTTCATTTCCTCAATTCGCTGGAGAGAACCCGAATTTGTGGAAAATATTATGTGAGCAATATTTTCAAATGTTCGGCATTCACCGTACCTTTTGGGTGCCCATGGCGGCACTCAACTTCTCTGGGTCAGCTTCGATTTGGCTTCAATCGATCCAGAAGAAGCTCTCTGATTATGATTGGGAATCATTTGCTGCTCTACTTTGTACGCGCTTTGGCCGCGATCGGCATCAAATGCTGATCAGACAGTTTTACATTGTGCGGCAAGTAACTACAGTAGCAGATTACATCGAGAAATTTGAACTGATTATCAACCATTTGAGTTCATATTCTGACACAATTCATCCGTTCTATTTCTTAAAACGCTTCGTCGAGGGGCTACGACCGGATATCCGGGCGGTGGTGCTGGTACAGCGCCCACCCGTCCTGGATACGACATGCGCTCTGGCCCTGCTCCAAGAAGAGGTGGAGGATGGCGGCCATTCTGAGCTGCCGCGACAGCAACAACCGCGCCCGCTCGAGTCGTCTTCCCGTGTTAGCGGCCCGCTGCCACTTCCTCCGCCCCCAGAACGTACGACCGCGGCAGCAGCGGGGGCAACTGATCGGCGAGGCACGGAGGCCGCCCGAGCAGACTCCGCCAAGCTCAAGACACTTCGAGACTACCGGCGCGCCCGTGGCCTCTGTTTCAAGTGTGGCGAGCGGTGGGGGCACGATCATGTGTGTCCCACCTCTGTCCAACTTCACGTCGTTGAAGAATTACTCGAGCTCTTCGGCATCGACAGTGTAACAGAACCATCAGACCAACCAGAAGAAGCGGTGATGGCCATTTCCTGGTCAGCCATCTCTTGCAGGGTTTTGGCCAAGGCATTTCAATTGCAAGCATGGATACAAGGCCGAGAAGTACTAGTGCTCGTGGATTCAGGGAGCTCAACTTCGTTCGTCAATACTGATCTGGCCAAGTTCCTGGAAGGAGTCACACCTCTGGCCAAAACTTACCGAGTGTGAGTCGCTGACGGAGGTGAACTGAAGTGTTCGGCCATCATTCCTCAATGCAGATGGTGTACTCAAGGCCATGAATTCACCACCGATTTGAAGGTGCTAGCACTGGGGGTCTACGACTCGATATTGGGCATGGATTGGCTCAAAGAGCACAGCCCGATGATAGTGGACTGGAAAGCCAAGTTGATCACTATGCCATCAGCGCAAGGGTTGATCTCTCTGCAGGGGCACGACGCTGAGTCAACGGACTGTCTAGTCATCAACAGCCTACAGTTACAAGGTCTATGCAGCAAGAATGCAGTGGCTTATATGGTGCAACTACACACAGTCGAACTGGAAAATGATCAAGGGACAACTACTCCAGAAGCGCTTCGAGAGGTCATTGTAGAGTTTGCTGATTTGTTTGAGAAGCCAACAGAGTTGCCCCCACGGCGAGAGTGCGATCACCATATACCTCTTATCCCAGGTGCTCAACCATTCAACATCCGTCCCTATAGACACAAACCAGAGCACAAGGATGAGATCGAGCGTCAAGTGGCAGAGCTGTTGCGAACAGGGATTATACAAAGAAGCACAAGCCCCTTTGCCTCACCAGTCATTCTCGTCAAAAAGAAAGACGGCACCTGGCGCCTATGCGTCGACTATGGCCACCTCAATGCTCTCACATGCATTGCGAAGTTTCCGATACCTGTCATCGAGGAATTGCTAGATGAACTGCACGGTGCCCGCTGGTTCTCCAAGCTTGATTTGCGAGCTGGCTACCACCAAATCCGGCTCGCGGAGGGGGAAGAATACAAGACGGCGTTTCACACACACTCTGGCCACTATGAGTTCAGGGTCGTCTCCTTTGGCCTGGCGGGAGGGCCAGCAACTTTCAACGGTGCAGTCACCCACACCCTGCACCCTCTCCTACGCTACTGTGTGCTACTCTTCTTTGATGACATACTGGTCTTCAGCCGCACCCTACGCGACCACATCGAGCATCTGCGACAGGTTCTTGCACTCCTTCGACGGGATCAGTGAAATGTGAAACTCAGCAAGTGCGCTTTCGGCCAGTCCAAACTGTCCTACCTAGGGCATGTGGTTAGCACGGACGGCGTCGCCACAGAACCAACCAAGATTAAGGCGGTCTCGGAGTGGAAGACCCCGACCACGGTCAAGGCCGTGTGCAGCTTTCTGGGACTCGCCGGCTATTACCGGCGCTTTGTGCGCAATTTTGGCATCATTGCACGGCCATTGTTCAATCTTCTCAAGAAGGGAACTCCATTTGTTTGGACCCAGGATACAGAGACAACATACCAGCTCCTCAAGACGCAACTAGTCACGACTCCAGTCCTCGCACTTCCAGATTTCTCCAAGCCCTTCTGTGTCGAAACGGATGCCAGCGATCACGGGATAGGGGCAGTGCTGCAACAAGGGGGACACCCGATTGCCTTCATTAGTAAGGCGTTGGCGCCACGCTATCAGGGCCTATCCACGTATGAGAGAAGGAGTATCTGGCAGTGATAGTCGCGGTGGATCAGTGGCGCCCGTACCTGCTGCACAGTGAATTCACGATCTACACAAACCAAAAGAGTTTGATCCACTTGGAAGAACAACGGCTCTCGACACCGTGGCAGCAAAAGGCCTTCACAAAATTACTCGGCCTCCAGTATTCCATCAGATACAAAAAAAGGGGCTGAAAACACAGTCTGCCAAGTTCAACTGCCTCCTGGTAATTGTCGACAAGCGCACCGAATTTGCACACTTCTTACCCTTGGTGCACCCATACACCGCGGCCAAGGTGGCCCTCCTGTACATGAACCATATCTACAAGCTGCACGGTCTACCAGGAGCCATAGTCTCGGATCGCGATCCTGTCTTCACCAGCCACTTCTGGCAAGAGCTTTTCAAGTATGCTGGTTCTGAATTGCGCTTGAGCACCGCCAACCATCCTCAGACGGACGGGCAAACGGAGCGGGTCAACCAGTGCCTAGAAACGTATTTGCGGTGCTTCGCGCACGCATATCCGAAGCGCTGGAGCTATTGGATCCCATTGGCGCAATTCTGGTATAATTCCTCCCACCACTCTGCTATAGGCATGTCACCCTTCAAAGCTCTCTTCGGCCATGAACCATGCCATTGGGGGATCACAGCCACATCAGCTTGCACAGTGCCATCGTTATAAACCTGGCTGGAGGAGAGAACAGTCGTTCAGGACATGCTGCAGCAACACTTGAACCGAGTGCGGCAGTGCATGAAGATGCAAGCTGACAAGAAAAGGTCCTGGAGGCAATTCGAGGTGGGGGATGAAGTTTACTTCAAGCTACAACCCTATATACAAGCATCTGTCGCCCCACGCGCGAACCACAAGCTCTCTTTCAAGTACTTTAGGCCATTCCCAATCATCGCCAAGATCAATGATCTCGCCTACAAGCTGCAATTGCCACCCGAAGCTGCTGTACACCCGGTCTTCCACGTCTCATTGCTTCGTCGCGCTCTCCGGCCAGGAGCTGAAGCTTCAGTGCATCTGCCGGTGGATCAAGACGCGAAGGCCATTCCGGTGGAGATCCTCCAGACGCGCTGGCGCAAGACGGCGGGGACGATGATCGAGCAAGTCCAGGTGCGGTGGTCGCCAGGCTCTACAGTGGGCATCACCTGGGAGGACAAGGCCGCACTCTTCGACAGGTTCCCGCAAGCGGAGGCTTGGGGTCAAGCCTTGACAAAAGGAGAGGGGGATGTCAGCAGCCCTGACATGCCGGCCCCACGTACCACCAACGGTGGGCCAAGCACGGGCCGGCCTCTACGACAGGCCAAGATCAACAGAAGGGTGGCTGGGCCGGAATGGGTCCAGTAGGCCCAGCCGGGCTAGGCTACTTAACACCATCGCCCCTACCTGAGCGACTCATCCAGTGGATCAAGAATGAAACAGCGGCTACCTACTTTCCCCTTCCTCTCGAACCCTAGTTCTCCCTCTGCCATTCTTGTAATCGAATCAAGCTTGTATCTGAGAGAGTGTTGCTACTAATCAATAGAATCGCAAGAGAGAGCCTATCAGGCCTGGACAGGATGAAGGCCATATGTCAAAACTTCTTGGCTGAGCACATCTCAAAAGATAACGCATTAGACATGTTGAAGCTGGCTCACTGTCACAATTGCTCCAAGCTCGAGGATTATTGCATCGAGTTCATTCGGCCTTGGCCACTCTTAGCCAAGGAGGCGAAGAAAACGGTGAGCATCCTTCAACTAACAGGCTAGACCTAGGTAATTTATAGAATATATTTGATCAATTATGCTTGCCATATATCTGCCAGATTCTTGGAGCTGCTCAGTACCGACATGGCAAAGGACGTCATCGCCATGGCCGGCATAAGGATCGACGACACGCTAGTTGGCAGGTGGCCGCTGGCCATGTGGCGAAGTGCAGTGCCAGTAGGCTCCTCACAATGAGCTCCGGCGGGGGCCGGAAAATTTCGAAGGATGTGACGAACAAGATGAGCCTCGAGTAGCAAGTTTCTGGTTTACAAACTACACATTAGATAAATTTTGCTGCCATCTATTGGCATGTTCTTTTCTCATATGGTATATAATAGTTTTCCGCTGACTGAATTGACAACTCTTTTTTATCTTCTTCAACTTGTGTCGCTCACCACAGAATTTTGCATGTTCATGTATGAATTTTGAGTTTACTAATCACATTTACCATGCACCACGCAAAAAAGAAAAAAACACATTTACCCGGCGGTCGAGTTTTGCATCTTCCTTGTTTGGTGGATGGTCAATCGATGGTGTTTTTAGAAAATTATTATATGCCTTTCCTCGTTAGAGTTCCCAAGCAAACAGCCATTTTAGGAAAGTTTATCCCTCTCTTTTTTTTGCGAAAAGGACCCCAGCCCATAAAGAAAGAAACATACAATCCGGTCCCTGGGGAGCCGAACCACCCCACACACCACTGTGAGCTGCCTGCGCGCCGCCGCTGCCGCTGCCGCCGCTCCCACACGATGCCAGCGTGACCTTGACATCTGCTGGACGGATTAATCGCAGACGAGAAGTGTTCAGCTAAGGCCCAACTGGACCAGCACGACGGAGAGGGGAAGATCCACTAGTAGAAAATAGGGCACTTGTCCCGGTTTCAGAGGGCCTTTAGTCCCGGTTCTGCAACCGGGACAAAACGATCGGGACTAAAGCTCCTTAATTTTAGTCCCGGTTGGCTTACGAACCGGGACTAAAGGAGCTCCACGTGGCCGCTGTGGGGCGCCCAGGCAGGAGGACCTTTAGTCCCAGTTGGTAACACCGACCAGGACTAAAAGGCAGCCACGCGTTAGCACCTGCCAAGCGCTGGGATTTTTGTTTTTGAAAGGGGGGTTTAGTGGTTTTGGAGGGTTTATTAGGGGTTTCATATTGTGTTAGCTAGCTACTACAAACAGAGAGAAATAACCTGTCTTTCTCCGTGCTTGGTTGACGCTAGCTACTACATATATAGAGAACTCGACGCTAGCTAGTAAGCAAATGAAGGAACCATTAATTATACAAGATCGTCATGAACATATATAGAGAGAAGTGACATCTCTTTCTCCGTGCTTGGTCGAATAAAAAGTTTTCGTATATCTATCCGAAGCTACTACAAATATACAATATAACATCTCTTACGATCCCTGACATCATCTACCGAAAATCCATTTGAATTTCCGTATGGTATTCTTCCTTTTCATGTATGACGTGATCAAGAAAGAATCCCGCCAATTCCTCTTGAATTGCTCGTATGCGATCATGTGGTAGGATTTCTTCCCGCATCTGCCACATCTAATTTAAAGAAGGGGGTCAATACATATATATGAATGAAACTCAACACAATTGACGGTAATAAAATAAAATTGTGAATATTATTTACGTACTTCAAATTGTTGGTCAGAGAAGACCCGCTCAGTGGTCGAGTGGCGAATGAACTCGCAAACGTAGTATCCACATAAATTATTCCCGCCTACCTGCCACAAGCACTTTACGAGAATAGAGTTCAATCAAACTGATAATCAAGCATGATAATGGTATTGATGAAACTAGAATTAATGAGAGATGCGCAGAACTAGTTAGTACTACTTACTTTGGGGTGTGTAAATTGCAGCTCCTTCTTCAGACCCGGAACTATTCTGATGAACATTTTCCAAACCCTGCCCGGCAAAGAAAATGATTACTTGATATCAGGAAATGAACGAAAGTTGCCGATATGGTGCGATAATGATTGAACCTACTTCTGGAGCATTGCACTCATGTCCGCATAATCCTTAGGATCTTTACGTCTCGAGTCTAAGACATTTACTACTCCCCCGTCAAGCTTAATGGATAGCAAAATAAAGTGGAATCTGCGCACGCATAACTCATCAATTAGAGTACTTAACCTCGAGTAAGTGAAACCGAATATGCATAAGACAGTAAGACTCACTTGAAGTTGTAAGAAAAGAGTATTTGCTTTTTGTTTTGATGTCGAAATAATGCTTTTAGAAAGTTTTTCTCAGTATCTTCAACTCTGTTTTGTAACGTCCATTCATTTATGGTATTTGGGCTAATGAACCCAATGCCATAGATTTGTCCTCTTTTGCATTCGACGATCTTCAATCTGCATTATATAGTGAGGATAATTATATATACATGCAATGAACGAGCTGAGCTAGAGACTTAATTACAGAAATAATACTTACAGACAGTAGCAACACATGAGTTGTTTGTGGAGGGCGTCTTGATTGAATAACTAAAATAATTCCACAAATTCAATAGGCATCAGGTCGACTCCAATGAAGTCGTGCTCATCTTTAATTCCCACCATCATACTGTCGGTCCCATCCTTGCTGCAGGTTTCCAAGTACCAGTCATGCAATCTTTGCATCATCGTTGGTAGATGCGGGAGCTGATCAGGTTTGACGAGAGGCTTCCCGTGCTCGTACCTAAAGGGCGCTACTACCTCAGCAATTTCAAACTGTACATCATCGCCCACATAATCACCAAGAGTGGTACCGGGCACTAGTCCCGGATGATTAGCCATATCGCTAGACACCTTGAGCAGGGGGCACGATTGCTTCTCCTGTTTGCCGAGCTGGGGAATTTTTTTGCCACTTCGTCTTGTAGAACTGGTAGTACTTCCCGACCGTCGCGCTTCATCATATGTCTTTTCAATACAGCGGTCATAGTTGGATCGTGGTGGAGGCGGTGATGGTCGCTTAAGGGCATCCACAGTGCGCTTCGTTTTCACCGGATCTATTATTTCCTTCGGAGGTGGACATTTCCATTCAAAATGGGCCCACACTTCGGCATCCACGATGTCGTTGTTTTCCTCGTCAGTCCTCTCATATGGTAACTTTGGAGGAGCCCTGAGGCTTGGACCAGCCCTAAATTTCTTCCCGCCTTTTGTACTGCTAGCAACCGGAGCGGCGGCGGCTCTCTTCCGCCGTTGCTGAGGCGGTGGAGTCCGCTGACGCGCCGGAGGAGGCGGAGCCCGCTGACACGCCGAAGACGGTTGCGGTGGCGGAGACGGCTGACGCGCCGGAGATAGCTGAGGCGGAGGAGGATTCTGCTGAGGGGCCTCCTCCGTTAGAGTCCGCTGAGGCGGCGGAGACGACTCAGGCAGCGGAGATAGCAGAGCTGGACTGTGAGGAGGAGTCTGCTGAGGATCCGGCTGAGTCTGCTGAGGCGGCGTCCAGTTCGGAAGCTTGATGTGCTCCTTTCTTCATAGACATGTACTCCTTCACCTGTAGGGTACTCAAGCTCCAGCCCCTCAAATCCCTGCATTATTTCATCCACCCCGACAATAGCAAAACCATGTGGAATCGGACGGCAATAGAAAGTTCCCTCAGCTCGAGGAGGTAAGACAGAGCCGACCGCCGCCTTCAAGGTCAGGTTCTCGCATTTCGCCGTTAGCACACAATGTTCATTCTGTGTGATACTATCCACGGGGTAGCGAGGAGCCGTGATATCAGGCTGAAAGAGCTCCGTGGAAGCCATGCTGCTTCTCCGCTGAGATGGTGTGTTAGCTTCGGGGACAGTGTCGAATGAAGGATCTTCGTGCCGTTGAGATGGTTGGCCGGTAGCTCGCTGGCTCTCAAGTTCTTCTAGTTTCGCTAATCTTGCATCGATCTTCTTCATTTCGCTAGCTTCATCTTTCTTCTTTCTCTCTCGGCTTCTATAACCACCACTGTCAGGAAACCCATGCACCCATGGAATGGAGCCTGATGTGCCTCGTGTTCGTCCAGGGTGTTCAGGATTCCCTAGGGCCTTTGTCAGCTCATCCTTCTCTCTGTCAGGAATGAACCTCCCTTCCTGCGCTGCCTTGATTGCTTCCTCAAGCTTCTTGACGGGTATTGCAAGTTGAGCGTTCGTCCAAACACACTTCCCTGATTCTGGGTCCAAAGTTCCCCCAACCCCGAAGAACCAAGTCCTTGACCGATCTGGCCAGTGCAATGTCACTGGTTGGACCCCTTTAGCAAGCAGGTCTTGCTCAGCTTTGTCCCACGTAGGCCGGGCTTTGCTGTAGCCACCTGACCCCGTAACATGGTGATAATGCTTCTTTGCAGCATTTTGCTTGTTTGTCAGTGACCTTTGCTTAGCCTTCTCCGATTTCTTGTAGGCCACAAATGCGGGCCAGTGATCTCTTATCTTCTCATATTGACCGATGAATTCTGGAGTCTCGTCTTTCTCGACAAACTTTTTATTCAAATCTTTCTTCCAGTTCTTGAATAGTTCTGCCATCTTCTTAAGAGCAAATGCCTTGACCTTTCGCTGTATAACTGGGTTATTCGGATCCTCCTCTGGCGGTAGGCTGAAATTTGTCATCAGCGAGTTCCAAAGATCATCTTTCAGTCTATCTTGGACATAAGAAACTTCAGGGTCCTTTTTCTTATTCCATTCTTGGATGCTGATCGGGACGTTGTCCCTAACAACAACTCCGCACTGATGTATAAATTTGGTCTTGGTCCACTTGGGAGCAATCGGTTGGTCATCTCGAGCGATTTCTTCGATCGTGAACCTTTCATCCTGGCCCAACCTTTTCTTCGGGCCTCGTCTCCTTACTGAAGTTTGGCTCAATCAGAGGGCTAAAAGAAAAAAGAAGCATCAATATATGTACATACATAACAATTAATGCATCTAGTCAGCAGAGGCTTAATATATATATATATATATATATATATATATATATATATATATATATATATATATACCTCGCCGGACTTTGCAACAGTTAAGGCTCCCTTCTCCGTTGGATCACCGAAGCCGTCATGATCTCCTTCCTTCTCCATTGGATCACCAGAGCCGTCATGATCTCCTTTGTAACACCCCCTAGTAATAAGCTCTATGACACTCTGTTAAAACTGCCAAGTCATGATCATTTGCAGTGCCAAATCATTTGGGTCAATAATCCAATTCAAATTCAAAATCTGAAAATCAAATTAAATTCCAAAGTGCAAATTGAAGTTGATCAAACTCTGCTGGAGAAATGTTATTTAATTAGCAAATAATCCAGTGGTCATGGCAAAATCATAATCATTATTTTTGGAGTTAGCTAAGTGAGTGAAACAACCTGAAACAGCACTCAAAACAGACTATTTACATCTATTAAATTAATATCAAACTCACATGGAATCCAAATTTGTCCAAACCACTTTTTGGTGAGAGATAATATTGCATTGCAATATTTGGGCCAACTCCCACATTTTTCAAAAGTGCACAAGAGCCCTAAACATTTCAGAACAGAAAGGAATAGAAATAAATAAAAAAAAATAAAAATAAGGGAAGGGGCCACTGTGCACCGCCACTAGTGCACAGTGCCTGAGGCCCAGCCCAGCTAGCTCTCTCCCTCTCTCTCCGATGCCGTGTCAGCGCGCGCATGGCTGCGCCGGCACCGACCGGCCGAACGGCGACAGCGCGACCACCCCACCGACGGGCGAGGAGATAAGGACGAGCCATCCATCTCCCCTGGTCGCCCGCGCACTCTTCCCCTCTTTCCCACACTCGCCTCGCCTCTTCTTCCCTCCTCAGATCCGGTGGCCGGACGCCACCGTCGCCGCGAATCGCCGCTGCCGTGGCCACTGGCCTCCCCACGCCGCCTCTCCGTGCCCCGCAGCTCCGCAGTCGACTGCTGCTTCGACTGGCACCGCCTGGAGGAGCTGGGTGCCTCAGCATCGAGCTCGCGCCGTCGTCTTCCTCCTCGGTCGCCGCCATTCTTCGTCGTCTCCGGCGAACCTCCCTGCTGCTACTAAGCTGTCGCAGGTCCGCCTTGACCGCACGGTGAGCCGCAGTTCCTCCCCACTCCTTTTCCCCGCTCCATTTCGCCCGTGGCTGCCGTCCCATACGAACCCAAACCCATCGCCGCGGCACACGTCGCCGGCGAGTCTCCGGTGACCATATGGTCACGGGCGCGTGCCCACTAGCTTCGCCGCACCGCGTAGGGCTAGCCTATGCCATTCGTTTGAGCTGCTGCACACCGTGGAGTCGTTCCCGACGACCACCCGTACGCGCCGCCGTCCCCGCTCGTCGCCGGCGACGTTCCCGTCCAGCTCAGGCGAAACCACCGCCTCAGTTCGACGCGCGGGCGAGCGCTCGTTCGAACGCATCCAACCCCGAGCCAAACGGCCCACGGATGGCGAATTCCGACGGTGGCCCGAGCCCTCCGCCGTGTTTTGTGCACGCCGGCGGCAAGCCGCCGGTCACGCCACGCTGGCAGGCCTGGGTCCCACCCGGAGTCACTGCCTGCGGGCCCCGCTGCGCGCTTTGACCGCGTTGACCCGGGTCAACGCGGGTACTGTTCATCCACTCTCACTGACAGGCGGGCCCCACCTCCCTGATTAATTAGTTAAAACAAATTAGAAATAAAAATAAGCTAATTAACCTAATGTCTCACTGACATGTGGGGTCCACCCCCCTAATTAATCCTGGTAATTAAACTAATTCACTGGATAAAGAAACAGAGGCTGACATGTGGGTCCCACTGGACCCACATGTCAGGTTTGACTGGTCAACCGTCCTGTTGACTTGCTGACGTCAGCAGCGCGTCATGCTGACGTCATAATTCATTTTCTGTTAAATAAAATAATTCCAGAAATTCAAATAATCTTTAAAAAATTAATAACTTTTAAACCGTAGCTCGGATCGAAAAAGTTAAAACATGAAAGTTGCTCAGAACGACGAGACGAGTCTGATCGTGCCGTCTGTTTCTCCATCGGAACCTCCTACGTAGAAGAACTCGAAACTCCGGGCCCGAATCCGACAGATGAATAGTGCACACACGTCGGATATTAAATCCCAGAATAATTCTAAAAATAACTAAAATGACTTAGATGCATATTCAGGCAACCCTGCACTGCATCATAGCATAGCACGCACTGTGTGGCATATGATTGCATATTGTTTACCTGTTTCCTCCCCCTCTTCTCTCTCGATAGACCCCGACGCAGACGTAGCTCCAGACGCAGACGCAGCTCCGGAGTACGACTACGTTCCCGACGACACCCCTGAAGACCTTGCCCTTGCCCCAGAGCAAACAGGCAAGCACCCCCATTTTGAGCATGCCTATATCGCCTACTCTCTTCTCTCTTATGCTTGCATTAGAACTGCTACTGCTACTGTTTTCCTATATCTGCTGCATAGCCTGTTTATTGTAACCTGCCTTGCTACCTTACTGGTTATCCTAGACTGCTTAGTATAAGGTGGGTAGAGACACGACCGAGACCCCCACTTGATCCCGACTGCCCTGCTGGACATCAGAAGACCCGATCATCGGGATTGAAGACTAGACCATGGCACCGCACATCACTTCCCCTTAGTTGCCGACACTGCTGGGTTATCATCGAGTGCCGAGGGTGATACCTCGTCAGCACTTCTGATGTTAACCTTGTAGGTTAGTTACTCGGTCGTGGTAAGCGAGGGTGATTCCTTCTACACCACCCCCGATCACGACGTCGTCGCGCAACTCCTCAAGGTGGACCTCGAGGGTGATTCCTCCTTCGTTCACCTTGATGATAACATCGAGCGGGAATTCCATCGAGGGTGATTCCTCAGGGTTCCCTTCGGTGTCAGACACACAGTTACCTTGGATATTATGACTTGCACTAAACTATGATACTAGAGACGGGTCGGCCCTGAGGGGTACCCGCGCGAGCTTAACGCGAAGTGATGTGGAGTCGGGTTGACCTGGATGGTGCCCGCGAGATAACTACGAGGCGTGGCCGGGCATTCTTAGCCCTTGCCGCAAGTCCTCGAGACGGGGCGACGGGGTCACATCGATCGTGAGTCTCTGCTCGTTTCCGCGCGCTCCTAATCCACTACGGTTTGGATATTTGATCCGAGGGGCCTCTGGCCCGATAGCACTAACCATCACGTGGGCATAGTATGGGCGTTCTGCGTCGTACACATCAGCCGAAGCTTGTTTGACGTCAGTAAGGAGCGGCGCACGCCGAGTTGGACTGGTAATGCAACCGCGCTTGTATAAGGGGTTGCTAGGTCTGCTCTCGGTGGCCCCGTAACGTGCAGGAGTTCCCGGGGCGATGGCCCAAGACCCCTGGGGGCATAGGTTTAGTCCGGCGTGCTGACCTCTCTTATAAGCCTAGGTCGGGTTGCGGCGTGTTGCTTAGCCGAGGCCGGGCGTGACCCAGAAAAGTGTGTCCGGCCAGAGTTAAGTGAGCGTGGTGGGTAAGTTGGTGCACCCCTGCAGGGAAGAAACTACTATCGATAGCCTGTCCTACGGTAACGGACACTCGGAGTTGTATCCCGATCGGTACAACTAGAACATGTGATGAGAACTGGATAGTACGGCTCTGGGATTGCTTTCTCGCAGGGAGTCGAGAAAGGATCTCAGGTCGAGGTTGATGATATTACTACTACTACTTTACATTATGTTCATCTGCTCTCTCCTGATGCTGCAAGACTGTCGAAGATTGTTGAAGATGCTATTCTTCGATAGGACTAGGCTTTCCCCCTCTACTCTGGCATTTCTGCAGCCCAGTCCACATATACAGCCATTCCTTTGACAATGATGCATATGTAGTGTAGATCCTTGCTTGCTGAGTACTTCGGATGAGTACTCACGTTTGCTTTATTTTCTTTTTCCCCCATTTTCCATTTGATGCCACCAGACGACGGAGCCCCTAAGCCAGAAGCCCCAGCCGACGACCAGTACTACTATCCGCCTGGCGAGTACTACTACTACGAAGAGCCGTTCGACGACCAGGAGTAGGATCGGAGGGTCCAGGGCAGGAGGCCTACGCCTTTCGATCGTAGTTTTTATTTTTACCCCGCCTCTGTGAAGGCTTATCTCTCTCTCTGTAATATATCTGTACTCAGATATCTAATGCTTCCGCTGACGCTTGTATGCCATCGAGCTTGTATTCGAGCCCTCGAGGCCCTGGCTTGTAATATTAAGCTTGTATGACTTTATTTTTATGTTTTAGAGTTGTGTTGTGATATCTTCAAGTGAGTCCTTAGGCTTGATCGTGCGCATTTGCGTGTATGATTAGTGCACGATTAAGCCGGGGTCGTCACATCCTTCCTCCTCCATTGTTGGATCACCGGAGCCGTCATGATCTCCTTCGCCATCGGTGTCATTGAGAAACGACAAGGTGATATCACCTCCATCGCGGATTATATCCCCCAACAACTCTTCTTTTTCTAAGTCTCTGTCCATAGTTTCTGCAAACATTACAACATGGCAATATACAACCATGAGAGATGGATTAGTGGCAAACATAGACTTAATCACAACAAGGAATCATATGCATACATATGAGCAATGGATTAGTGGCAAACATCATGCAAAGTTCACAGGTTTTATAACAGTCAGTTTCAGACGATCGTCGAGGACTCCACCCCCCTCATGTCTGATGAGTCGTCCTATCTTTCGAGAGAGGATACTTGCGGACCGCCTCTCTCATGGTTGTCGAGGATACTTGCGGACCCCTCCCCCCTCATGTCAAAGTTATCGAGGATATGTTGAATTCCCGAGAGAGTTAGGAGGTGTTCTAACGCGGCACTACACGATATAGGTGAAGGGGAATAACATCCGGGAATGTTTTCCCGAAGTCTGCATTTTCGGACAGATGAAACGGAGGGGGACGGTTCCAGGTTCGCTATGCTAGCTGCTTGTGACACACGAACGGAGGGCATATTCGGATTCGTCATATATTTCTGATCGATTTTCATATATAAATTATTTTCATATATAAATCGTGGACCGGTCCATCGAATCTTCCCTGGCTTATCGCTGATGGGTTTTGGGCTCTCGAAAACGACAGACCTTTTTTACAAGTATTGGTTCAGATTTAGTGCGATTTTATTTTTTTTCTTCTTCGATGGAGGGTCCTTTCATTAATTCAAATTATATTAACTCAAATCGTAGCAGGGAGAGGATACAAACAATCAATAAACCACACAAAATCTCTATATTGATACGATGCACATAGCCAACAACAACATGTCCAACAAAAAGTAAACAAAATCATTTTCATATAGACAAAGTGACCATACTAAGTAAGACACTCCCATCTATATTATCGTGCTAAACCTATTCGGTATTTTGTCAAACCGGTGCCTGTGTGGCCGGATAAAAGTTATACATCAATCCATCCATATGAACATATTCCCGCAACAATGTAATAAAAAAATTAAGAAAGAAAAAAAATGAACATATGAACATTTTCAACATATGAACATATGAAATTATACATCAATCCATCCATCCATATGAACATATGAACATTTTCAACATATGAACATACAAAAATTAAAAAAAAAATGCAGGGCAGGGGCAGTGGTGGCGGCGGCTGCAGCGCAGGGTAGGGGCATCGGTGGCGGCGGCGGCGCAGGGGAAGGGGGCCGGAGCTCACTGGGGGCCGGGTGGCGTCGGGGCAGGGGCGGCGACGGCGGGGCAGGGGCGCATCGATGGCGTCGGGGCAGGGTGCGGCGAGGGGAGCGGGCCGGGGACGGCGTCGGGGCAGCCTAGCAGCGTCGTCGAGGAGAGGAGGAGAGAAACTGCAGTGGTGTTTGGAAAATTTTCTAAGTCCGCACTTATATAGTCACACCTTTGGTCCCGGTTGGTGGCTCGAACCGGGACGAAAGGGGGGCCACCAACCGGGACGAAAGGCCTGTGCTTGGCACTGCTGCGGTGCGGTGGATGTTTAGTCCCACCTCGCCAAGCGAAGGGCGCCCGGACCTGTTTATAAGCCCCGTCGCGGCTGCAACGTCGAGCTCCTCTCTAAAGCAGGCATGTGGGCCTAATGAACCTCTGTCTGCCCTGTGGGGCCTACTTGCCTAGTGGGCCTGCGTCCTGGCCCAACTAGTAGTTGGGTTTCTAGTCGTATGCATGCCGTTGTGGCCTAGTAGGCGGGCATTTTTTATTTATTTTTTCTGTTATTTTAGTTTGCTATTAAAGTTTTTAACAAAAAAATACTTTATGAAAAATTCTTTTTGCTATTAAAGTTTTTAACAAAAAATACTTTGATAATTTTAGTTGCATAAATTTTATATAATTTTAAGTTAATATTATTTTGATAATAACTAGAGGTTTATAAAAGCTTTTTAGTTAATTCTTTTTGCTATTGAAGAATATTATAGTTTTGTTTTAGTTGATCATAACAAAATATTTTAATTGATTCTTTTTAGTTCATTCTTTTCGCTATTAGAGTTTTATAAAAGCTTTTTAGTTCATTCTTTTTGCTATTAGTTCATTCTTCGAGCTAAATGACCCTGAAATTGAAAAGCACTACAAATGAACTCTGAAAAGGTTGAAAGTTGGCATGGTATCATCATTTCACCCACATAGCATGTGCTAAAAAGTTGAGAGGGTTACGGCAAAAACTGGATGCACTTCATGTATAAAATGGACAATCTCTTTCGAAGTATCACGGTTTCGGATGAAAACTCATCTGTTACAAAGGCATTTCATTTTTTTAAATTTATTTCAACTCCAGACTTTTTATGCGTTCAACATGCACCATTCAAAGCCACATCATTAATTTTCAACCATTTCTGACTTCATTTGCTATTTTTCATGCATTTAGTGATTTTTTTAGCTAAATAACCCTGAAATTGAAAAGCACTACAAATGAACTCTAAAAAGGTTGAAAGTTGGCATGGTATCATTATTTCACCCACATAGCATGTGCTCAAAAGTTTAGAGGGTTACGGCAAAAACTAGATGCACTTCGTGTACAAAATGGACAATCTCTTTCGAAGTATCACGGTTTCGGATGAAAACTCATCTGTTACAAAGGCATTTCATTTTTTTTAACTTATTTCAACTCTAGACTTTTTGTGCGTTCAACATGCACCATTCAAAGCCACATCATCAATTTTCAACCCTTTCTAACTTCATTTGCTATTTTTCATGCATTTACTGATTTTTTTAGCTAAATGACCCTGAAATTGAAAAGCACTACAAATGAACTCTAAAAAGGTTGAAAGTTGGCATGGTATCATCATTTCACCCACATAGAATGTGCTCAAAAGTTGAGAGGTTATGGCCAAAACTGGATGCACATCGTGTACAAAATGGACAATCTCTTTCGAAGTATCACGGTTTCGGATGAAAACTCATCTGTTACAAAAGGCATTTTATTTCTTGACATGTAACTACAGTGATATTCTAGATTAAAGTCATCATCAGAATAGTTGTGGAGAGAAAGTCTTCACTTTGTCTTCGCGTGTATCCCTTGCTTATTGCACCGTAACCATAGAAAATCTTCATCGTTTAACAGGGTGCTTGGGTCAGCCTTCACTTTGAAGGGAGGAATTTCATGAAACTTTTCATAATCTTCAGACATGTCTGTCTTGCCCTCCACTCCCACGATGTCTCTTTTCCCTGAAAAAACTATGTGGCGCTTTGGCTCATCGTATGATGTATTCGCTTCCTTATCTTTTCTTTTTCTCGGTTTGGTAGACATGTCCTTCACATAGAAAACCTGCGCCACATCATTGGCTAGGACGAATGGTTCGTCTGTGTACCCAAGATTGTTCAGATCCACTGTTGTCATTCCGTACTATGGGTCTACCTGTACCCCGCCTCCTAACAGATTGACCCATTTGCACCGAAACAAAGGGACCTTAAAATCATGTCCATAGTCAAGTTCCCATATGTCCACTATGTAACCATAATATGTGTCATTTCCCCTGTTGGTTGCTGCATCAAAGCAGACACCACTATTTTGGTTGGTGCTCTTTGGATCTTGGGCGATCATGTAAAATGTATTCCCATTTATCTCGTACCCTTTGTAAGTCAATACAGTCGAAGATGGTGTCCTGGCCAATGAGTACAGTTCATCTCCAACATTGTTGTCACCCATGAGATGTGTTTGCAACCAACTGCCGAAAATCCTGATGTGTTCACATGTAATCCAGTCGTCACACTACTCCGGGTGTTTGGAGCGCAGAATATTCTTGTGTTCATTGACATACGGGGTCATCAAGGTAGAATTGTGTAGAACTGTGTAGTGTGCTTGAGCCCAAGAATGCCCGTCCCTACATATTATTGAATCTGCTCCTAGCGTGCCCTTTCCAGTCAGTCTCCCCTTATACCGCGATTGAGGGACACCAATCGGCTTAAGGTCAGGAATGAAGTCAACACAAAACCCAATGACCTCTTCTGTTTGCCAGCCCATGGAGATGCTTCTTTCTGTCCTAGCATGATTACGAACATATTTCTTTAAGACTCCCATGAACCTCTCAAAGGGGAACATATTGTGTAGAAATACAGGACCCAGAATGGCAATCTCGTCGACTAGATGAACTAGGACGTGCGTCATGATATTGAAGAAGGATGGTGGGAACATTCTTTAACCTTGTTAAGATTTCTGGATCAATTACCTTCTGGGAGATTGCATTGAGGAATGCACATAGCTTCACAATGGCTAATCGAACGTTTTCCGGTAGAAGCCCCTCAATGCAACCGGAAGCAGTTGCGTCATAATCACGTGGCAGTCATGAGACTTTAGGTTCTGGAACTTTTTCTCTGCCATATCTATTATTCCCTTTATATTGGACGAGAAGCCAGACGGGACCTTGATACTGAGCAGGCATTCAAATAAGATTTCCTTCTCGTCTTTGGTAAGAGCGTAGCTGGCAGGACCTTGATACTGCTTTGGATGCATGCCGTCTTTTTCGTGCACACATTGCTGGTCCTCCCGTGCCTCCGGTGTATCTTTTGTCTTCCCATACACTCCCAAGAAGCCTAGCAGGTTCACGCAAAGATTCTTCGTCACGTGCGTCACGTCGATTGCAGAGCGGACCTCTAGGTCTTTCCAATAGGGTAGGTCCCAAAATATAGATTTCTTCTTCCAAATGGGTGCGCGTCCCTCAGCGTCATTCGGAATAGATTGTCCGCTAGGACCCTTTTCAAAGATTACTTGTAAATCATTGACCATATCAAGTATGTGATCACCAGGACGGAGGGCAGGCTTCTTCCGGTGATCCGCTTCACCTTTGAAATGCTTGCCTTTCTTTCGACATTGATGGTTGGTCGGAAGAAATCGACGATGTCCCAGTTACACATTCTTCCTGCATTTGTTCAAATATATACTTTTGGTATCATCTAAATAGTGCGTGCATGCGTGGTATCCCTTGTTTGTCTGTCCTGAAAGGTTACTGAGAGCAGGCCAATCATTGATGGTTACAAACAACAACGCATGTAGGTCAAATTCCTCTTGTTTGTGCTCATCCCACACATGTACACATTTTCCATTCCACAGCTGTAAAAGTTCTTCAACTAATGGCCTTAGGTACACATCAATGTCGTTGCCAGGTTGCTTAGGGCCTTGGATGAGCACTGGCATCATAATGAACTTCTGTATCATGGACAACCAAGGAGGAAGGTTATAGATACATAGAGTCACAGGCCAGGTGCTATGATTGCTGCTCTGCTCCCCAAAAGGATTAATGCCATCTGCACTCAAACCAAACCATACGTTCCTTGCGTCACCTGCAAAATCCCCCCACCTTCTCTCAATTTTTCTCCACTGCGACCCGTCAGCGGGTGCTCTCAACTTCCCGTCTTTCTTACGGTCTTCTTTGTGCCATCGCATCAACTTGGCATGCTCTTTGTTTCTGAATAGATGTTTCAACCATGGTATTATAGGAGCATACCACATCACCTTGGCAGGAACCCTCTTCCTGGGGCGCTCGCCCTCAACATCACCAGGGTCATCTCGTATGACCTTATATCGCAATGCACCGCATACCGGGCATACGTTCAAATCCTCGTACTCACTGCGTTAGAGGATGCAATCATTAGGGCATGCATGTATCTTCTGCACCTCCAATCCTAGAGGGCGTAGAACCTTCTTTGCTTCATACATACTGTCGGGCAATTCGTTATCCTTTGGAAGCTTCTTCTTCATTATTTTCAGTAGCTTCCCAAATCCGTTGTCAGATACACCATTGTCTGCCTCCCATTGCAGCAATTCTAGTGTGGTACCGAGCTTTGTGTTGTCATCTTCACAATTTGGGTACAACCCTTTTTTGTGATCCTCTAACATGTTATCGAACTTCAGCTTCTCCCTTTCACTTTGGCATTGTCTCTTTGCATCAACAATGACCCGGCGAAGATCATCATCGGGCACATCATCTGGTTCCTCTTGATCTTCAGCTTCCCCCGTTGCAGTATGACTGTATTCAGGCGGATAGTTGTCATCATCCTCTTCTTCTTCGTTGTCTTCCATCATAACCCCTCTTTCTCCGCGCTTGGTCCAAACATTATAGTGTGGCATGAAACCCTTCTCAAGCAGGTGCAAGTGAAGGGTTTTCAAGTTAGAGTAATCCTTCGTATTCTCACAGACAGTACATGGACAATACATAAAACCATTCTGCTTGTTTGCCTCGGCCACTTCGAGAAAATTATGCATGCCATCAATGTACTCGGAGGTGCATCGGTCACCGTACATCCATTGCCGGTTCATCTGCATGCATTATATAGTTAAGTGTATCAAAAACAATTACAGAACATTATGAATAGAGATGTGACCAAATTAATACAAGTTCATCATCACATTAAAACCAAAGTACAGTAGTGATGAAATGTTATTACTGAAAAAATAAATACATAAAGTTCATACATAGTTCTCATAGAATAACATATAGCTCTCTAGAGCATCTAATTAAAACATACATTGAAACTATGTAAAACATTTAAATGCAACAAATGCGATCATAATCGTAACTAAGGTAACAATTAATCCAACAGGATAATGATACCAAGCCTCAGTATCAATGGCATATTTTCTAATCTTTCTAATCTTCAAGCGCATTGCATCCATCTTGATCTTGTGATCGTCGACGACATCGGCAACATGCAAATCCAATTCCATCTTCTCCTCCTCAATTCTTTTCAATTTTTTCTTCAAGTAATTGTTTTCTTTTTCAACTAAATTTAACCTCTCGACAAGAGGGTCGGTTGGAATTTCCGGTTCCCATACCTCCTAGATAAAAACATCTATGTCACGTTGGTCGGCATAATTGTCATAAACACTAAATGAAACAAATAGTTATAAAAGATAATATACCACATCCGAATCATACACAGGACGAGGGCCGACGGGGGCGGATACTGCTACTTCTTGAGCTTGCGTTGGTTTTTCCCTTGAAGAGGAAACGGTGATGCAGCAAAGTAGAGTAAGTATTTCCCTCAGTTTTGAGAACCAAGGTATCAATCCAGTAGGAGACAACACGCAAGTCACCGAATACCTGCACAAACAAACACCAAACTTGCACCCAACGTGATAAGGGGTTGTCAATCCCTTTTCGGTTACTTGCAAAAGTGAGATCTGATAGAGATGGATAAATGGTAAAGTAAATATTTTTTTGGTATTTTTGTTTTATAGATTGGAAAGTAAAAGATTGCAAATAGTAAATCAGAAACTCGTAGATTGGAAAGTAAAAAGATTGTATGATGGAAAATAGACCCGGGGGCCATAGGTTTCACTAGAGGCTTCTCTCAAGATAGAAAATAATACGGTGGGTGAACAAATTACTTCCGAGCAATTGATAGAAAAGCGCAAAGTTATGACGATATCTAAGGCAATGATCATGAATATAGGCATCACATCCGTGTCAAGTAGACCGAAACGATTCTGCATCTACTACTATTACTCCACACATCAACCGACTCCTGCCTGCATCTAGAGTATTAAGTTCATGAAGAACAGAGTAACGCATTAAGAAAGATGACATGATGTAGAGTAATTAACTCAAGCAATATGATGAAAACCCCATCTTTTTATCCTCGATGGCAACAATACAATATGTGCCTTGCTGCCCCTACTGTCACTGGGAAAGGACACCGCAAGATTGAACCCAAAGCTAAGCACTTCTCCCATTGCAAGAAAAACCAATCTAGTTGCCCAAACCAAATCGATAGTTCGAAGAGACTTGCAAAGATATCAAATCATGCATAAAAGAATTCAGAGAAGATTCAAATAATATTCATAGATAAGCTGATCATAAATTCATAATTCATCGGGTCTCGGCAAACACACCGCTAAAAAGTATTACATCGAATAGATCTCCAAGAACATCGAGGAGAACATGGTATTGAGAATCAAAGAGAGAGAAGAAGCCATCTAGCTACTAGCTATGGACCCGTAGGTCTGAGGTAAACTACTCATGCTTCATCGGAAGGGCAATGGTGTTGATGTAGAAGCCCTCCGTGATCGAATCCCCCTCCGGCAGGACGCCGGAAAAGGCCCCTAGATGGGATCTCACGGGTACAGAAGGTTGCGGTGGTGGAAAAGTCTTTTCGTGGATGCCTCTGGTGGTTTGGGCATATAAGAGTATATATAGGCGAAAGAATTAGGTTAGGAGACGCACGAGGGGCCCACAAGGGTGGGGGGCGAGCCCTACCCCCCTAGGCGCAACCTCCGTCCTTGTGGCCGCCTCGTGGCTTCCCTGACTTGCACTCCAAGTCCTCTGGTTTCCTTTTGGTCCAAGAAAGATCATCGCGAAAGTTTTATTCCGTTTGGACTCCGTTTAGTATTCCTTTTCTGCGAAACTCAAAAATAGGGAAAAAAACAGGAACTGGCACTGGGCTCTAGGTTAATAGGTTAGTCCCAAAAATAATATAAAATAACATATTAATGCATATAAAACATATAATATAATAGCATGGAACAATCAAAAATTATAGATACGTTGGAGACGTATCAAGAATCCCCAAGCTTAATTCCTACTCGTCCTCGAGTAGGTAAATAACAAAAACTGAATTTTTGATGTGGAATGCTACCTAACATATTTATCCATGTAA
This sequence comes from Thinopyrum elongatum, assembly GCA_011799875.1. NCBI lineage: Eukaryota > Viridiplantae > Streptophyta > Magnoliopsida > Poales > Poaceae > Thinopyrum > Thinopyrum elongatum. The sequence goes on from CM022299.1 coordinate 65,388,830, forward strand.
TTTCTTTATTGTGGCATGAATGTTCAGATCCGTATGATTCAAAACAAAAGTTTAATATTGACATAAAAACAATAATAGAAGCATACTAACAAGATAATTATGTCTTCTCAAAATAACATGGCCAAAGAAAGCTTATCCCTACAAAATCATATAGTCTGGCTATGCTCCATTTTCATCACACAAAATACTCAAATCATGCACAACCCCGGTTTCAGCCAAGCAATTGTTTCATACTTTAGTATTCTCAAACTTTTTCAACTTTCACACAATACATGAGCGTGAGCCATGGACATAACACTATAGGTGGAATAGAAGGTGGTTGTGGAGAAGACAAAAAGAGGGAGATAGTCTCACATCAACTAGGCGTATCAACGGGCTATGGAGATGCCCATCAATAGATATCAATGTGAGTGAGTAGGGGTTGCCATGCAACGGATGCACTAGAGCTATAAGTTTATGAAAGCTCAAAAAGAAAACTAAGTGGGTGTGCATCCAACTTGCTTGCTCATGAAGACCTAGGGCAATTTGAGGAAGCCCATCGTTGGAATATACAAGCCAAGTTCTATAATGAAAAATTCCCACTAGTATATGAAAGTGACAACATAGGAGACTCTCTATCATGAAGATCATGGTGCTACTTTGAAGCACAAGTATGAAAAAATGATAGTAACATTGCCCCTTCTCTCTTTTTCTCTCATTTTTTTCTTTTTTTTCTTTCTTTTTTCCCTTTTTTTCTCTTTTCTTTTTTTCTTTTTTTCTTTCTTCTCTTTTTTTTTCTTTCTTTTCTCTTTTTTCCCCTCACATGGGGCAATGCTCTAATAATGAAAATCATCATACTTCTATTTACTTACAACTCAAAAATTACAACTCGATACTAGAACAAAATATGACTCTATATAGATGCCTCCGGCGGTGTACCGGGATGTGCAATGAATCAAGAGTGATATGTATGAAAGAATTATGAACGGTGGCTTTGCCACAAATACGATGTCAACTACATGATCATGCAAAGCAATATGACAATGATGATGCGTGTCATACTAAACGGAACAGTGGAAAGTTGCACGGCAATATATCTCAGAATGGCTATGGAAATGCCATAATAGGTAGGTATGGTGGCTATTTTGAGGAAGGTATATGGTGGGTTTATGGTACCGGCGAAAATTGCGCGGCACTAGAGAGGCTAGCAAAGATGAAAGGGTGAGAGTGCGTATAATCCATGGACTCAACATTAGTCATAAAGAACTCACATACTTATTGCAAAAATCTATTAGTCATCGAAACAAAGTACTATACGCATGCTCCTAGGGGAAGGGTTGATAGGAGTTAACCATCGCGCGATCCCAACTTCCACACCAAGGATGACAATCAAAAAATATCTCATGCTCCAACTTCGTTACATAACGGTTCACCATACGTGCATACTACGGGACTCACAAACCTCAACACAAGTATTTCTCAAATTCACAACTACTCACTAGCATGACTCTAATATCACCATCTTCATATCTCAAAATAATCATAAGGAATCAAACTTCTCATAGTATTCAATGCACTTTATATGAAAGTTTTTATTATATCCCTCTTGGATGCCTATCATATTAGGACTAAATTTATAACCAAAGCAAATTACCATGCTGTTTTAAAGACTCTAAAAAATAATATAAGTGAAGAATGAGAGTTCATCAATTTCTATAAAATAAAGCCATCGCCATGCTCTAAAAAGATATAAGTGAAGCACTAGAGCAAAATTGCCTAGCTCAAAAGATATAAGTGAAGCACAAAGAGTATTCTAATAAATCACGATTCATGTGTGTCTCTCTCAAAAGGTGTGTACAGCAAGTATGATTGTGGCAAACTAAAAAGCAAAGACTCAAATCATACAAGACGCTCCAAGCAAAACACATATCATGTGGTGAATAAAAATATAGCCTCAAGTAAAGTTACCGATAGACGAAGACGAAAGAGGGGATGCCTTCCGGGGCATCCCCAAGCTTAGGCTCTTGGTTGTCCTTGAATATTACCTTGGGGTGCCTTGGGCATCCCCAAGCTTAGGCTCTTGCCACTCCTTATTCCATAGTCCATCAAATCCTTACCCAAAACTTGAAAACTTCACAACACAAAACTCAACAGAAAATCTCATAAGCTCCGTTAGTATAAGAAAATAAATCACCACTTTTGGTACTGTTGTGAACTCATTCTTTATTTATATTGGTATAATATCTACTGTATTTCAACTTTTCCATGGTTCATACCCCCGATATTACCCATAGATTCATCAAAATAAGCAAACAACACAAAGAAAACAGAATCTGTCAAAAACAGAACAGTCTCTGAAGATCTGAATTGTTCTAATACTTTTGTAACTCCAAAAATTCTGAAAAATTATAAAAACAGATGCAATTTGTATGTAAATCTCGTATAAAAAATTCAGGGATTTTCAATGCTCCAGTGAATTTTTAAAATTTCTGTTTTTCAACAAGATCAAATCAACTATCACCGTAAGCCATCCCAAAGGCCTTACTTGGCAAAAAAACTAATTAAAACATAAAACCACATCTAACCAGAGGCTAGATGAATTATTTATTGGAAAGCAGCAAGGAAAAATATTGGGTTGTCTCCCAACAAGCGCTTTTCTTTAAAGCCTTTTAGCTAGGCATTGATAATTTTGATGATGCTCACATGAAAGACAAGAATTGAAGCACAAAGGGAGCATCATAAAGCATGTGAAAAACACATATAAGTCTAACATACTTCCTATGAATAGGCATCTTATAGGCAAAGAAATTATCAAGACAAGCAAAAACTAGCATATGCAAAGAAGAAGAAAGAAACAATAGCGATCTCAACATAACGAGATGTAATTTAGTAACATGAAGATTTACACAACCATATTTTCCTCTCTCATAATAATTACATGTAGGATCATAATCAAATTCAACAATATAACTATCACATAAAATATTCTCAACATGATCCACATGCATGCAAAGTTGACACTCTTCCTAAATAGTGGGATTATCATCAAATAAAGTCATGACCTCTCCAAACCCACTTTTATTAAAAATTTCATAAGATTGATCATACTCCAAATTAGTGGGATCATTATATCCTAGATTTGACACTCTTCCAAACCCACTTTCAATATTATTGCAAACATATTCAGCATGAGGCTTAAATAAATTTTCAAGATCATAAGAAAAATCACCCCAATCATGATCATTGCAACAAGTAGTGGACCTAGCAAAACTAGCATCCTCAAGCTTAGGGTTTTGCATATCATTAGCACAACTGATATTAATAGAATTTATAGTAGAACCATTGCAATCATGCTTTTCATCCAAGGAGCTATCGTGAATCACTTCATAGATTTCTTCTTTTAACACTTCATCACAATTTTTAGATTCACGAATTTCAAGCAAAACTTCATAAAGATAATCTAGTGCACTCAAATCACTAGAAATTGGTTCATCATAATTGGATCTCTTAAAGAGATTAGCAAGTGGATGAGGATCCATAAACTTTTAGCAAGCGAAGATGCAAGCAAATAGAAGGCACATGGTAACACAAGCAAACAAAAGATCGAACGAAAGAGGGGCGAATAAAAGGCAAAGAGAGAGGCGAAGAAAAGGCAAACTTTTCGAAAATCGTTTTAGAATGGGGGGAGAGGAAAACGAGAGGCGAATGCCGAATAATGTAATGCGAGAGATGAGAGTTTATGATGGGTACTTGGTATGTCTTGACTTGGTGTAGATCTCCCCGGCAACGGCGCCAGAAATTCTTCCTGCTACTTCTTGAGCTTGCGTTGGTTTTTCCCTTGAAGAGGAAAGGGTGATGCAGCAAAGTAGAGTAAGTATTTCCCTCAGTTTTGAGAACCAAGGTATCAATCCAGTAGGAGACAACACACAAGTCACCGAATACCTGCACAAACAAACTACAAACTTGCACCCAACGCGATAAGGGGTTGTCAATCCCTTCTCGGTTACTTGCAAAAGTGAGATCTGATAGAGATAGATAAACGATAAAGTAAATTTTTTTTGGTATTTTTGTTTTATAGATTGGAAAATAAAAGATTGCAAATAGTAAATCGAAAACTCGTAGATTGGAAAGTAAAAAGATTGTATGATGAAAAATAGACCCGGGGGCCATAGGTTTCACTAGAGGCTTCTCTCAAGATAGAAAATAATACGGTGGGTGAACAAATTACTGCCGAGCAATTGATAGAAAAGCGCAAAGTTATGACGAAATCTAAGGCAATGATCATGAATATAGGCATCACGTCCGTGTCAAGTAGACCGAAACGATTCTACATCTACTACTATTACTCCACACATCGACCGACTCCTGCCTGCATCTAGAGTATTAAGTTCATGAAGAACAGAGTAACACATTAAGAAAGATGAAATGATGTAGAGGAATTAACTCAAGCAATATGATGAAAACCCATCTTTTTATCCTTGATGGCAACAATACAATACGTGCCTTGCTGCCCCTACTGTCACTAGGAAAGGACACCGCAAGATTGAACCCAAAGCTAAGCACTTCTCCCATTGCAAGAAAAACCAATCTAGTTGGCCAAACCAAATTGAGAGTTCGAAGAGACTTGCAAAGATATCAAATCATGCATAAAAGAATTCAGAGAAGATTCAAATAATATTCATAGATAAGCTGATCATAAATCCACAATTCATCGGGTCTCGGAAAACACACCGCAAAAAAGTTTTACATTGAATAGATCTCCAAGAACATCGAGGAGAACGTGGTATTGAGAATCAAAGAGAGAGAAGAAGCCATCTAGCTACTAGCTATGGACCCATAGGTCTGAGGTAAACTACTCATGCTTCATCGGAAGGGCAATGGTGTTGATGTAGAAGCCCTCCGTGATCGAATCCCCCTCCGGCAGGACGCCGGAAAAGGCCCCTAGATGGGATCTCACGGGTACAGAAGGTTGCGGCGGTGGAAAAATCTTTTCGTGGATGCCTCTGGTGGTTTGGGCATATAAGAGTATATATAGGCGAAAGAATTAGGTTAGGAAAACGCATGAGGGGCCCACAAGGGTGGGGGGCGCGCCCTACCCCCCTGGGCGCGCCCTCCGTCCTTGTGGCCGCCTCGTGGCTTCTCTGACTTGCACTCCAAGTCCTCTGGTTTCCTTTTGGTCCAAGAAAGATCATCGCGAAAGTTTTATTCCGTTTGGTATTCCTTTTCTGCGAAACTCAAAAACAGGGAAAAACAGGAACTGGCACTGGGCTCTAGGTTAATAGGTTAGTCCCAAAAATAATATAAAATAACATATTAATGCATATAAAATATATAATATAATAGCATGGAACAATCAAAAATTATAGATACGTTGGAGACGTATCAGATACCAAAACCATGGCACTATATAATAACAAACAATAATAAAAGTAAGAAAATTATACAAGTATCTATCTAAATCATACAAGTAAGAATTTTTTTTCTTTTAGAAAGAAGATAAGAACAAGAGGCTCACCACAGTGGTGCTGGCGACGAGATCGACGCGGGCGATCGACGGCGGTGAGGACGGGGACGGGACGGGACATACCGCCAAACCTAGACAAATCTTGAGGAAAATGGAGCTTGGAGGTCGAGCTTGGAGAGGAGAAAGCTTAAGTGTGGCTCGGGCATTTCATCGAACACCTCATGTGCATAGGAGGTGAGAGCAGAGCAGCATACACCTCCCACACGCCGACCGGCCAAAAAAGCAAACCTCTCCTCCCACACACCTCCCACACATCGAGAGTAAGCGGGCAGGGGCAAGCATATATATAGGCATCTCTTTAGTCCCGGTTGGTGGCTAGAACCAGGACAGAATCCTGCTCTTTAGTCCCGGTTCCAGCCACCAACCGGGACTAAAGGGGTTGTGCCAGGAGCGAGGCCCTTTGGACCCGGTTCGTGTCTGGAATCGGGACCAAAGAGGTCAGACGAACCAGGACCTATGGCCCCCGAGGCCCGGCCGGCGTCCTGGCCTCACGAACCGGGACTGATGCACCCATTGGTCCCGATTCGTAAGAGAACCGGGATTAGTGCTCTTATCTGGCCTGGACCAAAGCCTTGTTTTCTACTAGTGATCCAGCGTCGCTCGACCACTGGAGCCGGCAAAACGAAGAACTGGAGTCGACCAAGACACCCTATACAAGCAGCAACACCAGACGACACCGGCGCCACCGCCCAACCCCCAGCCATCCATAGCAAGACCAGAGCCTCCTTACCATGACGAAGACGAAGATGGGGGACCAAAAGCTCTAGCAGCAGGCCAGCGCCTTCACCACGACGGCCCCGCGCAGAGCAGGAGCTCCTCACAAGCACAGCCATCGACGCGACCTCGACCAGCCAGAAGGACGAAGATCACGCCAGATCCCAAGATCTGCGAGCACCAAAATCCGCACGCTCGGCGGCGGATCCCCAGAGGACAGCGACGCAGAGGGGAACGAGCGGCAGCACCCTTATTCTCCCCGATAGCAACTCCGCCTCCACAATGCCACCGGCCAGAAACCTAACTACCCACACCGTATCTACACACCGGAGCGTAGATCCGGGGTTCCCCCACCCTCCCGCCGCCGGAACGGCCGGCGGAGGGAGAGGGAACCCACGGGAATGCCGGTGGACGCGAAGGGGAACGGAGTCACCTGGGATTCGCCCCTCCGTCCCTAGGAGCGGTTTCCCCGTGACGAATAAGTTTATCCCTCTCTTATCCTTACACTAACAAAAAAGCAAACAGACAGGCAGCGGCCTAGGCGTGGAGGAGAGGTTCTTGGTTGACTGTAGAACGTCTCCCCGTGACGAATAAATTCAGAAATAATGCGAGCACCAGGACTTAAACCCTGGTGGGCTGTGGGGGCATATGCTTCCCCACTTGGGCCAGCTATGCTTTTGTGCATCCCAGGCAATCCATGCTGCCGGGAGAGCAAAAGAATAGGTGGTGCCATCAGGGATTGAACTCACGACCTCCTTATACAGCCCCAAAGGATTCACTCCACCAAGCTACCTTATGGTTGTGAGTTGAAGGTAGGATTCGTTTGCCTATGAAATAGTCCCACCTCGCTTCCTCACAGCTCAGCCCACCAATTTATATATGTCTGTGATTTGAAATTAATAAACAGCTCCAAAATCAAAGCGAAGGGTGAGGAATACGTCCCATTCGCTCAGAAATATGAGCAGGAAGGAATGAAACTAAAAGAAGGAATAAAAACTTCAACTGTACCTCATGAAGTATGAATGATCTTTTTTTTTTGTGAGGATAAAGGAGTTTTATTCCAAATGAATCGGGTTACAATCGAGAGGAAGTAGTTCCTCTATACAAGGTGGATCTCTACCTAGCCACACAACAGTAGTACTTTCCGTGTGACTAGACAAAGCCAACCGATCTGCTACCCTATTTTGCTCATGTTTAATCTTCAACGGAAAAAACTCCCCCTCTACCATAAGATGCTTGATGTTAGCAACTAAATAACTATATGCCGACAGGGATAGCTTGTCAATCAAGGCTGAAAATGCGTCTGAAGAATCTAAACAATCACCGTCAAGCTAGTATGTTGAGCTGCCAGTGCCATACCTTGCATTAACGCATGTAACTCCGCCTCCAGCGCATCGTTACAATTAAATAGACAACACCTAGCCACACAACAGTAGTACTTTCCGTGTGACTAGACAAAGCCAACCGATCTGCTACCCTATTTTGCTCATGTTTAATCTTCAACGGAAAAAACTCCCCCTCTACCATAAGATGCTTGATGTCAGCAACTAAATAACTATATGCCGACAGGGATAGCTTGTCAATCAAGGCTGAAAATGCGTCTGAAGAATCTAAACAATGACCGGCAAGCTAGTATGTTGAGCTGCCAGTGCCATACCTTGCATTAACGCATGTAACTCCGCCTCCAGCGCATCGTTACAATTAAATAGACAACAGTAGGCTGCAAAGACCACACTCTCATCGTGTCTCCTTAAGATCATTCCAGCCGACGCCGATTCGTCCAACGTGGAGAAGGCCCCATCAACGGATAAGGCGACCCTGTCCGCCGGTGGTCTAGGCCATGGCAACGAACCAGTAGCCACCCTTTCATGCACAACCGGCCTTTCCTCCAACAATGGCATTTTCCCTTTGATGATTCCCTCTGTGTTATACTTCTTGGATAGGTCAAGCGATTGCATGTAACCTTGAAGATAATCAGACAACACCTGGGTAGACGACACCTCCTTCCCATGCGCTAAATCTGACCTCAATGACAAAATCCTCCAAATCAACATTATTGTACGATCCTTCATATCATCCTGACAATTAGCAAGAATGTTTCACAGCTAATCCTTGCCGGTATCAACTAGCATACCATGACCAGGTAGCTTCCACACCCTGCACATTTGTTCCCACAAAGCACGAGCATGATCACATGTTACCAATGCGTGAAAGCTGCTTTCTTTTTCCTTGCCGCACCAAGGACAGGTATCCTTCTTCGAAATATGTCTATACTTCTTGCACGAGTTTGTTGACAGTGCACCTGAAACCACTTTCCATGCCATTATGCTCGCTGCACCTGTCGCCATGGCATGGTTCTGCCCATCAGTTGCCAAACGGTAAGCACTCCTGACAGTAAACTGCCCGCTCTTCTCCGGACGCCAAGCACTAAAATCCTGCCTATTTCTTGGAGAGGTTCGGATTTTAATTATCAACTATCAGAATTATATATGGCCAAATGACACCACGGTGGGGGATCCCTACGAAGCGGTGATATAAATATGGGTGATATTCTTAGGGCATCCATAATGTATGCCAAATACCATTGCCAAATTGTCTTTTGGCTTTTGGCATTACACATTGTGGAGACTAATGCCATAGCCAAAAAGATGGGAACCGAAGCTCCTTTGAGCATTGATGCCAAACTACCTTGGGCAATTAAATACTATGCACATCTCACTGGACTAGTACAAGCAAGGTAAGGTGAGCATAGACGTAGCCATTTTCTATTGCATTTTATTCTGTAGTGGGGTCTAGTGCAGACAAATTGGAAGCCATGCACGTTGTGGAGAAATGCTCCATTTGACATCGGTGCCAAAAGTCTGACCATGTCATAAATTTGGCATCACCACGCTGTGGATGCCCTTAGATGGCCAAATGACACCACGGTGGTGCCATTTGAAAAATATTCGGCACAACAACAACTAGATGGATTGGGTATCTTTGAGAGGCTCTCGAGTTCACTATATCAAGAACAAGTACGTGTAACATGATCACTTCCTACACTCCAAATAACAACTAGATGGGTCTTTGAGAATGGCTCTCGAATTCACTATCTTAAGGAGTACGTGTAAACTGATCACTTGCTACACTTCAAATAACAACTAGATGACTTTGAGAATGGGACTTTTTAATACGTTTTATTTTTTGTGTCAATTAAAAAGTGTATGCTTCTGAAAAAATTATGATTTTTTTTAAAAGTTGTTCATGCATTTTAAAATGTTTGTATAGTTTTAAGAAAAGTGTTCATGTATTGAAATAATGCTCATATAATTTGAGAAATGTTTATCCTTTTCTCAGAAAAAAAGTTCATGTAACTCGAAACAGTGTTCACATGCTTAAAAGTATACTCATAATTTAAATAATTTCATGTTCTTTAAAAAAATACATGTGATCTAAAAAATATTTATGTGTTTAAAAAAGAATGTTGATGCATTTTGAAACGCAAATACACAATTTAAATGTGTGTGTGGGTGTATCAGCGGTAGTGTATGAACTAGGTGTAGGGCCGTAGCTCGGGAAACGTGGTCGTGACGTCAAGTTCGATGAGATTAGTTTTAAAACTGTTAGGCGTTCACTTGCGATGACGTGATTCAATGACAGGTGTGTCGTGTGCGTGCGGTCCAAGATCATCACCTTTAGAATTGACAATGTTCGAACACATTGTGATCATGTGGACACCGTGACCATGGTCCCTGGAGGTGGGAGGAAGGATATGCGACAACACGAATGAGACGCTATATTCAAATAGACAACCTGGACCTATGGAGGGACCTTGAGTCACGCTTATTGTGCTAGGAAAAAAATACAATGTGATTTTTTCTTCCGTTGTAACGCATGAGTATATTTGCTAATATATCATCATGTATTCACGACGCCAAGTTGTACAGTCCACTTATATTTGAGCAATGCTACATCTACGGGCTGGTTGTTACGTATCTTACGTAATGGGCGATATGGCAGTGTTTAACTGGATATTAATTGAGGCGCAGGGCCCACCCTGAAAATCAGGGAGGACGTTTAGGGCATATACAATGGTTGATAAAATAGTTTTATCTTAAGTCTTGCATGTAATTTAGAAATGACAAAAAAATTGTCTACAATGGGTCATCTCTTAGCCTTATTTTCAATAACTAGCTATTCCTAAAAATATGGTGAGACATATTATGCTAAGAGATCATCTCTTGTCTTCTCTTAAATAAAAGAAGACAAACCTTTTCTTATGAGCTCTCTCTCCTCCATCTCATCATTTATCCTACGTGGCACTCCTAAAATAGCACCATTGTACATGCCCTTAGTTAGGCGGAAGGAAGATTACGTAGCGTACTTAAAAGAGTTATACGTAGGTGTAGCATTTTTGCTTATATTTAGGCCCGGCAATGCTACACCTACGTGTAAGTTTAGCTCCTTTATAGTTGCAAACTAGTACTACTGTTTTCCAGCGGAAAACCCGGACGCCCCCTAGGAGGCGATTAGGGTTTACGCGTGGACCTGCGGCGCCCGCCCATCAGATCGGCGGGGCGAGACCTCACCGTCGGAGAGGAAGATGGCTTCCGCTGCTTCTTCATCGGCGAACAACGGATCTGGTGGTGCCGGTCCTTTGTCTCCCAACTCGGCAAGGGCTCGGCTGGCGGAGGCCCTAGGCAAGCTGGACATAACTGAAGAAGAGGCTACGCCATTGGTGATAGATGATCGGGAGGAGGGCGAGCAGCAGAAGTGGATGATCGCCGGAAAGGTGTTGAACCGCAACAACCTACATATACAAACCATCTCCAACGCTCTCCGTCCCGCTTGGGGTAACCCTAAAGGATTAATATTCCAATCTGTCGGAATCAACATGTTCGTGGTGGAGTTCGCCACCCAGAGAGACTACGATCTCGTCTGGGAAGGTTCTCTGTGGCATATCAGTAAGCACGCAACTTAGTTCGATGAATGCATGAGGCAGTCTGAACTAAAGTTCGATCGCCTACAAGTTTGGGCCACGGTAGTGAATCTACCATATAACCTATGGAACGACTCATGGGGATCGGCGATTGCAAAACAGATAGACAAGCAAGCAACAAGAGTTCAGTTTGATCATGTTGGGGGCTTCCTCAGAGCCCGTGTTTCACTCGATGTCAGCAAGCCCTTGAGGCGCTGGATCTTGATTGAATCAGCCAGACGCAAAAGCACAGATGCGTATGATATCCAGTATGAGAATATCCCCCACTTCTGTTTCTCATGCGGTCGTCTGGGCCATAGTGATCTATTTTGTCCTACCCCGGGGACTCGCGACGCCAATGGGGATTTGCCTTTTGGCAAGGGTCTTTGGCCTCAGGAGGACTGGAAGAAAGCAAACTCTAGCCAAGGCTCCAACAGAGAGCAAGATACTGCCCGGAGTTCAAAGCAAGATACTAAACAGTCCAGCACCGCTAAGGAGCAAACCAATGAGGTCAACTCCCCGGCGAGGAATAACAGGAACAAACGCAAGGGGGGAGAAGGCACCAAGCAAGTGTACAGGAGGATCGAACCCAACCCAGCAAGCACTCCTGTTGACGAGAGCAACAAACAGCAGCTGATGATTTGCGGTGGCCCGGTGGCTGAGACTACCGAGGCTGAAGAGGACGATGGACTAGCTGAAAGAGAACGTAAAAAGAAAAGGCCTACACCTGAAAATTCTGGGACATCGGCAGCGGCTGCCTCGCAGCCCTGCCTGTCCCAATGAATTGCATCAGCTGGAACTGTCGAGGGCTTGGGAGCCCTGAGACAGTTCGAGAGCTTCGCAAAATTGTGAAGCAAGAAGGTCCCGCCCTACTCTTTGTTATGGAAATGAAGATCAAGGGTGAACAGGTGGAGAACCTGAAATCCGTCCTAGGGTTTCAAGGTTGTTTTGCAGTGGATAGCACTGGTTTAAGCGGTGGCATCGGCTTGTTTTGGACAGATGAAGTGCATGTTGAACTGAAAAATTTCAGCCGAGCGCACATCGACGTAAGAGTCAGGAGGAGAGATGATGATCAAAACTCTTGGCGTTTTACAGGTTTTTACGGAGAACCCCGGGCAGAGAACAGACACCACAGTTGGGAGTTCTTGCGTACCCTTCATGGCATTCCGCACGAAGGATGGATTTGCATGGGCGACTTTAATGAAACAATGTACGCTGAAGAACACTTTAGCGTGCATGATCGACCGGCATGGCAGATGTAGGCCTTCTGCGAAGCTATTGATGCTTGTTACTTCCTAGATCTAGGGTGGAGAGGAGTCCCCTTTACATGGGATAATAAACAGCAAGGAGACTCGAATGTAAAAGCTCGACTCGATCGAGCATTAGCCAATAATGAATTCATGCAACTATTTGAGTACACTACTGTCAAACACATTAGCTCAATTGCTTCTGATCATTGTTATGTGTTGGCAGAACTAAGATGTGATCATCCGAACAGGCGGCCTGCTGTGAAACGCCCCTTTCGTTATGAAAATGTTTGGCAAACCCATGCGGACTATGACAAAATTATTATGGATCTTTGGCAATCTGGGGCTGCCCAACGAGGACTGGAAGGAGTAGTGGAAGCGCTGAACTCGGTACAGTCCCATCTCGGCTCCTAGGGTGAGCGCGAGTTTGGTAATATGGCAAAAAAAGCGCGAAAACTGCAGAAATCTTTGGAAAGGCTGAGAGCCGCATCTATTGGTAGAGGTCCGACAGAAGAGGAACTCTCCGTGGCTTCCCAACTCCGAGAAGCAGTGCGGCAAGAGGAATCTGGATCAAACAAAGATCCAGAGTGCAAACAATTTGAGCCGGTGACAGGAATACAAAGTTTTTCCATGCCCGAGTGTCGCAGCGGAAAAGGATAAATAGGATCACCACCTTAGAAAGAGATGATGGCCATATATGTTCAGATCATGAAGAGGTGGCTGAGGAGATCCAAAGATTCTACACAAATCTGTACACCTCTCAGGGTTACAGAGACATGTCGGAGCTACTTCAGCTTGTCACACCAAGAGTATCAACAGCAATGAATGAAATGTTGGAGAAGGATTACACTGCTGATGAGGTGCGGACAACTCTGTTCCAGATGGCCCCATCCAAGGCGCCGGGTGTTGATGGTTTCACTGCCGGGTTCTTCCAAAGGCACTGGGACATCCTCGGTGATGACATAACAATGGCCATCCTAGATTTTCTTAATGGTGGTGAACTGCCCACGGGACTAAATGACACAGCCATAACTCTTATTCCCAAGGTACGTAACCCCCAGAAAATTGCCCAGTTCCGCCCTATAGCTCTCTGTCCAGTTCTATACAAAGTCGCTGCAAAAGCATACACCAACCGTATGAGAAGCTTGATGGACGAGGTTATAGGCGATGAACAAAGTGCTTTTGTCCCGGGACGTCTAATTACTGACGACGTTCTGGTGGCATACGAAAGTATTCATGCAATGAAGAAGAAAAGAAAAGGCAAGAATTCTTCATGTGCAGTAAAGTTGGACATGCTCAAAGCGTTTGACAGGGTGGAGTGGCACTACCTGTAAGCGATGATGACCAAACTGGGCTTTTGTGACAAGTTCGTCAGACTGGTTATGAAATGTGTCTCATCAGTCCGCTTCTCTGTCAAGGTCAATGGAACACTCCTACCCTTCTTTCAGCCAACAAAAGGATTGCGCCAAGGGTGTCCCATGTCCCCCTTCCTATTCCTAATTTGTGCAGAAGGTTTTACATCGTTGATGAACAATTTTGGTGGCCCTCATATCGATCGTGGGATTCGCGTGAGTGTACGCTCGCCATGGGTTAACCACCTACTGTTCGCGGGCGACAGCCTCATTTTTCTCGGTGCTAATCTTCAGAGCGCGCGAAGATTGAATGAGATCCTCCGGATTTATGCAGATTGCTCCGGACAAGCAGTGAACAAGGCCAAAAGCTCAATTTACTTCAGTCTGAATGCACATCAGTCTGTTCATGAAGTAGTAAAGCAAGAACTGGGAATTCTTTCTGAAGCTTTCACGGAGCGATACCTGGGTCTACCAACAGCGGTAGGGCGCATTACCAGTGGCTCCTTCGACCACATTGGAGAGAGAAGCCGCGCCAACATGCAAGGCTGGTCAGAGCGCTATCTTGCATGCACAGGAAGGGAGGTACTGTTGAAGTCAGTAATTCAAGCCATCCCTACCTTCAGTATGTCTTGCTTCCTATTGACAAAAAAAGTTTGCAAACAACTTACGTCCTCAGTGGCAAAATATTGGTGGAGCAGCTCTATTGATAGGCGATCATTGCACTGGCTATCATGGGAGAAATTGTCAGCACCAAAGGTTCAAGGGGGCATGGGTTTCAGAGAGCTCGAAAAGTTTAACCTGGCGCTTCTTGGGAAGCATGGCTGGCGGCTCATAACTCACCCTAACTCCCTTTGCTCTCGAGTTCTCAAAGGGAAATACTTCCCGGACTGAGATTTTATGCAGGCCAATGCTCCATCCGCCTCATCAGCAACATGGAAAGCTATCATCGTGGGGAGATCGGCATTGCAAACGGGATTGATCAAACGTGTTGGCAACGGAGAATCAATCTCTATCTGGAACGACTCTTGGATCCCCACCACTACTACCCTCAAGCCCATGGGGCGGCTAGGGAACGACCCGCTTGAGCGGGTCTCTGAGTTAATTGATGCTCATACGGGGACTTGGGACATTGATACAGTATGTCGGAATTTTCTTGCACCTGATGCAGAGGCCATACTGAACATTCCTATTCGGCACAACGGTGGAGAAGATTTCCTGGCATGGGCTCTTGAAAGATCTGGAGAGTACACTGTAAAATCAGCCTACCATGCTCTTGTGACTCAGAACGAGCGTCGAGCTCTAGAGGAAGGGATGGCAGGGGGAACTTCAACTTCGCAAAAACAGTTGTGGACTTCTCTATGGAAACTCAAGGTGATCCCACGAGTTCGTGTATTCATGTGGCGAGTTCTCAGGGGGATACTTCCTGATTACGTCAACATGAAATATCGTCATATTCGCACCAACTCTCTATGCGATTTGTGCAAGGCAATGGACGAAAACCTAATGCATGCACTTGTTCATTGCACACATGCACAAGCTTTCTGGGCTGCAGCAATGGAAGTCCTCGGTCTGAAACTTCCTCGGCTACATCACGACACTTGGGCGCGAGACTTAGTGGTCGACACTAGGTTCTCAGACCCAGACAGATGCAAGATCATCACAATCATGCACTCGATCTGGACCTCGCGGAACCGCTGGACGCACGATGAGGAAGGCTATGATCCCACCCAGGCGATCAAATGGGCCCGAGATGACCTGGCTCTACTAGATCTGCCTACGATCCAGCGACGCAACACGGGGGTTCAGAACTGGAGTCCACCACAGCCCGGGTGGATCAAAATCAACACGGATGGCGCTCTCGACACACACCTCCAGGTGGGAGGCGCGGGAGGAGTTGCTCGCTCACACCTCTCCTTCATTGGCGCATGGAGCAAGCCAATCCCCGGTGTAACCGACCCCTTCATTGCCGAAACCCTAGCGCTGCGAGAGGGAGTGATATTTGCCCAGCTAAGGGGCTTCTCGCACGTGGTAATGGAGGTGGACTGCTTGGAGGTAGCGAACCTCTGGAACTCGCATCACAGTCCTAGATCGATTGTGACGCCTATCTTCGATGAAATCAAGGAAAGAGCTGCAAACTTCGTTTCCTTCTCGATCCAGCATGTCGCAAGAGAAGCCAATTGTTCGGCTGATCTTTGCACGAAACATGCGACTACCCTTTCAGTATCAGATGTTTGGCTGGACTCTTGTCCGCCCTTCTTAGTTAGCAGCTTCTTAGCTGAATGTAAACGGATCTCAATCATGCAATAAAGCTCCTTAATTTCGTGTCAAAAAAAAAATGCTACACCTACGTAAAATAACGTACGTGTTTTACGTAATGTACAACGTGGACAATTAGGATTGGATTAAGGGGGATTGAGGGGCCCACCACTACTGAAAATCAGGGGGGAGAGAATTATTGTTAGGAAGGTTACGTTGCCTTATGTAGATCTCTTCGTAGATAGAGCATTACCGATTTAGGCGTGGTTGTTAATTTGCTTCCGATATTTCCGCCTCCGAAGTCACGTGTTGCGGCAGCCTGCAATTTTGGCAAGTTTTGCATCAAATCAGCGTGTTTCTGGTTGGCTTCTCCCGAGCGGCTGCATCCTCTCACCGATCTCTAGCCATGGCGTGTGCGCCGCAACGCACGGCGTCGACGCACAGGTCGGCGGTCGTCCGTGGCACGCACGAGTTTCACATCGTCGGCTACAGCGAGCGTAAGCCGTTCGCCCGTCTCGCCAACAACAACGCATCATATTACGACCCCCTCTATGCCGACGGCCCCGGGAGGGACCCCTTGATCAAGTCTGCCGCCTTTCAGGTCGGCAACTACACCTGGGACCTCGTCTGCACCTTCGGTGTTCAAGGTCACCTCACATCCATCGCCCTCCAGCTGCTCACCAAAACCATTACCAAGGACGTCATCGCCACGGCCAGCCTTCAGATCCACGACCCGCTTGGCCGGTGGCTGCCCGCCGTGTGGCGAAGCGACGCCGCCCACAGATTCCGCAGGAAAATAATTGCCGGTATGAGCTGGAAGCTGTCGCTACCGGATGCGTTCCGTGGGCGCGAGGAGCGCTACGTCACCGACGACGACTGCCTCACCATCATCTGCACCGTCGACATTCTCCAAGAGGACGCCCAGACCGCCGCGGAGGCCAGGAAGTGCTTGGTCTCCGTGGTGCCGGCGCCGACCATCCCCCGGGATTTTCAGCAGCTTCTACTACTTCTGGAGAAGTACCCCAAGTTATCTGACGTCACCTTCCTCGTCGAGGATACCGAGTTCCGTGCACACAGGCTTGTGCTTGCTATGCGGTCGCTGGTCTCTGCGACGGAGCTCTTTGGTCACGTGAGGGACAGCACCACACGCCGAATAAGGATAGACGACATGGATGCCTCCACATTTAGGGCCATGATCCGGTTAATCTACACCGACGAGCTTCCCATGAAGCCAAACGACGATCTGGAATCAAGAAGCCCCCTTAATAATTTCAAAGAGGAATACATGTCCATGGCTCGCAAACTCCTTGTGGCAGCGGATCGGTATGATCTCGAGAGGCTGAGGCTCATGTGCGAGAACATATTGTCGGAGTGCATCAATGTGGCGACTGTCATGAAGACGTTACTGCTGGTGCGAGGCCGCCAAAGGTGCTATCAGCTCGAGGATTCCTACATCAAGTACATATCGTCTGATCGTGATGTGTACAACGCGGTGAGGGCGAACAAGGAGTATGAGGAGCTCAAAGAAACATGTCACGGGAACTCCCCAAGGCCCAGCACCACCAGACCGGCCCAAGAGGAGGAGCAAGCCCAACAGTCAAGTGACCGGGCCCATGTGGAGCAAGTGAGACTACTTAAAGGCGAGACGAGTAGTGAGCTATGGGAACAATTAGACCAGAACCTGACGGCGCCGCTGGGCGATGTATCCCCTCTCCCATCTCTGGCTCTCATATCCCGATCCCCTTTCTTGCTGAAGAACCCTGGCTACTTGTATCTCTGATTTGATCAATTGAGAGTAAATCCTATCGCCTAGACACTAGATCCGTGTCATCTGGTAATCAGAGCCATAAATCCCACCAAAATTTTTCCTCTTCCGCATCGCGTTCTGGCGCCGAAGACGCGCAGCCTCAAGGAGATCATGGCGGGGGCGAATGTCCAGAAGCAACTGGAGGAAGCGGCGGCGGAGAGGAGCGGCATCGCCAAGGCCCTCCTATTGATTCAGCAGACGCTGGATCGGATGGCCGCTGCGGTCGCAAAGATGGAGCCCACGGTAGCGAAGATGGAGCCGACGCTCGTCGCTCTCGAGCCGGTCGTCCAGGATCTCGCAACCTGGCGGCCCACCGTGGACGCAGCGGTGGGGCAACTCCAGGCGGACCTCGGCGACATCCGGGCGCAGTTGGAGAAAATCGCGTCGGGCGCCGCACCAGCCAACAAGACGACGACAGATCTCCGTACGGCGGACGCGCCATCGTCCACACTCGAGCAAGGTGACGACGGTCACGGGCAAATTGGCCACCGCAGGGCTCTACTTCCACGGGTTTCGGCTAGTGAGGGGCCGATCCTCACTACGCCGGTCCCGGCCAATGGTACGTTCCGAACTCCGTTTCCCCCTCCCCCTTCTTACGAGTTGGGCGGTGGTGGTCACCAGGGAGGCATGAGTGGTCGTTTTGGCAGCAAACTCGTGGAGTGCCCTGAGTTTGACGGCGACAACCCCATGGGTTGGCGTCTTCGCTGTGAAGCTTTTTTCCGTGTGAATGGGCTCGATCCGCACGTTTGGGTGGACACTGCTATTGTTCACTTCACGGGGGCGGCTGCTTTGTGGTTAGAGTGGTCTAAAATGCATCTTAAGAGTGATAACTGGGAAGGGTTCTGCATAGCTGTGCTAGACAAATTTGGCCGCTCTGAATTTCAATTACTTCTGCGCAAGTTTTCGAAACTGAAGCAAACAGGCTCGGTTCTCGAATATGCGAAACAATTCAATTTGTCCATGCATAGTTTGTTAGCTCATCATAGCTCGTGGGATCCCCTATTCTTTACTACTCAATTTGTAGAAGGATTACATCATGAGATTAAGGTTGCTGTAATGCTTCATCGACCCCAAGATTTGGAAACTGCCGTCTCTTTGGCTGAATTGCAGGAAGAGGTGGTCGAATTGGTGCGCCTAGAGCAGGAGAGCAATGGGCCGTCTCGGCCGGGGAGCAGCAATACTCGAGCGGGGCGATTCACCTCACGGCCCCCGTTGGCTCTCACCCTGCCGACGCCCACAAATGCAGGGCGTACCTCACCAACGCCATCGCCACTCGAGACACGCCGCGGGCTCGACATCGCCAAGGCGCCCGCGGGTTCGTCTCCGTCAGTGGACGACAAGCTCAAGGCCTTGCGCAATTTCAGGAAAGCGCGAGGACTCTGTTTCACTTGTGGGGAGCGATGGGGGCCGGGGCATACTTGCGCTTCCACGGTGCAGTTGCATGTTGTGGAGGAAATGGTGGGCATGCTGTCGCCACCAACATCACCCGACCCCTCACCAAGTGCACAAGTTGATAGCTCAGAAGAGGACTTATGTTTGTTGTCGGCGGCTGCTGTCACGGGTACAGAGGCGCCCAAAGCCTTTCGTCTGCATGGCAAAGTGGGTAACAAGGTGCTGTTGATGCTGGTCGATTCAGGTTCTTCTCATAGTTTTGTCAATTCGGAAGTGGCTCGGAATTGGCCAGGGGTGCAGCCAATGAAACAACCCCTGAAGGTGAAGGTTGCTGATGGAGCTGTCACCTTGTGCGACAAGGAATTGCCAGTATGTGAATACCAGATCCAAGGAGAGAAGTTCCGATCCACATTCAAGCTCTTTCCGCTCGGCTGCTATGATATTATATTAGGAATGGACTGGCTCGAGTCTCGAGGGCTGATGACAGTAAATTGGACTGAAAAATCTATGGCTTTTAAACACAAGGGCAAGCAGGTGCAACTCAAAGGGATAGACAGCTCAGAGATTGTTTGCGAACCCATTTCCTGTACCCAACTGAATCTGTTGCAAGCACGGACGGCCATCGCTCATGTGTTGCTGGTAGCAGAAATCAAGGCAGACGTAGAAACGGCTCCAGTGCCGCCTGCAGTTCAAGCGCTGCTTGAGGAGTTCAGCAGTTTGTTTGAGGAACCCCAAGGTTTGCCACCATCGCGGGAGTTCGATCACTCCATTGACCTTATACCAGGAGCCCAACCAGTGAATGTGAGGCCATACAGATACAACCCTGTTCAAAAGGACGAGATTGAAGCGCAAGTGCGAGAGATGCTACGTCAAGGAATCATTCAATGCAGTCGCAGTCCCTTCTCTTCACCCGTCCTGCTGGTACAGAAGAAGGACGGAGAATGGAGATTCTGTGTCGATTACCGTCACTTGAATGCGATTACCATCAAAAACAGATACCCAATTCCCGTGATCGAGGAACTTCTGGACGAACTGCATGGGGCAACAGTGTTTACCAGCCTCGATCTGAGATCAGGATATCATCAGATTCGGATGCGACCAGGGGACGAGCCGAAGACCGCATTCCAAACCCATCACGGGCACTTTGAGTTCAAGGTGATGCCATATGGAGTGACTGGGGGGCCATTTACCTTTCAGCACGGGATGCACATTGTTCTGGGGCCATTGCTTCGCCATGGCGTATTGGTGTTCATCGACGACATCTTGGTCTTCAATAAAACACTCCGGGAACATGTGCAGTTACTGCGCGAAGTCTTTCAGAGACTGGAAGAATACTCACTCAAACTCAAGATCAGAAAGTGTGTCTTTGCGCAGCCGCAGCTAAGGTATCTGGGGCACGTGATCAGCGCAGAGGGGGTACATACTGACCACAAAAATATTGAGAAAGTTCAAGCATGGAGCTCACCAACTTCAGTGAAAGAGCTGCGGCAATTTTTGGGGCTGGCCGGGTACTATCGCAGATTCATCAAGCACTACGGGGTGGTCAGCCGCACGCTCACGGATCTATTGAAAAAAGGCGTGCCATATCAGTGGACGGACACGTGTGAGCAAGCATTCCAAGCTCTGAAGCAGGCCTTGACATCAGCCCCAGTGTTGGCGTTGCCGGACTTCAAACAGCCCTTCACGGTGGAGACCGATGCCTCTGACGTGGGTATAGGCGCTGTTCTGATGCAACGGCACCACCCAATCGCCTTCTTGAGCCAAGCGCTTGGCCCTCGACATCGGATGTTATCCACCTACGAGAAGGAGTGCCTCGCCATTCTCATGGCAGTGGAGAGATGGCGACCTTACCTGCTGCAGTCTGAGTTCACCATTCGCACAGACCACCGCAGCCTGACGTGCTTGGATGAACAACAACTCACCACACCTTGGCAGCACAAGGCATTGTCAAAACTGTTAGGACTGCAGTACAAGATCGAGTACCGCAAAGGGGCAACCAATCTGGCCGCTGACGCCTTGTCTCGCAGACCGACTGGGGTCAACTGTTCAATCACGGTCTGCGTTCCCGCGTGGCTAACTCAAGTCAAGCAAGGATATGGTGCGGACCCAAGTTGCAGCGACATGCTGACCAAGGCAAAGCAAGGGATTGCACCAAAAGGGCCATTTCAGGTAACAGATGGCCTCATCCGATACAAAGGGAGAGTGTGGCTGGGTCAAAACAAAGAGGCCCAGGACAAGGTGCTACACGAACTACACTCCGGGGCGCTGGGTGGACACTCAGGAGTCCAAGCAACATACAACCGCATTATCAGACTGTTTGCATGGCCTAAACTGAAGCAGGCCGTGAAGAAGTTCGTGGGCAATTGTGCCATTTGCAAGCAGGCCAAGCCAGAGCATGTCAGGTACCCCGGCCTTCTCCAACCTCTACCAATTCCAGAACAGGCTTGGGAAATGGTGACCTTAGACTTTGTTGAAGGACTGCCAAGGTCAAAAGGCTACAACTCCATTCTAGTGGTCGTGGATAAACTCACACGGTATGCCCATTTTATCCCACTCCGGCACCCATTCTCTGCACTGCAAGTGGCCAAAGCATACATGGAGAATGTATTCAAGCTGCACGGACCTCCGGACAAGATGGTTTCAGACAGGGATCGGATCTTCACTAGTCGGGTGTGGCAAGAACTGGCCAAGCTGACACGAACCACACTGAACATATCATCAGCGCGGCACCCGCAGACCGACGGCACAACGGAGAGGGTGAACCAGTGCATGGAGCTTTACTTGAGATGTTTCGTCCACAATTGTCCGAGCAAATGGGCTGACTGGCTGGCATTGGCAGAATTCTGGTATAACACCTCATACCACTCAGTGCTCAAATCATCTCCCTTCGAGGTGCTGTATGGACACAAACCCCGATTCTTTGGTATCACCAACATCGCAGACGATACGGTGTCTGACCTGGCGGCCTGGACGAAAGACCGAGCCACAATGCTGCAATCCCTGAAGCAACACTTGCACCGCGCTCGTCAAGTGATGAAGGCCAAAGCAGACCAGAAAAGAACAGACCGAGTGTTTGCAGTTGGGGACTGGGTGTATCTCAAGCTACAGCCGTACGCACAATCATCGGTCGCGGCTCGAGCTAACCACAAATTGGCTTTTCGATACTTTGGTCCGTTTCAGGTCATTGGGCGGGTCGGCGAGGTGGCGTACAAGTTGGCGCTGCCGGAGCATGCCAAGATCCACCCCATCATCCATGTATCTCAGCTCCGCGCGGGTGTGCCTCCGGACACAGAAATCATGCCGGAGTTGCCGGTCCTCGACGAAGATCTCCTACCATTACAAGTACCAGCGGCCATCCTTCAGCATCGAGACGTGCAGCGTGGAGTCCGGCAAGTACCGCAAGTACTGGTGCACTGGTCTGGTTTCCCTCAATCGCTGTCCACCTGGGAGGATGAAGTGCCCCTTCGTGCCCGGTTTCCTCGAGCCTTGGCTTGGGGACAAGCCAAAATGCAAGGGGGGGGGGGGGGGGGGAATGTCACGGGAACTACTGAAGGCCGAGGCCCAGCACCACCAGACCGGCCCAAGAGGAGGAGCAAGCCCAACAGTCAAGTGACCGGGCCCATGTGGAGCAAGTGAGACTACTTAAAGGCGAGACGAGTAGTGAGCTATGGGAACGATTAGACCAGAACCTGACGGCGCCGCTGGGCGATGTATCCCCTCTCCCATCTCTGGCTCTCATATCCCGATCCCCTTTCTTGCTGAAGAACCCTGGCTACTTGTATCTCTCATTTGATCAATTGAGAGTAAATCCTATCGCCTAGACACTAGATCCGTTTCAAAACATGCTGCTCTTTTATAATTGAGGTCAATGAGAGAGTAGCCACACACATCATGGCCCGCCACCCTTCTTCCTCCAGTAGCACTCGACCACCAGCACCAGAGAAGAGCACATCCAGGTATAATTTGTCGGACGTAGTCCATGGCACGCATGAGTTCAGAATCCCCATCTTTAGCTCTTTGCAAAGGAGCTACCGTGTTGGTCAAGTAATGACTTCCGACGTATTCAAGGTAGGCGGTTACGACTGGAAGATAAATGTGTACCCGTCTGGATATGACGTTGAAGAGCACATATCCGTCTACCTCTGTCTATGCACTGATCCTGGAACTGCTACAGTCAAGTTGTCGAAGACGTTCCGGATCGATGACCCTAATGGCAAATCACCGTCGATGGTGCTTGGATCAGAAGACACTTTTACCAAGTTGCATGAAAGCTCGCGGTTTCAGAAGTTCATCGCCGTGAATTCTGCAAAGTCACAGTAAGTAGGACACGATGGCTCCCTCACCATACATTGTGACCTTGACGTCCACAAGGAGGCATGCACTATTACTACCACCACCATCGCTAAATCCATGATCGTTGTGCCGCCGTCCAACATTGCGTGGCACCTGGAGCAACTGATGGTGAGTGGGCAATGGTCAAACGTGACGTTCCTGGTTGAGGAGAGTGAGATTCACGCACACTGGCTCATCATTGCCATGCGGTCGCCAGTTCTGTTCGAAACGGTAGCGGTGGAGACGTCCAATTGGGTCGTACGGATCGACGATATGAAGGCCGCTGTCCTCAGGGCAGTGCTCCACTTTGTCTATACCGACGAGCTGCTTCCTGTGGATGATGCGGTAGCAGCCGGAGAAATGCTCGCGGCGGCATGCCGGTTTCGCCTGGAGAGGATGAGGGCCATGTGCGAGAACTTGCTCGCCCATCTCATCACGAAAGACAATGTGTTAAGCATGCTGGAGCTGGCATGGCGTCACCAATGCGAGGACCTCAAGCTTTACTGCATCGAGTTCACCTCGCTTGCAATGAAGTGATGAAAACACTTCCCTATTCTTCGGTGTTTTTATGTTTCGTCATCGAATCGCTACACCTCCTTTACACAGATTTACTTCTTTTTTTCAGATTTTTACGCGTCTTTGTTGAAGTCCTTCTCTCGTGTACTTGTTCCTTGTTTAGGATGAGTGATTAGTAGATGAGGAAAACTGAGAAATTATGTGCGTTGGTGTTGGTCATTTTCCTTTGGAGTTGTAAACTTGAAGCTAGCAGGTTTCACATCGCGTAGGGTAGCTTTTTTTAAGTTGAATCGCACAGGGTAGCTTGGTGTTGATCATTATGTTTTCATTTTGACTGGCCTGTTCTATTTGCATTGTTCCGGCCCAGCCAAGCTAATTAGCAAGCGAGGGATTTGTTGGGTTTGTTGTGTGCCGGCTAGGCTAGCATAGCTTGCAAGGGTAAGAGCATCTCCAGCCGATCGCCCCAGGGGCTGGAAATAGCGCCGTCCTGGGGGCGCACCGGCGATAATTTCGGCGTGGGGGCGATCAGGTTCCCAGCCGCCGCCCCCAGGTCGCCCCAGTCGACGTTTTGTAAATATTTTTAAAATCATACTCGGCCAAGATTCGGGAAACACAACATAGATTCGGTCAAGATTCGGCAAACACAACATAGATTCAGCGATATTTAGGCGTACCATATTCTTTTTGCATATTGAAAACATAATCTACTAAAAGGAAAAAAAAACTGTTGCTGCCACGCCTACAGGCCGAAGAGCTTGCTGAAGGCGCCGTAGTCGCCGCCATCGTCGTCCTCCTTCTCCTTCTTCACACCGTGGCCGTCCCTGCTGGACCCCTGCCCGGGGTCGCCCTGGCGGACTGGTTTGGCCGGCGGTGGCACCTCATCATCGCTGTCCTCGAGGACGATGACGCCTCCCTCGTCGCGGCCATGGCGCCGAGCGGCGATCTCCTCTAGGGCGCGGCACTGGCGCTCCATATCTAGCCGGGCCCAGTCCTCCCGCGCCCACTTCATGGCGGCCTCGTCGTCGAGCGCGGCCATGTCATCGTGCTCACTCTTCGCGGGGGCAAGCCCCGGCTCCGTCTTCGGCTTGACGAGGCGGGAGGGAGGAACCGAGGAGGCACGGCCACCCTCGTTGATGACGAGGGCGGTTCCGCGGGTGCGCTGGCCAAGCGGCATTTCCACGGGCTCGGCCTTGACGCTGACGAGCGCCGGCGACCCGGAGGAGTGGGAGGAGGAACGGGAAGAGGAGGAGGAGGAGGACCCTCCCAGCATGCGCCTCGGCAGCCACGAGCCGCCACTCCGGCGAGGGGCCGGGGCCGGGGCCGCCGAGTACTCGATCGGCGGATCGTTGCCGCCCTCGAGGTACTCGAGGACGGCGTGGAGCGTGCGGCCGGGGGCGCCCCACCACAGGCGGCGGCCGTCGCTGTTGTTGCGCCCCCTTACCACCGGCGCGTTGTTGGTGGAGGCGAGCCGCTCCTCGTGCCGGCGTTGGAAGTACGCCGCCCAGTGCGCGTGGTTGCCGGCGGCGTACTCCGGGAGGTCCCGCTCCTTCTCCGGCAGAGAGGTCCGAACACGCTCGATCTCGTCGTGGAAGTAGGCGGGGCGGTCGACATCGGGCTGCGGGGGGGCTGGGACGCCCCCGGCGCTGAGCCTCCACCGCGCCGGCACGCGCATGTCAGGCGGCGCCAGGTAGTTCGCCTCGTGGAGGAGGAGGGCTTCCCATTCGTGCAGGTGGCGGCGGCCGAAGCCGTTGGCCGCCGCTCCATCACCGAGGAACCGCTCTCCCATCGGCGGGGCGTGCACGCGGTGGCTAGACGGGGAGAGAGGGGAAGCGAGGGCGTCGGCGGCGAGGGAGGGGGGCTGCGGGTGAGTGTGTCCACCGGCGAGGGAGGGGCGGCTTTTATAGCGGCCGGGGGGCGGCAAACATGTGTACGCGTGGCGGGAGGGGGCGCGTCGCCGCACTGCGTCGCCCGTGAAGAATCAATGGAAGGCTGACCGACGGCAGCCTTGGCATTGATTCCCCGCGGGAAACCGAGGCGATGAGGACGACGATGCGCGGTGGTCGCTGACTCGGTGGGCCCTCCGTTCTTTCGCGCCAAAAACGATTCCCCCGGCGCCCCCCAACGCGCCGGGTTCGGCCTGGGTCCGCCGGCGCCAGTTTCGGGCCTAACCGGCGAAAATTGGGCTCCTAAGGGCGCGACTGGGCCGTTTTTTCAACGCCGGCGCTAAAAAATGGCCTGGGGGGCCTGTTGGGGGCGCGGCTGGAGATGCTCTAAGGTTATGAATCTATATGAGCCACCTCGAGCCTCCCTTTATTGCTTTACTAGCAAAAAAAGCTTGTGCGTAGCAACGGTAGCATACATATATATCCCATTGATTTAACATCAGTCTATTTGACATATACCTTACATGCATCATATTCTAGATTTTGGTACACTCTCAGATCTATATTAATTGTCACTGATTTAATAAAAAGTTGTACTAAATAAGTGACAATTAATATAGATCGGAGGGAGAAACATTTAATTTGATTTTGAGTTTGGGTAGAGAAAGACAAGGAAAATTTTGTACTTCCTCCGTTCCTAAATATTTGTCTTTCTAGAGATTTCAACAAGTGACTACATACGGAGCAAAATGAGTGAATCTAAATATGTCTATATACATCCGTATGTGGTAGTCCATTTGAAATCTCTAAAAAGACAAATATGACATGGTTTTGGGAAAGTGTCGATTTGGTTTATATTATTCCAAGTTAGTACCTCAGTTGGGGTTAATAAAAAACCCAATAGGAAACCAAAGGGTGGAGGGAACGTTGAAGGAAATATGCCCTAGAGGCAATAATAAAGTTGTTATTTTATATTTCCTTATTCATGATAAAGGTTTATTATTCATGCTAGAATTGTATTGATCGGAAACATAAATACATGTGTGAATACATAAAGAAACATCGTGTCCCTAGTGAGCCTCTACTTGACTAGCTCGTTGATCAAAGATGGTTAAGGTTTCCTAACCATGGACATGAGTTGTCATTTGATAACGGGATCACATCATTAGGAGAATGATGTGATGGACAAGACCCATTCATTACCTTAGCATAATGATTGTTCAGTTTTATTGCTATTGCTTTCTTCATGTCAAATACATATTCCTTCGACTATGAGATTATGCAACTCCTAGATATCGGAGGAGTGCCTTGTGTGCTATCAAACGTCACAACGTAACTGGGTGATTATAAAGATGCTCTACAGGTATCTCCGAAGGTATTTGTTGAGTTGGCATAGATCGAGATTAGGATTTGTCACTCCGAGTTTCGGAGAGGTATCTCTGGGCCCTCTCGGTAATACACATCATAAGCTTGCAAGCAAACAACTAAGGAGTTGGTCACGAGATGATGTATTAAGGAACGAGTAAAGAGACTTGCCGGTAACGAGATTGAACTAGGTATGAAGATACCGACGATCAAATCTCAGGCAAGTAACATACCGATGGACAAAGGGAATTACGTATGTTGTCATAACGGTTCGACCGATAAAGATCTTCGTAGAATATGTAGGAGCCAATATGGGCATCCAGGTTCCGCTATTGGTTATTGACCGGAGAGGTGTCTCGGTCATGTCTACATAGTTCTCGAACCCGTAGGGTCCGCACGCTTAACGTTCGATGACGATATTGTATTATATGAGTTATGTGATTTGGTGACCGAATGTTGTTTGGAGTCCTGGATGAGATCACGGACATGACAAAGAGTCTCGAAATGGTCGAGAGGTAAAGATTCATATATAGGACAATAGTATTCGGACACCGGAAGTGTTTCGGGGGGTACTGGGTACTTATCGGGTCACCGGAAGGGGTTCCGGACACCCCCGGCAAAAGATATGGGCCTTATGGGCCAAGAGGGGAAACGCACCAGCCACAAGGGGCTGGTGCGCCCCCCATATGGGCCAAACCAGGAGGAGAAGGAAAGAGGGGAAGGGAAAGGAAAGGGGGGGATTCGGCCTCCCCCTTCCTTCTCTCCCCCCTCCTCTTTCCTTCCCCCTCCTGCAGATATGGCAGGGGGGCGCGCGGCTAGGGAGGAGCCCAAGTAGGATTCGGTCCTACTTGGGGCGCCTCCTGGCCTCTCCCCTCCCCCTCCCACCTATATATATGTGGGAGGGGGCACCTAGCACACACCAGATCAATTGTTAGTCGTGTGCGGCATCCCCCTCCACCGTTTACACCCCCGGTCATATTTTCGTAGTGCTTAGGCGAAGCCCTACGAGGATCACTTCACCATCACCGTCACCACACCGTCGTGCTGACGGAACTCATCTACTACCTCGACGACTTGCTGGATCAAGAAGGCGAGGGACGTCACCGAGCTGAACGTGTGCAGAACGCGGAGGTGCCGTACGTTCGGTACTTGATCGGTTGACGTGAGAAGAAGTTTGACTACATCAACCGCGTTGTGAAATGCTTCCGCTTACGGTCTACGAGGGTACATAGATACACTCTCCCCCTCGTTGCTATACATCTCCATGAATAGATCATTGCGTGTGCGTAGAAATTTTTTTGTTTTCCATGCAACGGTTCCCAACAGTGGCATCATGAGCCAGGTCTATGCGTAGATGATATGCACGAGTAGAACGCAAAGAGTTGTGGGCGGTGATAGTCATACTGCTTACCACCAACGTCTTATTTTGATTCGGTGGTATTGTGGGATGAAGCGGCCCGGACCAACCTTACATGTCCACGTACATGAGACCGGTTCCACCGACAGACATGCAACTAGTTTTGCATAAAGGTGGCTGGCGGGTGTCTGTTTCTCCTACTTTAGTTGAATCGAATTTGACTGCGGCCGGTCCTTGAAGAAGGTTAAAACAACAAACTTGACGAATCACCGTTGTGGTTTTTGCCGTATGTAAGAACGATTCTTGCTATAAGCCCGTAGCAGCCACGTAAAACTTGCAACAACAAAGTAGAAGGCGTCTAACTTGTTTTTGCAGGGCATGTTGTGATGTGATATGGTCAAGACATGATGTGATATACGTTGTTGTATGAGATGATCATGTTTTATAAGTTATCGGCAACTGGCAGGCGCCTTATGGTTGTCGCTTTATTGTATGAAATGCAAACGCCATGTAATTGCTTTACTTTATCACTATGCGTGACGACCACGACGCAATGATGGAGATCAAGGTGTCGAGCCGGTGACAATGGAGATCATGACGATGCTTTGGAGATGGAGATCAAAAGCACAAGATGATGGCCATATCATGTCATATATTTTGATTGCATGTGATGTTTATCCTTTATGCATCTTATTTTGCTTAGAACGACGGTAGCATTATAAGATGATCCCTTCACTTAATTTCAAGGTAAAAGTGTTCTCCCTGAGTATGCACTGTTGCTACAGTTTGTCGTGTTGAGACACCACGTGATAATCGGGTGTGATAGACTCTACGTTCACATACAACGGGTGCAAGACAGTTTTGCACATGCGGAATACCTGGGTTAAACTTGACGAGCCTAGCATGTACAAACATGGCCTCGGAACACTGGAGACCGAAAGGTCGAACGTGAATCATATAGTAGATATGATCAACATAGAGATGTTCACCATTGATGACTACCCCATCTCACATGATGATCGGACATGGGTTAGTTGATTTGGATCACGTATCACTTAGATGACTTGAGGGATGTCTATTTAAGTGGGAGTTCTTAAGTAATTTGATTAATTCAACTTAATTTATCATGAACTTAGTCCTGATAGTATTTGCATATCTATGTTGTAGGTCAATGGCTCGTGCTACCGTTCCTCTGAATTTTAATGCGTTCCTAGAGAAAACTAAGTTGAAAGATGATGGTAGCAACTACACGGACTGGGTCCGTAACTTGAGGATTATCCTCATTGCTGCACAGAAGAATTATGTCCTTGATGCACCGCTAGGTGACAAGCCCCCTCCCGCTAATGTAGACGTTTTGAACGTCTGACAGACGCGGTCTGATGACTACTCTATAGTTCTATGTGCCATGCTTTACGGCTTAGAACCGGGACTTCAAAGACGTTTTGAACGTCATGGAGCATATGAGATGTTCCAAGAGTTGAAGTTAATATTTCAAGCAAATGTCGGGGTTGAGAGATATGAAGTCTCCAACAAGTTCTATAGCTGCAAGATGGAGGAGAACAGTTCTGTCACTGAACACATACTCAAAATGTCTGGTTATTATAATCACTTGACTCAGCTGGGAGTTGATCTTCCAGTTGATTGTGTCATTGACAGAGTTCTTCAATCACTGCCACCAAGCTACAAAGGCTTCGTGATGAACTATAATATGCAAGGGATGAACAAAACAATTCCCAAGCTCTTCGCAATGCTTAAGGCTGCGGAGGTAGAAATCAAGAAGTAGCATCAAGTGTTGATGGTTAACAAGACCACTAGTTTCAAGAAAAAGGGCAAGGGAAAGAAAGGGAACTTCAAGAAGAATGGCAAGCAAGTTGCCACTCCCGGGAAGAAACCCAAAGCTGGACCCAAGCCTGAAACTGAGTGCTTCTACTGCAAAGGGACTGGTCACTGGAAGCGGAATTGCCCCAAGTATTTGGCGGATAAGAAGGATGGCAAAGTGAACAAAGGTATATTTGATATACATGTCAATGATGTGTACATTACTAATGCTCTTAGTAGCGCCTGGGTAATTGATACTGGTTCGGGTGCTCACATTTGTAACTCGAAACAGGAGCTACGGATTAAACGAAGATTGGCTAAGGACGAGGTGACAATGCGCGTCGGGAATGGTTCCAAGGTCGATGTGATCGCCGTCGGCACGCTACCTCTACATCTACCTTCGGGATTAGTTTTAGACCTGAATAATTGTTATTTAGTGCCAGCGTTGAGCATGAACATTATATCTGGATCTTGTTTACTGCGAGACGGTTATTCATTTAAATCAGAGAATAATGGTTGTTCTATTTATATGAGTAATATCTTTTATGGTCATGCACCCTTGAAGAGTGGTCTATTTTTGTTGAATCTCGATTGTAGTGATACACATATTCATAATATTGATGCCAAAAGATGCAAAGTTGATAATGATAGTGCAACATATTTATGGCACTGCCGTTTAGGTCATATTAGTGTAAAGCGCATGAAGAAACTCCATGCAGATGGGCTTTTGGAATCACTTGATTATGAATCATTTGATACTTGTGAACCATGCCTCATGGGCAAGATGACTAAAACTCCGTTCTCCGGAACAATGGAGCGAGCTAATGACTTATTGGAAATAATACATACCGATGTATGCGGTCCGATGAGTGTTGAGGCACGCGCGGGTATCGTTATTTTCTGACCTTCACAGATGATTTGAGCAGATATGGGTATATCTACTTAATGAAACACAAGTCTGAAACATTTGAAAAGTTTAAAGAATTTCATAGTGAAGTGGAGAATCATCATAACAAGAAAATAAAGTTTCTGCGATCTGATCACGGAGGCGAATATTTGAGTTACGAGTTTGGCCTTCATTTAAAACAATGTGGAATAGTTTCACAACTCACGCCACCTGGAACACCACAGCGTAATGGTGTATCCGAACGTCGTAACCGTACTTTATTAGATATGGTGCGATCTATGATGTCTCTTACCGATTTACCACTTTCATTTTGGGGTTATGCATTAGAGACAGCTGCATTCACGTTAAATAAGGCACCTTCTAAATCCGTTGAGACGACACCGTATGAACTATGGTTTGGCAAGAAACCTAAGCTGTCGTTTCTTAAAGTTTGGGGTTGCGACACTTATGTCAAAAGGCTTCAGCCTGATAAGCTCGAACCCAAATCGAAGAACTGCGTCTTCATAGGATACCCTAAATAAACATTTGGGTACACCTTCTACCACAGATCCGAAGGCAAGATCTTTGTTGCCAAGAATGGAACCTTTCTAGAGAAGAAGTTTCTCTCGAAAGAAGTGAGTGGGAGGAAAGTAGAGTTTGATGAGGTAATCGTACCTTCTCTCGAATTGGAAAGTAGTTCATCAGAGAAAACCGTTCAATTCGAGAGAAGGTACAATTACCTCATCAAGTTCTACTTTCTCTCTAGTTGGTGTAGGCCTCACGGGAACGGTTTTCTCGGATGAACTACTTTCCAATCCAAGAGAAGATACAATTACCTCATCAAGTTCTACTTTCCTCCCACTCACTTCTTTCGAGAGAAACTCTTTCTCTAGGAAGGTTCCATTCTTGGCAACAAAGATCTTGCCTTCGGATCTGTGGTAGAAGGTGTACCTATTTGTTTCTTTAGGGTATCCTATGAGGACGCACTTCTCCGATTTGGGTTCGAGCTTATCAGGCTGAAGCCTTTTGACATAAGTGTCGCAACTCCAAACTTTAAGAAACGACAGCTTAGGTTTCTTGCCAAACCATAGTTCATACGGTGTCGTCTCAACGGATTTAGACGGTGCCCTATTTAACATGAATGTAGCTGTCTCTAATGCATAACCCCAAAATGATAGTGGTAAATCGGTAAGAGACATCATAGATCGCACCATATCTAATAAAGTATGGTTACGACATTCGGACACACCATTACGCTGTGGTGTTCCAGGTGGCATGAGTTGTGAAACTATTCCACATTGTTTTAAATGAAGGCCAAACTCGTAACTCAAATATTCGCCTCCGTGATCAGATCGCAGAAACTTTATTTTCTTGTTATGATGATTCTCCACTTCACTATGAAATTCTTTGAACTTTTCAAATGTTTCAGACTTGTGTTTCATTAAGTAGATATACCCATATCTGCTCAAATCATCTGTGAAGGACAGAAAATAACGATACCCGCGCGTGCCTCAACACTCATCGGACCGCATACATCGGTATGTATTATTTCCAATAAGTCATTAGCTCGCTCCATTGTTCCAGAGAAAGTAGTTTTAGTCATCTTGCCCATGAGGCATGGTTCACAAGTACCAAATGATTCATAATCAAGTGATTCCAAAAGCCCATCTGCATGGAGTTTCTTCATGCGCTTTACACCAATATGACCTAAACGGCATTGCCACAAATATGTTGGACTATCATTATCAACTTTGCATCTTTTGGCATCAATATTATGAATATGTGTATCACCACGATCGAGATTCAATAAACCATTTACATTGGGTGTATGACCATAGAAGGTTTTATTCATGTAAACAGAACAACAATTATTCTCTGACTTAAATGAATAACCGTATCGCAATAAACATGATCCAATCATATTCATGCTCAACGCAAACACCAAATAACATTTATTTAGGTCCAACACTAATCCCGAAGGTAGTGGGTGTTTGCGATGGTGATCTTATCAACCTTGGAATCACTTCCAACACACATCGTCACCTCATCCTTAACTAGTCTCTGTTCATTTTGCAACTCCTGTTTCGAGTTCCTAATCTTAGCAACTGAACCGGTATCAAATACCCAGGGGCTACTATGAACACTAGTAAAGTACACATCAATAACATGTATATCAAATATACCTTTGTTCACTTTGCCATCCTTCTTATCCGCCAAGTATTTGGGGTAGTTCCGCTTCCAGTGACCATTTCCTTTGCAGTAGAGGCACTCAGTTTCAGGCTTGGGTCCAGCTTTGGGCTTCTTCATGGGAGCAGAAACTTGCTTGCCATTCTTCTTGAAGTTCCCTTTCTTTCCCTTGCCCTTTTTCTTGAAACTATTGGTTTTGTTAACCATCAACACTTGATGCTCTTTCTTGATTTCTACCATCGCTAATTTCAGCATCGCGAAGAGCTCGGGAATCATTTTTGTCATCCCTCGCATATTATAGTTCATCACGAAGTTCTAGTAGCTTGGTGATAGTGACTAGAGAACTTTGTCAATCACTATCTTATCTGGAAGATTAACTCCCACTTGATTCAAGCTATTGTAGTACCTAGACATTCTGAGCACATGCTCACTGGTTGAGCTATTCTCCTCCATTTTGTAGGCAAAGTACTTGTCAGAGGTCTCATACCTCTCGACACGGGCATGAGTCTGAAATACCAATTTCAGTTCTTGGAACATCTCATATGCTCTGTGGTGTTCTAAATGTTTTTGAAGTCCCGGTTCTAAGCCGTAAAGCATGGCGCACTAAACTATCAAGTAGTTATCATATCGAGCTTGTCAAACATTCATAACGTCTGCATCTGCTCCTGCAATAGGTCTGTCACCTAGCGGTGCATCAAGGACATAATACTTCAGTGCAACAATGAGGATAATCCTCAGATCACGGACCCAGTCCGCATCATTGCTACTATCATCTTTCAACTTAGTTTTCTCTAGGAACATATCAAAATAAAACAGGGGAGCTATACGCGAGCTATTGATCTACAACATAGATATGCAAAAACTATCAAGACTAAGTTCATGATAAATTAAGTTCAATTAATCAAATTACTTAAGAACTCCCACTTAAATAGACATCCCTCAAGTCATCTAAGTGATACGTGATCCAAATCAACTAACCCATGTCCGATCATCACGTGAGATGGGGTAGTCATCAATGATGAACATCTCTATGTTGATCATATCTACTATATGATTCACGTTCGATCTTTCGATCTCCAGTGTTCCGAGGCCATGTCTGTACATGCTAGGCTCGTCAAGTTTAACCCAAGTATTCCGCATGTGCAAAACTGTCTTGCACCCGTTGTATGTGAACGTAGAGTCTATCACACCCGATCATCACGTGGTGTCTCAACACGACGAACTGTCGCAACGGTGCATACTCAGGGAGAACACTATTATCTTGAAATTAAGTCAAGGGATCATCTTATAATGCTACCGCCGTTCTAAGCAAAATAAGATGCATAAAGGATAAACATCATATGCAATCAAAATATGTGACATGATATGACCATCATCTTGTGCTTCTGATCTCCATCTCCAAAGCATCGTCATGATCTCCATTGTCACCGGCTCGACACCTTGATCTCCATCATTGCGTCGTGGTCATCTCGCCAACTATTGCTTCTACAACTATCGCTAACGCATAGTGATAAAGTAAAGCAATTACATGGTGTTTGCATTTCATACAATAAAGCGACAACCATAAGGCTCCAGCCCGTTGCCGATAACTTACAAAACATGATCATATCATACAACAACGTATATCACATCATGTCTTGACCATATCACATCACAACATACCCTGCAAAAACAAGTTAGACGTCCTCTACTTTGTTGTTGCAAGTTTTACGTGGCTGCTACGGGCTTCTAGCAAGAACCGTTCTAACTTACGGCAAAAACCACAACGGTGATTCATCAAGTTTGATGTTTTAACCTTCTTCAAGGACCGGCCGCAGTCAAATTCGATTCAACTAAAGTAGGAGAAATAGACAGCCGCCAGCCACCTTTATGCAAAACTAGTTGCATGTCAGTCGGTGGAACCGGTCTCATGTACGTGGACATGTAAGGTTGGTCCGGGCCGCTTCATCCCACAATAACGCCGAATCAAAATAAGACGTTGGTGGTAAGTAGTATGACTATCACCGCCCATAACTTCTTTGTGTTCTACTCGTGCATATCATCTACGCATAGACCTAGCTCTGATACCACTGTTGGGAAATATAGCATGCAATTTCAAAAAAAATCCTACGCTCACGCAAGATCTATCTAGGAGATGCATAGCAATGAGGGGGAGAGTGTGTCTACGTACCCTCGTAGACCGAAAGCGGAAGCGTTTGACAACACGGTTGATGTAGTCGAACTTCTTCTAGCTCTGACCGATCAAGTATCGAACGTACGACACCTCCAAGTTCTGCGCACGTTCAGCTCGATGACGTCCCTCGTCCTCTTGATCGAGCAAGGTGTCGAGGAAGTAGATGAGTTCCGTCAGCACGACGACGTGGTGACAGTGATGGTGAAGTGATCCGCACAGGGCTTCGCCTAAGCAATACGAAGATATGACCGGAGGCGTAAACTGTGGAGGGGGGCGCCGCACACGGCTAACAATTGTCGTTGTGTGTTCTAAGCGCCCCCTCCCCATGTATATATAGGTGGGAGGGGGAGGGGAATATCCATTGGGCGCCCCAAGTAGGAGGAATCCTACTTTGGGTCCTATCCCAATTCGCCCCCCCCCCTTTCCTTAATTGCCGGAGGGGAAGGAAAGAGAGGGGGAAGGGAAGGAAGGGGGAGGCCGAATCCTCCCCTTTCCTTCTCCCTTCCCCTCTTTCCTTCTCCTCCCATTTCGGCCTATATGGGGGCGCACCAGCTTCTTGTGGGCTGGTCTGCCCCTCTCTTGGCCCATAAGGCACATATCTTTGCCGGGGGGGGGGGGGTGCCCGTAACCCCTTCCGGTGACCCGATATGTACCCGGTACCCTCCGGAACACTTTCGCTGTCCGAATACCATCGTCCTATATATCAATATTTACCTCTCGACCATTTCGAGACTCCTCGTCATGCCCATGATCTCATCCGGGACTCCGAACAACATTCGGTCACCAAATCACATAACTCATGTAATATAAAATCATCATCGAACGTTAAGCGTGCGGACCCTACGGGTTCGAGAACTATGTAGACATGACTGAGACACCTCTCTGGTCAATAACCAATAGCGGAACCTGGATGCTCATATTGGCTCCTACATATTCTACGAAGATCTTTATCGGTCGAACCGTGATGACAACATACGTTATTCCCTTTGTCCATCGGTATGTTACTTGCCTGAGATTCGATCGTCGGTATCTTCATACCTAGTTCAATATCATTACCGGCAAGTCTCTTTATTCGTTCCGTAATACATCATCCTGTAACTAACTCATTAGTCACTTTGCTTGCAAGGCTTCTTATGATGTGCATTACCGAGAGGGCCCAGAGATACCTCTCCGATACTCAGAGTGACAAATCCTAATCTTGATCTATGCCAACCCAACAGACACCTTCGGAGATACCTGTAGAGCATCTTTATAATCACCTAGTTATGTTGTGACGTTTGATAGCACACAAGGCATTCCTCCGGTATCCGGGAGTTGCATAATCTCATAGTCGAATGAATATGTATTTGACATGAAGAAAGCAGTAGCAATAAAACTAAACGATCATTATGCTAAGCTAACGGATGGGTCTTGTCCATCACATCATTCTCCTAATGATTTGATCCCGTTATCAAATGACAACACATGTCCATGGTTAGGAAACCTTAACCATCTTTGATCAACGAGCTAGTCAAGTAGAGGCTCACTAGGGACATGGTGTTTTGTCTATGTATTCACACATGTATTTAGGTTTCCGATCAATACAATTCTAGCATGAATAATAAAAATTTATCATGAATAAGGAAATATAAAATAACAACTTTATTATTGCCTATAGGGCATATTTCCTTCAGTCTCCCACTTGCACTAGATTCAATAATCTAGTTCACATCGCCATGTGATTAACACCCATAGTTCACATCGTCATGTGACCAATACTGTTGGGGATATAACTATTAGGTATGACCCGCCCAGGAGGGGCCGGGTCATACCACTGGCGGCTTACAGATGAAGATGGCGGGTCATGAAGCAAGCCTATTGAAGGCCCAAAACCCAGTGGCGACTTGAGGCCAAAGAGGATGAACCGCCATATGATCAATTTGTATTATAAGGCAAGCATAGTTAGTCACCGAGCCGGACACGTTGTGTATGAGCCGGCCGGGACTCTGTAAGCCGCCGGGCATCAACCTGTGTATATAAAGGGGTGACCCGGCGGCGGCTTAAGAAAAGAAAACAATCAATTGAAAGCTATGTCAAGCGTATTCGCTCCCTGGTAATCGAAACTCCAGCAATACAACTGAAAGCAGGACGTAGGCTTTTACCTCATTGAGAGGGGCCGAACCTGGGTAAACACTCTGTGTCCTTTGTCCCGTTCAACCCTTTCAAGCTAACCTAGTTGCGATGGCTACACGCCTAAGTCCTTTTGTTAGGGCATCTGCCGTGTTAAGTCCACGACAGTTGGCGCCCACCGTGGGGCCCGCACACGGTGGTTTCGAGCTCTTGAAGGGCAACTTCGCAGGGATCAAGGGATACGCCGTGGGCCGGATTACCAAGAGTCGTCGCGGCAAGCTCTACATCGACGACGCAGGCTGGGGCCCCGAGGCCGACTCTATCGAGTACGGGTACCGGGTCCCCTTCGGCGGAATCCATGTCTTCATTGGCAAGATCGGTGAGTCAGAGCCTGAGCCGGACACCTGCACCGACATTGTCGAGACGGCTCAGCGTGCACGACCTGCCAAGTTTCAACCTGCCAAGTGTGTCTTTGGTGTGCCAGCAGGCAAGCTGCTGGGTTTTTTGGTTTTTGAAAGAGGCATTGAAGCTAACCCGGAGAAAATCAAGGCTATCACTTCTTCGGCTAAGCCGGCGTGTATTAATGACGTCCAGCGTCTGGCAGGTCATATTGCGGCTTTAAGCCGGTTGGGTGAAAAGGCTATCCCTCTGTATCAGATGATGAAGAAAACAAATCATTTTGTCTGGAGTGATGCTGCTAATCAGGCATTTGAGGCATTGAAAAAGCAGTTGGCCGAGCCGCCAATCCTTGCTGCTCCTATTGATAAGGAGCCCTTGTTGTTATATGTAGCTGCTAACAGCCGAGCCGTCAGTGTGGCAATTGTTGTGGAAAGAAAGGAATCAGGCAAGGAATATCCGGTTCAGCGGCCGGTTTATTATGTCAGTGAGGTACTCATTGAATCCAAGCAGAGATACCCACATTGGCATAAGCTAGTTTATGGCGTGTTCATGGCTAGTCGTAAGTTGAAGCAGTATTTCCTTGGTCATCCCATCACTGTGGTCAGTTCTGCTCCCTTGGGAGATATTATCCAAAACAGAGAAGCCACAGGTCGGGTAGCCAAGTGGGCCATTGAGCTTGGACCCCATGGTTTGAAGTATGTGCCTCGGACAGCTATCAAGTCTCAAGCACTTGTGGATTTCATTAATGACTGGACAGAGTTGCAGATGCCTGAAGAAAAGCCGGATAGCACATATTGGACTATTCATTTTGATGGATCCAGGCAGTTGGAAGGCTTGGGGGCTGGAGTTATTTTGACCTCCCCACGAGGTGATAAATTTTGTTATGTTTTAAGGTTGATGTTCCCTTGTACTAACAATGCAGCTGAGTATGAAGCCTTGCTCCATGGTCTTCGGATGGCTAAAGAGATGAATCTAAGCCGGGTGAGGTGTTTTGGCGACTCAGACTTGGTGGCTCAGCAAGTTTCAGGCACTTGAGATTCCAAGGACCCACTCATGGCGGCTTATCGCGGAGAGGTTGATGCTACTGCTGGTCATTTCAAGGGTTATCAAGTGGAGCATGTTGATCACAGGAAAAATGAGGCTGCTGATGCGTTAAGCCCACTAGGGTCCCAGCGTAAGCCGGTACCACCTAATATCTTCCTTGATATTTTGCATAATCCTTCGGTTAAATTGCCTACAGAGGAAGATCTTGCTATTCCTGACCCGGAGGCACAGTTGGTGGCGGCTCTCCATGTTATTCCTGATTGGACAGTTCCATATTTGGCTTATATGACCCGTGGAGAGTTACCTGAAGATGAAACTTTGGCCAGGCAGATAACCCGGCAATCTAAGTCAATGACTATTGTCAATGGTGAGTTGCATCGATGCAGTGTTACAGGGGTGTTTCAGCGTTGTGTTTCTCCTGAGGAGGGCCGTGAGATTCTACGAGAGATTCATGAAGGAGATTATGGTCATCATGCCAGCTCTAAGTCTCTCGTGGCTAAGGTTTTTCGTCATGGGTTCTATTGGCTGACGGCTCATGCTGATGCAGAGGATTTGGTTAGTAAGTGCGATGGTTGTCAAAAAAATTCAAGACGAGCTCACGTGTCGGCTCAAGAATTGAGGATGATTCCAATTACTTGGCCGTTTATAGTCTAGGGGCTGGACATGGTTGGACCTTTTAAAAGATCCAAGGATAAAAAGACTCACCTCCTGGTGGCAGTTGACAAGTTTACAAAGTGGGTTGAGGCTGAGCCGGTCAGCAAGTGTGATGCAGCGACGGCGGTTCAATTCATCAAAAAGGTGATCTTTCGTTTTGGATACCCTCATTGTATCATCACTGATAATGGTACCAATCTGTCTAAAGGAGCTATGAAAGAATTTTGTCAACAAGAGCATATTCGTCTTGATGTGTCATCTGTGGCCCACCCCCAGTCCAATGGTCAAGCTGAAAGAGCCAATCAAGAAATCTTGAGAGGAATAAAACCCCGGCTTATGGTCCCTTTGCAGAGGACGCCGGATTGTTGGGTTGAGGAATTGCCTTCGGTGCTATGGAGTATCAATACTACCCCCAACAGATCTACGGGTTACACGCCTTTCTTCATGGTTTACGGAGCAGAGGCGATTCTCCCTAGTGACATCCGTCACGACTCGCCCCGTGTGGCGGCTTATGTTGAAGCTGATAATGAAAAAGCACGTCAGGATGCTTTAGACCTTCTAGATGAAGAACGTGACCTTGCGGCGGCTCGTTCAGCGATTTACCAGCAAGACCTGCGTCATTATCATAGCCGCCGGGTTAAAACCCGGACCTTTCAAGAAGGTGACTTGGTGCTCCGGCTCATCCAGGATCAAACTGACATGCACAAGTTATCCCCACCTTGGGAAGGGCCCTTTGTGGTCAGCAAAAATCTGAACAACGGGTCATACTAACTTATCGATGTTCGAGACCACAAGGACTCATGCACGTCGGAGGAGGAGACCCGCCGGCCGTGCAACATTGCTCATCTTCGGCCCTATTACACCTGAGCCACCAGCTCTTGTGATGTACTTATTTTTACCAATGTATATATTATGATTAGTATAATAAAGCCGGCATCCCTGATAATTCAGGGCCTCTGTCGTTTCATTTCTGAGAATCTGAGTCTTCATTATCAATTCATAAGATCACTTGGGGGCTTCCTGCTCACTGAGCATAGCTATGATTACCCTCTTGATCCGGCTTGCATGCCTTGTTACAAATAACATGGGGGCTTCCTGCTCATTGAGCATAGCTGTGACTACCCTATTGCTCCGGCTTATACGCCTGGGTTGAAAGATTACTTGGGGGCTTCTTGTTTAATGAAAGAGCTTTGTTGTCCCGTGTAATAGGTTTGGACGCCAGGTGTATTCACCAAAAATCCGGGTTATCCTGCCTTTGTATACCTGCCACTCCGACCAGGTAATCCTGGAATGACTCACCGTACTCTTGACAGTCAATCTTAAAAAGACCCTGAACTTGTCAAAGTTAAAACGGCGATTGGTCATGCGAGGCCCGGTTTACAGGGTTGAATGAAGGATTAACTCAGTGGCTGTGCGGCCCTTGAAAAGCACTTGATATTGAGGCTTGGCAGCCTATGAAGGCCTTGTTTTATTTGATTTATCTTTGCTTTGAACATTTTTTGGGTTCATCTTTTTGATATATGGTTTGAAATTGATTTAGGCCATGTAGCCTTGATCCTTATCACTCATGTTTTAGTATATCCGGAGTTTTGATAACCCGGCCTGGCTTTGGACGATAAGTCGCCAGTGTGTTTTGATTATACGCTTGGAGTTCTGCGCTCTAAGCCCTTGGGATGTTACCCTTGCTGCGTACGGCGTTGTAAGCCGGCAGTATGAATAAATGGAACAGGGTGCTGGGCTATTACCCTTACTGCATATGGCATGGTAAGCCGGCAGTATGAACAAATATCATAGGTATAATATTTACTTGTTATGGGTATATGAGATTTGTATAATCCCGCCCTGGTTATGGACTATAGTCACCAGTGGATTTTCTGCGGGGTATTATGACCCGCCCTGGGATATACCGCCAGGGCACATGTTATCTGTTTAGGTACAGGCAATATGATAAACATAATCTGCATGATTGACGATCTTGTGAGCATAAGTGATAGATCTTCAACATTGGATCGGCGGCTCAAAAGTATTATACATAAACATGCACGATGGCATGGCAGATCATTCTTTTCAACTACCTATTACAAGGCACTGGACGACCCAAAAGAATGGAGTGTTTTTTATGCACACAGCATCTAATGATGTGGATGGTAAACCAGCTCTTGCATCAGTTGGTTTGCTCTTAGCGGGTTGAGGCTTCCGGGTCATCCTGCACCGATTCTTCTTCCTCCT
This sequence comes from Thinopyrum elongatum, assembly GCA_011799875.1. Classification (NCBI taxonomy): domain Eukaryota; kingdom Viridiplantae; phylum Streptophyta; class Magnoliopsida; order Poales; family Poaceae; genus Thinopyrum; species Thinopyrum elongatum. Next base: position 65,431,013 of record CM022299.1, read on the forward strand.
CTGTTGTCTGGAAGTTAGGCGATGACCAATCGATCCCAGTCAAAGCTTTGAAAACAGCTTCATCATCTATAAGAGTTGACGGGTCAATGTCAGGAGCGAAGGTGTGCTTACGTGTTGGCGGGATAAGGTCCACAACCTCATACACTGGCGCCTTCACTTTGGCATTTTTAGCATCATAAACCGAATGATATTTGGAGAGATCAGTCTCTTGGGCCAATTTTCTTGCAAAAGAATGCATCTCCCTTACTATTTTTGTGAAGTCCTCGGCACTGAAGGGAGACCCATCTTCTTTTAAACTCGGGCAGCAGGTGGCTAGTTCTGCCAGGTCAAGCTCTGCTTGCCATGCCTTTGCCCGGCTCAAAGCCGTGATGGCACCGGCTCTGGCGGCTGATCGTTTCAATTCTTCAATTCTTTGTGGCAGCACAGATAGCTTCTCCAACATTTCCCTGAAGAGGGAAGGCGGTTGCTTCTTATGGGTGGAGGCAGAGATAGCTCGTTGAGCGCTAGTGTATAATTGCTCTATAAGAGTGTAGGCAGCTTTCAGCTTCATGCGCATGTCTGAGCCAAAGTGGGAGATTCTGGAGCCTGTGTTGCCAAAGCGATTGATAAGCCGGCTGAATGATTGTTCAGGGAATGGATGATGAAAGATTGAAATATATTATCGCTTACCAAAGATGGCGACTGCCATGCTGTTGATTTGATGTTTTAAGCCGGATAATTCGTCAGTAACCGGCTTAAGTGCAGCCTCAGCATCTTCTGCTCTTTTTTGTAGAGCTGCCTTTTCGGTTTCCCAACTGTTTCTCTCAACACTAAAGTCCTTTCTCAGTTGTTCAATGTTTTACAAAGCGGTCTTCAGTTCTGATTTGGCCTTGGAAGTCTCAGATTGCTGGGTCTGAATGTTTTGCCTCAGGTCACTGACTTGAGATTCCTTCGTGTTCAATTCAGCCTGTCACATAAAAAGGCAGGCAGTATGACGTTCTGATGATCATCTTATAAGTCCCAAGCATAATACAAGTATTTTACTTGGCACTTGGGGGCTAATGCACATTGCTCTTTTCTTGAAGACAATTATGTGATGACCCGGCTACACTGTTATAACTATAGCCGACTCATGGGGGCTACATACTTGGATTTTATTCACAATTATGGTGATAAGTCACAGCTTATCGATGCTGAAAAAGCCGGCCCTTGGGGGCTACATGCGAAACTGAGTACTACAATTTGAAGTCCCGGCTTAACTTGTCAGTTTAAGCCGGCCCTTGGGGGCTACATATGTGAAGTTAAGAACTACAATTTGAAGTCCCGGGTTTAGCTATGCAGCTTAAACCGGCCCTTGAGGGCTACTCGTTTTGATTATGCAACTCCCAAGACGCTATGACAGTAATGAAAGATTAAAGATGTTATTGTAAGTCTACAGTATATTCAATTCTATCATATCCAGTAGACTTGGCGGCTGGCAGAGATATATGGAAAAGATGATAGTGGTTACCTCAAAACATTCCTTCATAAGGTTGACCAGGCCGGCTTCAAAGTCACGGCTGGTGTGAAGGCGGTTTAGATAGCCTGAATAAATCTCCTGAGCATTGAACTGGGCATAGCCTTCCAAGTCCATTTTCCACTTGCCCTTGTCAACAACAGAAAATTCTTCCTTGGTGCTGTGCTTGGATAAGACGGTGGGATTACCTGGTGCTGCATAAGCCGTCCTAGTGACTATGACATCTTCAGTATCTTGAGCCGGCTGAGCGGGGCTGGGCGGTTTAGCAATTTCTTCATCAACATTCATGGTGTCCATAGTAACAAGGGGCTCTTTTGGTGGCGGGTCATCCGTAGCCGTTTCTGAAGTTCGAGGCATGGATTCAGACACGGTCTGCTTCTCCGGGTCAGTAGCCTTGGGGTCTTCAGCCGGCTTGTTAACTTTAAGCTTTTTGCTAGGCTTGGCCATGGCGCTGACAATAACAACTCATGATGAGATTAGTGTATCAATGGAATAAGGTATTAAGACAAACAGGCTTAAGTATTTCTTACCCAGGAACAGTTTTGAACAAGGGAATTTGAGTCCCAGTTGAGTCACCAGAGGAAGAATGAGAGGTCCCCTGATAGTTTGAATCAGATGGGTTAAGAGGTTGGCGAAAAAGACCCGCCTTGGGGTAAGCTAAGTCGAAGATATGTGAAACCTCTGGACGACGCTTGCGAGGAGCCGGCGTGTTTGGTAAACCGGAAGAAAGAATCCCACCACCACTGTTCCGGGTAGTGCGGCGAGCTTCATGTTGCTGCTTCTTCAAAATAAAGTTGGGATCCAAGTAAGCTAAAGGGTGAGAAAACCTTACTTTCCGGCTTGCTTGACGAATTTTCTGTCTTGGCAGAGGTTCTGAGTCGGAGGAAAGGATAGCTACCTCTTCACCATCTGCGTGGATGCCTTCCGCGTCATCCTGATAGTGATCAATGTCAATAAGATGAACAAAAAAGGAGCCAAGAGAATCAAGCTCTACCTCCGACTCTTCATCAAGAGTAAACAGATCAACTACTTCTGATTTCTTCTTGGCAGGTTTCTTAGCCAAGATTTTGGTCCTGGTCTTCTTGGCCAGTTTATCTTGAAGCTTCTTCTTCCAGAATGGGGAGTCAGACTGTAGAGATTCAAGTAAGAATGAAAAGGCAGATTGACAGATAACGAGTTAATGAAAACTGTTCACAAATACTCACAGCTGGCGGCTTGTTGAGGGTGCAAAAAGGGTTCAGCCCCGTCTTGCTGCAAGTGGCCAAGCTTTCGCTCAGCAATGTCTTGACCATCTTGTTGAGGCTGTCATCGTCCAATTGCACTCGGCTGTGGCGTTGTGGATCGTTGATATCACAAGTGTACTCGCACATTAAGCCGGTCCGGCGGCTTAAAGGTAAAATTCTCCATGCGACCCAGCATCGAACTAGGTCAACTCCAGTTAAGCCATTGGCCATTAAGGCTCTGATTTTTCCAAAAATGGACATATATTTGGCTCGTTCTACTGTGCTGATCCGGTCAGGGGGGTGCCTGTTGCTAAGCCGGCTCGGACGATAACCCGGCAAAGGATTTTCACCTTCTGGAGATGTGTCTTGGCAGTAAAACCAAGTCTGGTTCCAGTCCTTGGGATGACTGGGAAGTGCAGCGGCAGGGAAAATAGCTTCTTTGTGCCTTTGGATTGAAATGCCGCCTAGTTCTAGGCTGGGCCCATCTGTGAACTTAGTCTGGCGGTTCAAGTAATAGAATTCCCTGAACAGCTCTACAGTGGGTTCCTGTTGAAGATATACTTCGCAGAAAACTTGGAAGTTGCAGATGTTTGAAATAGAGTTGGGCCCATTATCTTGCGGATGAAGTTGAAAGAAGTGCAGCACATCACGAAAGAATTTTGAGCCGGGTGGAGTGAACCCCCGGAGCATGTGATCAGTGAAAACTACAACTTCACCCTCTTTTGGTTCAGGGGTGGTCTCGGTTCCTGGGACCCTCCAGTGGATCACACTCTTTTTAGCCAGGATGCCTTCGTTTACAAATTTAGTAAGGATTTCTTCTGTGACAGTGGAAGCAACCCAGTTGCATGAGGTGACAGTTTTGGTCATTTTGAGGATGAAGGCCTGAACGGAAAATATTGCCGGTTTAAGTTTATGTTGTTAAGCCGGCCAATGATAGAAAAGTAAGTGTTATAAAGGTTGACATGATTAAACCAAAAGGCAGTGCTCTATCATACGAATTGTGAACACGTATTGGCGGCTTAACAAGGGGACTAATGGTACATGGCGGGTTACGGTTTGTCAGTTAAGCCGCCCAAACAGTTGCCATATTTCAGATCTATAAGTAAGGATTTGCTAAGTGATGGAGAAACAGATTCCATAGATCGACGCTACAATTTTGGATCTGCAACAGTTCAGAAAATGAAATAAATTCTAAACCTAAGATGATGGCAGCCGAAGAACTCGTATGCCCAGATGAGATTTTTGTACAGAGGGGTATCTTTTACTATGGGAAACGAGTGCTAAACTGCTACCGCATAAGCTTGGTATTATATTCAGATCAAGACTACTCGATCTAAAGAAGAGCTAAGTAGAACTCCGACGAACTGGGCGAACCCTAATGGAGATCTGATATGTGGGAGTAGGAGTACTTACTGACGCTGGTGAACGGCGGAGGCGTGCCGCAGTGCTCTGGTCCGATCGGGTTGATCCGGCGGCCGGAGTTGAGGATGCTGGACGGAGACGGCGGCGGTGGAGCTCGGCATGGTAGAGGCGTTGTGAGGAAGGAGATGAAGACGAGGGGGCAAGGTAAAAGTGAAGACAGGGGCCCTCTGTCCCTATTTATAAGGAGTCGAATAAATGGCATGCGCGGGAATTGAGGAGGCTAAAAAATGGTTATGTGGCTATGTGAACGCCTCGATTTTCGGAAGGTCCATCAAGATAAAGATCTGTGGAGATATTCTGGGTTTGTGCGAAATTGATGTGCAACGATGCCATGGCGGGTTAACACGATTCTGCGAATTGATGTCATGGCGGGTTACAGAAAAATTCATAAAATTGATGATGGAAGATTCTGCTAAGTCAGGTACTGAAGATTGATGTGAACAAGTTCAAATCAACCTGGGGCCTAATGTTGGGGATATAACTATTAGGTATGACCCGCCCAGGAGGGGCCGGGTCATACCACTGGCGGCTTACAGATGAAGATGACGGGTCATGAAGCAAGCCTATTGAAGGCCCAAGACCTAGAGGCAACTTGAGGCCCAAGAGGATGAACCGCCATATGATCAATTTGTATTATAAGGCAAGCATAGTTAGTCACCGAGCCGGACACGTTGTGTATGAGCCGGCCGGGACTCTGTAAGCCGCCGGGCATCAACCTGTGTATATAAAGGGGTGACCCGGCGGCGGCTTAAGAAAAGAAAACAATCAATCGAAAGCTATGTCAAGCATATTCGCTGCCTGGTAATCGAAACTCCAGTAATACAACTGAAAGCAGGACGTAGGCTTTTACCTCATTGAGAGGGGCCGAACCTGGGTAAACACTCTGTGTCCTTTGTCCCGTTCAACCCCTTCAAGCTAACCTAGTTGCGATGGCTCCACGCCAAAGTCCTTTTGCTAGGGCATCTGCCGTGTTAAGTCCACGACAAATACCCAAAGAGTTTACTAGAGTCAATAATCTAGTTCACATCGCCATGTGATTCACAGCCAAAGAGTACTAAGGTGTGATCATGTTCTGCTTGTGTGAGAAGTTTAGTCAACTGGTCTACCACATTCAGATCCGTATGTATTTTGCAAATTTCTATGTCTACAATGCTCTGCAAGGAGCTACTCTAGCTGATTGCTCCCACTTTCAATATGTATCCAGATTAAGACTCAGAGTCATCTGGATCAGTGTTAAAGCTTGCATCGACGTAACCCTTTACGACGAACTCTTTATCACCTCCATAACCAAGAAATATTTCCTTAGTCCTCTTAGGTAACTACGGATAATTTTGACCGCTGTCTAGTGGTCCACTCCTGGATCACTCTTGTACCCTCTTTGCCAGATAAGTGGCAAGACACACATCAGGTGTGGTACCTAGCATGTCATATCGTATAGAACCTATGGCTGAGGCATAGGGAATGACTTTCATTCTCTCTCTATCTTCTGCCGTGGTCGGGCTTTGAGTCTTACTCAACTTCACACCTTGCAACACAGGCAAGAACCCTTTCTTTGACTGATCCATTTTGAATTTCTTCAAAATCTTTGTCAAGGTATGTGCTTTGTGAAAGTCCTATTAAGCATCTCGATCTATCCCTATAGATCTTGATGCTCAATACGTAAGTAGCTTCACCAAGGTCTTTTATTGAAAAATTCTTATTCAAGTATCCTTTTATGCTATCCAGAAATTCTATATCATTTCCAATCAACAATATGTCATCCACATATAATATTAGAAATGCTATCGAGCTCCCACTCACTTTCTTGTAAATACAGGCTTCATCGTAAGTCTGTATAAAACCATATGCTTTGATCACCTTATCAAAGCGTATATTCCAACTCCGAGATGCTTGCACCAGTCCATAGAAGGATCGCTGAAGCTTGCACACTTGGTTAGCACCTTTAGGATCGACAAAACCTTCTGGTTGCATCATATACAACTCTTCTTTAAGTAATCCATTAAGGAATGAAGTTTTGACGTCCATTTGCCAGATTTCATAATCATAAAATGCGGCAATTGCTAACATGATTCGGACAGACTTAAGCATCGCTACGGGTGAGAAAGTCTCATCGTAGTCAACTCCTTCAACTTGTTAAAAACCTTTTGCGACAAGTCAAGCTTTGTAGATAGTAACATTACCATCAGCGTCAGTCTTCTTCTTGAAGATCCATTTATTTTCTATGGCTCGCCGATCATCGGGCAAATCCACCAAAGTCCACACTTTGTTCTCATACAATCTCAGATTTCATGGCCTCAAGCCATCTGTCGGAATCTAGGCTCATCATCGCTTCTTCATAGTTCATAGGTTCGCCTTGGTCTAGTAACATGACTTCCAGTACAGGATTCCCGTACCACTCTGGTGCGGATCGTGTTCTGGTTGACCTACAAGGTTCTGTACTAACTTGATCCGAAGTTTCATGATCATCATCATTAGCTTCCTCTCTAGTTGGTGTAGGCATCATGGGAACGGTTTTCTCTGATGAACTACTTTCCAATTCGAGGGAAGGTACGATTACCTCATCCAGTTCTACTTTCCTCCCACTCACTTCTTTCGAGAGAAACTCCTTCTCTAGAAAGGTTCCATTCTTGGCAACAAAGATCTTGCCTTCGGATCTGTGGTAGAAGGTGTACCCAATTGTTTCTTTAGGGTATCCTATGAAGACGCACTTCTCCGATTTGGGTTCGAGCTTATCAGGCTGAAGCCTTTTGACATAAGTGTCGCAACCCCAAACTTTAAGAAACGACAGCTTAGGTTTCTTGCCAAACCATAGTTCATACGGTGTCGTCTCAACGGATTTAGACGGTGCCCTATTTAACATGAATGCAGCTGTCTCTAATGCATAACCCCAAAATGATAGTGGTAAATCGGTAAGAGACATCATAGATCGCACCATATCTAATAAAGTACGGTTACGACGTTCGGACACACCATTACGCTGTGGTGTTCCAGGTGGCGTGAGTTGTGAAACTATTCCACATTGTTTTAAATGAAGGCCAAACTCATAACTCAAATATTCGCCTCCGTGATCAGATCGCAGAAACTTTATTTTCTTGTTATGATGATTCTCCACTTCACTATGAAATTCTTTGAACTTTTCAAATATTTCATACTTGTGTTTCATTAAGTAGATATACCCATATCTGCTCAAATCATCTGTGAAGGTCAGAAAATAACGATACCCACCGCGGGCCTCAACACACATCGGACCGCATACATCGGTATGTATTATTTCCAATATGTCATTAGCTCGCTCCATTGTTCCAGAGAACAGAGTTTTAGTTATCTTGCCCGTGAGGCATGGTTCGCAAGTATCAAATGATTCATAATCAAGTGATTCCAAAAGCCCATCTGCATGGAGTTTCTTCATGCGCTTTACACCAATATGACCTAAACGGCAGTGCCACAAATATGTTGCACTATCATTATCAACTTTGCATCTTTTGGCATCAATATTATGAATATGTGTATCACCACGATCGAGATTCAATAAACCATTTACATTGGGTGTATGACCATGAAAGGTTTTATTCGTGTAAATAGAACAACAATTATTCTCTGACTTAAATGAATAACCGTATCGCAATAAACATGATCCAATCATGTTCATGCTCAACACAAACACCAAATAACATTTATTTCGGTCCAACACTAATCCCGAAGATAGAGAGAGTGTGCGATGGTGATCTTATCAACCTTGGAATCACTTCCAACACACATCGTCACCTCGTCCTTAACTAGTCTCTGTTCATTTTGCAACTCCTGTTTCGAGTTTCTAATCTTAGCAACTGAACCGGTATCAAATACCCAGGGGCTACTATGAACATTTGTAAAGTACACATCAATAACATGTATATCAAATATACCTTTGTTCACTTTGCCATCCTTCTTATCCGCCAAGTATTTAGGGTAGTTCCGCTTCCAGTGACCATTTCCTTTGTAGTAGAGGCACCCAGTTTCAGGCTTGGGTCCAGCTTTGGGCTTCTTCATGGGAGCGGCAACTTGCTTGCCATTCTTCTTGAAGTTCCCTTTCTTTCCCTTGCCCTTTTTCTTGAAACTAGTGGTTTTGTTAACCATGAACACTTGATGCTCTTTCTTGATTTCTACCATCGCTGATTTCAGCATCGTGAAGAGCTCGGGAATCATTTTCGTCATACATCGCATATTATAGTTCATCATGAAGTTCTAGTAGCTTGGTTATAGTGACTAGAGAACTTTGTCAATCACTATTTTATCTGGAAGATTAACTCCCACTTGATTCAAGCGATTGTAGTACCCAGACATTCTGAGCACATGCTCACTGGTTGAGCTATTCTCCTCCATTTTGTAGGCAAAGTACTTGTCAGAGGTCTCATACCTCTCGACACGGGCATGAGTCTGAAATACCAATTTCAGTTCTAGGAACATCTCATATGCTCTGTGGCGTTCAAAACGTTTTTGAAGTCCCGGTTCTAAGTTGTAAAGCATGGCGCACTAAACTATCAAGTAGTTATCATATCGAGCTTGTCAAACGTTCATAACGTCTGCATCTGCTCCTGCAATTGGTCTGTCACCTAGCGGTGCATCAAGGACATAATACTTCTGTGCAGCAATGAGGATAATCCTCAGATCACGGACCCAGTCCGGATCATTGCTACTATCATCTTTCAACTTAGTTTTCTCTAGGAACATATCAAAATAAAACAGGGGAGCTATACGCGAGCTATTGATCTACAACATAGATATGCAAAAACTATCAAGACTAAGTTCATGATAAATTAAGTTCAATTAATCAAATTACTTAAGAACTCCCACTTAAATAGACATCCCTCAAGTCATCTAAGTGATACGTGATCCAAATCAACTAACCCATGTCCGATCATCACGTGAGATGGGGTAGTCATCAATGATGAACATCTCTATGTTGATCATATCTACTATATGATTCACGTTCGATCTTTCGGTCTCCAGTGTTCCGAGGCCATGTCTGTACATGCTAGGCTCGTCAAGTTTAACCCGAGTATTCCGCATGTGCAAAATTGTCTTGCACCCGTTGTATGTGAACTTAGAGTCTATCACACCCGATCATCATGTGGTGTCTCAACACGACGAACTGTCGCAATGGTGCATACTCAAGGAGAACACTATTATCTTGAAATTAAGTGAAGGGATCATCTTATAATGCTACCGCCGTTCTAAGCAAAATAAGATGCATAAAGGATAAACATCATATGCAATCAAAATATGTGACATGATATGGCCATCATCTTGTGCTTCTGATCTCCATCCCCAAAGCATCGTCATGATCTCCATTGTCACCGGCTCGACACCTTTATCTCCATCATTGCGTCGTGGTCGTCTCGCCAACTATTGCTTCTACAACTATCGCTAACGCATAGTGATAAAGTAAAGCAATTACATGGCATTTGCATTTCATACAATAAAGCGACAACCATAAGGCTCCTGCCAGTTGCCGATAACTTACAAAACATGATCATCTCATACAACAACGTATATCACATCATGTCTTGACCATATCACATCACAACATGCCCTGCAAAAACAAGTTAGACGTCCTCTACTTTGTTGTTGCAAGTTTTACGTGGCTGCTACGGGCTTCTAGCAAGAACCGTTCTAACTTACGGCAAAAACCACAACGGTGATTCGTCAAGTTTGCTGTTTTAACCTTCTTCAAGGACCGGCCGCAGTCAAATTCGATTCAACTAAAGTAGGAGAAATAGACACCCGTCAGCCACCTTTATGCAAAACTAGTTGCATGTCAGTCGGTGGAACCGGTCTCATGTACGTGGACATGTAAGGTTGATCCGGGCCGCTTCATCCCACAATACCGCCGAATCAAAATAGGACGTTGGTGGTAAGCAGTATGAGTATCACCGCCCACAACTTCTTTGTGTTCTACTCATGCATGTCATCTACGCATAGACCTGGCTCTGATACCACTGTTGCGAAACGTAGCATGCAATTTCAAAAAATTTCCTACGCTCATGCAAGATCTATCTAGGAGATGCATAGCAACGAGGGGGAGAGTATGTCTACGTACCCTCGTAGACCGAAAACAGAAGCGTTTGACAACGCGGTTGATGTAGTCGAACTTCTTCTAGCTCCGACCGATCAAGTACCGAACGTACGACACCTCCGAGTTCTGCACACGTTTAGCTCGATGACGTCCCTCGTCCTCTTGATCCAGCAAGGTGTCGAGGAAGTATATGAGTTCCGTCAGCACGATGGCGTGGTGACGGTGATGGTGAAGTGATCCGCGCAGGGCTTCGCCTAAGCACTACGAAGATATGACCAAAGGCGTAAACTATGGAGGGAGGCGCCGCACACGGCTAACAATTGTTGTTGTGTGTTCTAGGAGCCCCCTCCCCATGTATATATATGTGGGAGGGGGAGGGGAACAGCCATGGGGCGCCCCAAGTAGGAGGAATCCTACTTGGGGTCCTATCCCAATTCGCCCCCCCCCCCTTTCCTTAATTGCCGGAGGGGGAAGGAAAGAGAGGGGGAGGGAAGGAAGGGGGAGGCCGAATCCTCCCCTTTCCTTCTCCCTTCCCTTCTTTCCTTCTCCTCCTATTTCGGCCTATATGGGGGCGCACCAGCCCCTTGTGGGCTGGTCTGTCCCTCTCTTGGCCCATAAGGCCCATATCTTTGCCGGGGGGTGCCCGTAACCCCTTCCGGTGACCCGATATGTACCCGGTACCCTCCGGAACACTTTCGGTGTCCGAATACCATCGTTCTATATATCAATCTTTACCTCTCGACCATTTCGAGACTCCTCGTCATTCCCGTGATCTCATCTGGGACTCCGAACAACATTTGGTCACCAAATCACATAACTGATATAATATAAAATCGTCATCGAACGTTAAGCGTGCGGCCCTACGGGTTCGAGAACTATGTAGACATGACCGAGACACCTCTCCGGTCAATAACCAATAGCGGAACCTGGATGCTCATATTGGCTCCTACATATTCTACGAAGATTTTTATCGGTCGAACCGTGATGACAACATACGTTATTCCCTTTGTCCATCGGTATGTTACTTGCCCGAGATTCGATCGTCGGTATCTTCATACCTAGTTCAATCTCGTTACCGGCAAATTTCTTTACTCGTTCCGTAATAGACCATCCTGTAACTAACTCATTAGTCACTTTGCTTGCAAGGCTTCTTATGATGTGCATTACCGAGAGGGCCCAGAGATACCTCTCCGATACTCGGAGTGACAAATCCTAATCTTGATCTATGCCAACCCAACAGACACCTTCTAAGATACCTGTAGAGCATCTTTATAATCACCCAGTTACGTTGTGATGTTTGATAGCATACAAGGCATTCCTCCGGTATCCAGGAGTTGCATAATCTCATAGTCGAAGGAATATGAATTTGACATGAAGAAAGCAGTAGCAATAAAAATTAAACGATCATTATGCTAAGCTAACGGATGGGTCTTGTCCATCACATCATTCTCCTAATGATGTGATCCCGTTATCAAATGACAACACATGTCCATGGTTAGGAAACCTTAACCATCTTTGATCAACGAGCTAGTCAAGTAGAGGCTCACTAGGGACACGGTGTTTTGTCTATGTATTCACACATGTATTTAGGTTTCCGATCAATACAATTCTAGCATGAATAATAAACATTTATCATGAATAAGGAAATATAAAATAACAACTTTATTATTGCCTCTAGGGCATATTTCCTTCATACACCCCTGGTCATATTTTCGTAGTGCTTAGGCGAAGCCCTGCGAGGATCACTTCACCATCACCGTCACCACACCGTCGTGCTGACGGAACTCATCTACTACCTCGACGACTTGCTGGATCAAGAAGGCGAGGAACGTCACCGAGCTGAACGTGTGCAGAACACGGAGGTGCCATACGTTCGGTACTTGATCGGTTGATGTGAGAAGAAGTTCGACTATATCAACCGAGTTGTGAAACGCTTCCTCTTACGGTCTACGAGGGTACGTAGATACACTCTCCCCCTCGTTGCTATGCATCTCCATGAATAGATCATTGCGTGTGCGTAGAATTTTTTTTGTTTTTCATGCAAGGTTTCCCAACAAACGTGGGTAGGAAAAGGGGGTAAGAGGGGAGGTGACGGAACCAACTCCCCCTCCCCATTAGAGATTGGTTTGGTTTAAATTATTTCAAGTAACGATAGTTATGTTGGTTTTTTATGCGGAGTCGGTTGGGGTTACTAAAAATACCAATAGGAAACCAAATGGTGGAGTGGAACATGGGGAGGAAAAACACGGGAAGGAGGGAAGGCGACGTAAATAACTTCCCTTTAATTGTAGAATTTACTAGTTGGTTTTTTCTGATTTTCCTAAAGTTAAATTCATGTAAAGAGAGGGTTTTTTTTCAGACCATCCATCATAGCCAAAGTTGAAGTTGTGTTTTTCAATCATCTTGTCAAGGTTGGATAGGTTTTTGCTCCATTGCTTTAATTTAATTCTGTTATAGTGTCTTTAAATCTAGCCACTAGATCTTTAGCAGAGTTGCTGAAAAGAGTAGTGTTGTTCCAAGCAAGTTTAACCACATCTAAGAATCCCTCAAAATGAGTCCAGAATTCCTCAAATCTATGCTTTTAGGTCAAGGGATTTTATTATCAATTTGCACTTTCATAGGTACATGATCAGAAGTAACTCTAAAAAGCGAAATAGCTATAGTATTGGGATTTGAAGTGGTCCAGGATGGAGAGGTAAAGACCCAATCTGGTTTTTTTAAGAAGGGGGTTACCCTACATATTACTCGAGGTAAAAGTCCTACCTTTAAAGGGTTTCTCAACCAATCATGTTGTTGAATAATAGAGTTGAAAAGAAGCATATTATTATGATCACGTCCATGTCTGTTTCAGTTCTCGGGGCCCCTTACATAGTCTCCCATGATAATCCATGGTTCAATATTACTAGTATCCAGGTTATATATCCAGTTGGAAAATTTAATCTTGCCATCAGTACTACTTGGTCCATACACATTTGTCAGATACCATGCCACATTACTCATGTTACAAGTAAATTCAATAGTAATCTGAAAGTATGACTGAGTGTATGAGTATTAGAGAGGAGAGAATTGGTGTAATACGGTGCATGTTCTATTGAGCCTATAGAGTATAAGGCTTGGAGGGCAATAAGGCTCTGCTAGAGATAAGGAAGGAGATGTTTACAAATCATAGTCTACCAAATATAGAGATATGCCTATATACTCTAACACCCCCCCCCCCCCCCGGGAAGTCGCAGTGGCAGCGTCCCAGACAACAAAAGCATCACAGATGGTCAGACTAGAGAGGAACCGAAGGTAGAAGCCGACGGGCTGACATCCTCCCGTAATCATAGCGGGAGCGTCGTGGACAATGTCGCATCGTGGACGTGTTGAATATAGAGAAAGCCACTGAGGTGCTCAAGTGAGGTGATAACCCTTTGTGTCGAAGTCGAGGTAGCCGAGAGCATGGGCGATGGAGCCATGGTTGAGGTAGCCATGCGAGGGACGCCGTGGTCGATATTGAGGTCAGGGTAGCCAGTGTAAAGTTAACCGCTTATCTGGAAGATTAACTCCCACTTGATTCAAGCGATTGTAGCACCCAGACATTCTGAGCACATGCTCACTGGCTGAGCTATTCTCCTCCATCTTGTAGGCAAAGAACTTGTCAGAGGTCTCATACCTCTCAACACGGGCATGAGCCTGAAATACCAATTTCAGCTCTTAGAACATCTCATATGTTCCATGGTGTTCAAAACGCCTTAGGAGTCCGTATTCTAAGCCGTAAAGCATGGCGCACTAAACTATCAAGTAGTAATTATAACGTGTCTGCCAGATGTTCACAACATCCACAGACAACGATAAAGGGATTGGCACACCGAGCGGTGCATCAAGGACATAAGCCTTCTGTGCAGCAGTGAGGACAATCCTCAGACTACGGACCTAGTCCGCAAAATTGCTTACAATATCTTTCAACTTAGTCTTTCTCTAGGAACGTATTAAAACTGGGAGCTATAGCGCGAGCTATTGATCTACAACATAAATTTGCAAAGGTAACTTAGACTATTGTTCATGATAAAAGAGTTCAATTAATCATATTACCTAAGAACTCCCACTCAAATCAACATCCCTCCGGTTGTCCGAGTGTAACACGATCCAAATTCACCAACCCAAGTCCGATCATCACGTGAGATGAGGTGGTTTCAATGGTGAACATCTCCATGTTGATCATATCTACTATATGACTCGTGTTCGACCTTTCAGTCTCTTGTGTTCCGAGGCCATGTCTGTACATGCTAGGCTCGTCAAGTTTAACCCAAGTGTTCCGCATGTGCAAAACTGGCTTGCACCCGTTGTATGTGAACGTAGAGTCTATCACACCCGATCATCACGTGGTGCTTCGAAACGACGAACTTTCGCAACGGTGCACACTTGGGGAGAACACAATTTTATCTTGAAATTTTAGTGAGGGATCACCTTATAATGCTGCCGTCATCCTAAGCAAAATAAGATGCATAAAAGGATTAACATCACATGCAAATCATAAGTGACATGATATGGCCATCAACTCGTGCTTTTGATCTCCATCTCCAAAGCACCGGCATGATCTCCATCATCACCGGCATGACACCATGATCTCCATCATTGTGTCGCCATCGGGGTTGTCATGCCAACCATGCTTCTACTACTATTGCTACCGCTTAGCGATAAAGTAAAGCATTACATAGCGCTTAATGATTGACACGCAGGTCATACAATAATTAAAGACAACCCTATGGCTCCTGCCGGTTGCCGTATGCATTGACATGCAAGTCGATATAAACTATTACAAACATGATCATCTCATACATCAAATATATATCATCATGTCTTTGGCCATATCATATCACAACATACCCTGCAAAAACAAGTTAGATGTCCTCTAATTGTTGTTGCATGTTTTACGTGGCTGCTATGGGTATCTAGCAAGAACGATTCTTACCTACGCAAAGCCACAACGGTGATATGCAAGTTGCTATTTCACCTTCTACAAGGACCGCCTTTGTCGAATCCGATTCAACTAAGGTGGGAGAGACAGACACCCGCCAGCCATCTTTATGCAACAAAGTCACATGTCTGTCGATGGAACCGGTCTTATGTACGTGGACATGTAAAGTTGGTCCGGGCCGCTTCATCCCACAATACCGCCGAATCAAGAAAAGACCAAGGAAGGAAGCAATCTAAATATCAACGCCCACAAACTCCTTTGTGTTCTACTCGTGATGTCATCTACGCATAGACCTAGCTCTGATACCACTATAGGGGAACGTTGCATGAGAAACAAAAAAATTTCCTACGCTCACCAAGATCCAATCTAGGAGATGACCATCTATGAGAGGAGAGATTGCATCTACATACCCTTGTAGATCGCTAAGCGGAAGCGTTAAGAAACGCGGTTGATGTAGTCGAACGTCTTCGTGAACCAATCACGATCCGTCCCGTGAACTCCGATCTAGTGCCGAACGGACGGCACCTCCGCGTTCAACACATGTACGGCTTGATGACGCCTTCACCTCCTCGATCCAGCAAGCGATGGTGAAGTATTAGCTCGAGTCCTCCGACAGCACGACGGCGTGGTGGCGGTGGTGGTGGAGAAATCTCAGCAGAGCTTCGCTAAGCACTACGGAGAAGAAGATGGCTATGAGGGAGAGGAAGGGCAGCGCCGTGGCACGAATAGATCTGTATGGGTGCGGCTGCCCTCTCTCCCCTCCTCTATATATAGGGGGAAGGGTGGAGGGAGGAGGCGCCCCTAGATCCAATATAGGGGGCAGCGGCCTACAAGGGGAAACCCTAGATGGGTTTTGGCCCCCCCACCCCTTAGGAGACTTGGCCCCCAAGGCAAAGGGGTGGGAAACCCTAGGGAGGCGCCCCACCTCCTCTGGTAATGTGAGAAGGGGGCTTGGGGGGCGCACAGCCCCTTAGTGGGCTGGTGTGCCCCCTCCCCTTGGCCCATGAGGCCCCCCAACACTTGCCGGGGCCCCCCGAAACCCCTTTCGGTCATGCTGGTCCTCACCCGGTACCCCCGGAACACTTCCGGACTCCAATACCCTTCGTCCAATATATCAATCTTTACCTCCGGACCATTCCGGAGTTCCTCGTCACATCTGAGATCTCATCCGGGACTCCAAACAACCTGGATGCCCATAATGGTTCCTACATATTCTACGAAGATCTTATCGGTCGAACCTGATCGATGTCAAGGATTCAGCTAATCCCGTATGTAGTTCGCTTTGTCTATCGGTATGTGTCGCGGAATCGTCACGGCAGATGTCCTAGTGTGAGGACTTAGTCGTGGAGCCATCGCAATGAGGTTAGCTTAAAGGGGTTAATCAGGACAAAGGACACGGGGAGTTTATACTGGTTCGACCCCTTGCGGTGAAGGTGAAAGCCTAATCCAGTTTGAGGTGGTATTGCTAGGGTTTCGATGACCAGGGAGCGAATACGCTTAACCTGGCTCTCGATCTGTTGTCTCTCGTCCTAAACCGCTGCCGGGTCATCCCTTTATATCCACAGGTTGACGCCCGGCGGTTCACAGAATCCCGGCCGGCTCATAAACGTGTCCGGCTCGGTATCCACTCTTTCCTATCTTACAATACAAGTCATATACTTATGGCGGTTTACATCTATGGGCCCTAACTCGCCTTTGGGCTTTGGGCCTTCTTATTAAGTCTCCTTCGTAAGTCGCCATCTTCTATGTCTTCATGGGCTTCAATACAGGTAAACCACTATGAGCATAACCCGGCCCCTCCTGGGCGGTTTATACTCAATAGTTATATCCCCAACATTAGGCCCCAGGTTGATGTGAACTTGTTCATATCAATCTTCAATACTTGACTTAGAAAAAATCCTTCATCATTAGTCCTTATGAAAATTTATAACCCGCCACGACGTCTGCTCACAGCATTGTGCTAACCCGCCATGATGTCATCTTGCATTACTATCGCACGAGGCCCAAATCTCAGCCTCCTTGATTCCCGCGCATGCCATCTATCCATTCACCTTTTAAATAGGGTCAGGGGTCCTTTTCACTTTCCCCCCTTGCCTCCTCGTCTCTGTCTTCCACCTCGCATCGCCTCAGCGCCCGAGCTCCGCCGCCGTCGTCGACCTTTGCCACTGCCTCAACAACGGCCGCTGCATCAACCTGAATCGACCAGAGTTCGTCCGCGCGCCTCCGCTACTCAACAGCCTTGGTAGGTCCTCTTCCTTCCTTTTCCCCTAGATCCCATTAGGGTTTCCACGAGTTCATCGGAGTTCATCTCGGTTCATCTTTGTTCCTCCATAGACCATGTAGTTTTTGATCTAAGTATAGTACCAATCTTGTGCGATAGCAGTTTAGCACTCATTTTTAATATCTGAACGCCTCCCCTCCATAGGAGATCTCATCTGAGCACGTGAACTGTCCTGCTACCGCTACTTTAGGTTAGAATTTTTCTTCATTATCTGAACTGCTGTAGATCCAAAATTATAACACCAATCTGTGAAACCTGTTTTTCACCACTTAGCCATTTTCCAACTTCAGATCTATACTTTCAATATCCGTGTAGGCGGTTTAACCTCAGAAAGTAATAACCTGCCAGGTACCATTAGTCCCCTTTTAAACCGCCCAGTGCTCGTCTTGTAATTTAATAACGTCACTGTCCGGTTTAACATTTATGCATGCTTCAACACTTTCTGCTTATTAACCATGAACCTTAAACCGGCACAAATCTTTTCCAGGTTATCGTATAAATGGCCAAATCCTTTTATTCCTGTAACTGGGTTCAATCCCGGGTTACAGAAGAAGAACTGAACGGGTGTGTTGCAACCGGCGCTTTAGCGAAAAAGGAAGACATCCACTGGAGAGCCCCCGGTCCAGAAAATCCTCCTGAGCCCAAGGATGGGGAAGTGATCATTTTTGTTGATCATCTGAGTCGAGGGTTCAGCCCTCCCGGATCAAAAAATTTCCGTGACATGCTTCACTTCTTCCAACTTCACCCTCAAGATATTGGGCCTAACTCCGTGTCCAATATTTGCAATTTTCAAGTGTTTCGTGAAGCCTACCTGCAAGAAGAGCCCACAGTCGACCTGTTCAGAGATTTCTTCTATTTAAACCGTCATACTGAATTTACGGATGGGCCCAATACTGAACTTGGCGGGGTTTCAATTCAGAAGAGAAAAGACGTCAGCTTCCCTCACGCTAAGCATCATAGCCATCCCAAAGATTGGAATCAAACTTGGTTCTATTGCCAAGATACATCTCCAGCTGGCGAGAATCCTCTGCCGGGTTACCGTGCTCACCGGCTTACCGATGCACATCCATTCCCCCAAAGACTCAACGCAAAGGAACGGTCCAAATATGCACCACAACTTTCAAAGCTCAGAGCCTTTTTGGCAAATGGTTTGACAGGCATTGATTTTATCCGTTGCTGGGTATCTTGGAGCATTTTGCCTTTAAGCCGTCGCCCCGGTTTAATGTGTGAGTACACAGGGGATGTGAAAGACCCTCAACGCCACACTAATATTCAGCTGACTGATACTGAAATTACTGAATCTGTCAAGAAGATGCTGGATGAACCGGTGACCGACTGTAGCAAAACAGGACTTAGTCCTTTCTGCGCTTCAAATAAACCACCAGCTGTAAGAATTGCTCCACTCCAGCTTTAATCCACATTCTTAATACTCCCTTATGATTTTTTCAATCTTTAAACAGGGTGATGATCTGTTCTGGAAGAAGAAACCGCAGGATAAACCGGCCAAAACACTTCGTGTCAAGACCAAGGTCAACAAGAAGCCCGCCAAGAAGAAAAACACCGAGCCTACCGAGTTAAACATTGACGATGATAATCCGGAGTCGGAGGTAGAACTTGATTCACTTGGCTCTTTTTTCATACATCTCATTGACGATGATTTTTATCAGGACGACGCAGAAGCTAGCCGTGCAAACGACGTAGAGGTAACTATTCTCTCATCCGGTTTAGAACCTCTGCCCACACAGAAAACCCGACAAGCAAGCCGGAAAATAAGATTTTCTCACCCCCTAGCTTACTTGGATCGAAACTTTCTTTTGAAGAAGCAGCAACACGAAGCTCGCCGCACAACCCGGCATAGCGGCCATGTGGTCACTTCTTCCGGTTTACCGAACTCGCCAGTTCGTAAACGCCGCCCAGAGGTCTCTTCTATTTCTGACACATCTTATCCCAAGGCGGGCTATTTTCGACAACCTCTTAATCCGTCTGATTCAAACTATCAGGGAACTTCCCATTCATCCTCTGGCGAGTCCACAGGGACACAAATTCCAACCCTCAAAACTGTTCCTGGGTAAGCATTTTTAACTAACCCCTTTATACCTTATGCTTGATCATTATACTAACCTGTTATTTGCGTCTCTGTCAGAGCCAAGGCCAGACCCAGTAAAAAGGCCAAATTGAACAAAACGACTGATGACAGCGCGCCAACTGATCCGAAAAAGAACCCGGAACAGTTTGAACCAAATACTGAAGCTATTCTTGATGATTCGCCACCGCAAGATCATGAAACCTTTGTTGAACAGATGGAAATTGATTCGATGGATCATGCTGATAAACAGCCAAGCCCAACTAAGGCTGCTGATGATAAAGCCGACGATGTTGTAGTTATCGGTGTCGGGTGTACAGCCCCAGGCAACCCCACTGTTCTGTCAAAACATAGTGCCAAAGAAGAATTTTCTGTTGACAAGGGCTAGTGGAAGGTGGACTTGGAAAGCTATACCCACCTAAGCGCCCAAGATCTTCATTCTGGGTTTTTAAACCATATGCACACAAGCCGTGATTATGAAGCCGGTTTACTGAACATGATGAAGGAGCGATATGAGGTAAATGCTGTTAACTCTGCATAAATATTCTTCCCTTAGACGCCAAGTTTACTGGACATAAAAGAATAGAATGTTCTGCAAACTTTCAAGAACCATATAGATCAACTCCACTAGCCTGCAAGGGCCGGTTTATAATGTCAATATGAACCGGGACTTTAGAATAATAACTCTTCAATTTCGCCTGTGTAGCCCCTAAGGGTCGACTTAACAAATATGTTAAGTTGAGACTAATTATGCTGTAAGGCTCAAAATTCTTACTTAGGACCTTTATGATCCAGTTGACCATCAAGCTGATAGTTGTTATGTGCTTGGGACTTGTAATTTTTTTTGATAAGAAGCAATAGACATTAGCCCCCAAGTGCCAAGTATATTACTTGTTATGTGCTTGGGACTTTGAATATGCACTGCTATGTCATTAATTACATGTCTCTTGCAGGCTGATCTTAACAACAAGAAATCTCAAATCGCCGACCTTCAAGAAAATATCAAGTCACAACAAGCCGAGACCTCCAAAGCCAAGGAAGAACTGACCAGTGCCTTAACAGCAATTGAAAAACTGAAGGAGAGCTTTAAGAACGAGAGGGAAGGCTAGGATACAGAAAAGTCAACTCTGCTGAAGAGGGCTGAGGATGCTGAGGCTGCCCATAATCCGGTAGCTGAGGAGCTGACTGGCTTGAAACAACAAATAAATGCCATGACCGCTACCGTATTTGGTGAATAACTTCTTCATAAGCTTTGAACATGTATTATGTAAGAGACTGCCGGTTTACCGATGTTTTTGATGATGCAGGAACTCGCATTGCTCATCTTGGCTCAGATATGCGGCAAAAATTGAAAGCCGCCTATACACTTATAGAGCAATTATATACCGGCATACAACGGGTTATCTGCACAGCTTCCCATAATAAACCGCCCCCAACCTTGATCAAGGAGACGTTGGAAAGGCTGGCAATGATGCCTGCATGGTTTGAGGAGCTAAAGAAGTCAGCTGCCAGGGCGGGTGCTCTTACTGCACTGACTCGGGCCAAAGCTTGGATATCTGATCTTGATCCGGCCGATGTGGGAAACGGCTACCCGAGCATAAAGGAGGACGGGTCAGAGTTTAATAACGATGACCTCAGAGCCTTGATGAGGGAAATGCGCCCATTGGCTAGCCAATTGGCTGAAGAAACCGATCTTTCACATTATCAGTCGATTTATGATGCCAACAACAAGAGAGTTAACGCGCCAACTTATGATGCTCCAAACCTTATTCCTCCAATCCGTAAGCAAACCTATGCCCCTGATGTTGACCCCTCCACACTTATAAGTGATGAAGCTGTATTTAAGGCCTTAACTGGGATTGATTGGACCACCATTGACTTCCAGCCACTGGGTAGAGAGGAGGAAGATGAACCGGCGCTGGACGATCCGCAACCTTCAAGTCAGCCAGGCCAGGACTCGTAAACCGGAGGCCGGTTTAGCAGCTGCTTTTCTTTAAGACTTGTTAAAACAACTATTCTTTTGGGCACCAAACACCTTGTAATAGGCTAGCTTAAACTCTTGTTCTGCTATGCCATCGTGCATATTTACTTTGCATGACACTGCTAATCCACCATGTTAAGATATGCCACTTATGCTTATAATATTAACAATGTAGAATCTGCTCCTGCATGCAAAGGATTAAAGGTGTCCTGGCGGTTTACCGCTGGACGGGTCATAACGCCCAATATAAAACAATGGAAACTAACATAGCTTGTACCCAAGGCTGGACTTTAAGAATAACCAAATTTGAAATATATCATACCTGTGATATTTGATCACACTGTTGGTTTACCAGACCGGTGTAGTAAGGGGGAGAACCCAAACTTTGAGCACTGGTAATTATCATAGATTGTTTGGCTTATGACCAAAACCAGGCCGGGTTAATAAACACCGGATATTATCTTATCTCATACTGGCGACTTATAGTCAAAAGCCAGGCCGGGTTAATAAACAGCGGATGAATTATGATAATAAAGCGTTATAAGCCTCATCAAATAAACCTCAAAAAATTGTGGAATAAAACAAATGAAAAAACGAGGCTTTTCATGGGCTGCCAGGCCGAAAATCAAGTGCTTTCACGGGCCGCACAGCCACTGAGTTAAACCTATATACAAACCTTATAAGATGGACCTCACATAACCAATCATCGTTTTAACTTTGACAAGTTCAGGGTCTGTATAAGATTGACTTGTTAAACGTTCGGCGGGTCATTCCAGGAATACCTAGGCGGAGTGGCTTACTTAAAAAGGCAGGATAACCCGGGGTTTTAGGTGAATACACCTGGCTTCCAAGCCTGGCTTTTAAGCCTATTACAAGGGTTATACAAACTCTTTGTTCTTTAGAATCAAGGAGCCCCCAAGTAATATTTTTGAGCTGTGCTCAAGGGGCACCTATGTTTGAGCTGTAATTTTGCAACAGACTCTCTTTGGTACCTTTAACCTGGGTAGCAAGCCCCCAAGTTTTTTTAGTTGGCTTATAAGCCGGTTCAAAGGGTAATCATAACTTCGCTCAAAAGCCGGAAGCCCCCAAGTAAGCAAAAACTCATTAAGAAAAGACGACAGAGGCCCTGCTTTAGCAGGGGTGCCGGTTTAATATATACATTGTCAAAAATATGTACATCAGAAGAGCCAATGGCTCGGGTGTAGTAAGGCCGAAGATGAGCAATATTCCACGGCCGGCGAGTCTCTTCCTCCGACGTGCGTGAGTCCTTGTTGTCTCGAACATCAATAAGGTAGTATGACCTGTTGTTCAGATTCTTGCTGACCACAAAGGGTCCTTCCCAAGGTGGGGATAACTTGTGCA
Source organism: Thinopyrum elongatum (assembly GCA_011799875.1). Classification (NCBI taxonomy): domain Eukaryota; kingdom Viridiplantae; phylum Streptophyta; class Magnoliopsida; order Poales; family Poaceae; genus Thinopyrum; species Thinopyrum elongatum. The sequence goes on from CM022299.1 coordinate 65,453,875, forward strand.
TATCAGTCTGATCCTGGATAAGCCGGATCACTAAGTCTCCTTCTTGAAAGGCTCTGGTCTTGACCCGGCGGCTGTGATACCGACGTAGATCTTGCTGGTAAATCGCCGAACAAGCCGCTGCGAGATCACGCGCCTCGTCTAACAGGTCAAGTGCATCCTGACGTGCCTTGTCATTATCAGCTTCAACGTAAGCCGCCACCCGGGGTGAATCGTGACGGATGTCACTGGGGAGAACCGCCTCTGCTCCATAAACCATGAAAAAAGGCGTGTAATCCGTAGATCTGTTGGGCGTTGTGTTGATGCTCCATAGCACCGAGGGTAACTCCTCTACCCAACAACCCGGCGTCCTCTGTAAGGGAACCATAAGTCGGGGCTTGATGCCTCTCAGAATCTCTTGATTGGCTCTCTCAGCTTGACCATTAGATTGGGGGTGAGCCACCGACGATACATCGAGCCGGATATGCTCACGTTGACAAAATTCTTTCATAGCACCCTTGGAGAGATTAGTGCCATTGTCTGTTACAATGCTGTGTGGAAAGCCAAAACGGAAGATCACCTTCTTCATGAATTGAACCGCCGTTGCTGCATCACACTTACTGACTGGCTCTGCCTCTACCCACTTAGTGAATTTATCAACCGCCACCAAGAGGTGGGTCTTCTTATCCTTGGACCTCTTAAAAGGTCCAACCATATCAAGCCACCAAACTGCAAACGACCAAGTGATTGGAATCATTCTCAACTCCTGAGCCGGAACATGAGCTCGACGTGAAAACTTCTGACAACCGTCACATTTTTTGACCAAGTCCTCAGCATCAGCATGAGCCGTCAGCCAATAAAAACCGTGACGAAAAGCCTTGGCTACAAGAGATTTAGAGCCGGCGTGATGACCACAATCTCCTTCATGGATCTCACGCAGAATCTCACAGCCTTCTTCAGGAGAAACACAACGCTAAAACGCCTCGGTAACACTGCAATGGTGCAGCTCTCCATTGATAATTGTCATTGACTTGGACCGCCGGGTTATTTGCCTGGCCAAGGTTTCATCCTCAGGTAACTCGCCTAGGGTCATATATGCCAAATATGGAACTGTCCAATCAGGAATAACATGAAGAGCCACCACCAACTGAGCTTCCGGGTCAGGAATAGCCAAATCCTCCTCTGTAGGTAACTTGACCGACGGGTTATGCAAAACATCAAGAAAGACATTAGGTGGCACCGGTTTACGTTGAGAACCCAACCGGCTTAAGGCATCAGCCGCTTCATTTTTCCTCCGATCAACATGCTCAACTTGATAACCCTTGAAGTGACCAGCAATAACATCCACCTCTCGTCGATAAGCCGCCATGAGGGGATCCTTAGAATCCCAAGTACCAGAGACTTGTTGAGCCACCAAATCTGAGTCACCAAAGCACCTTACCCGGCTTAAGTTCATCTCCTTAGCCATCCGAAGACCGTGGAGCAAGGCCTCATATTCAGCTGCATTGTTAGTACAAGGGAAAATCAAACGGAGAACATAACAAAATTTATCACCTCGAGGGGAAGCAAGCACAACTCCAGCCCCCGAGCCCTCCAATTGCCTGGACCCATCAAAGTGAATAGTCCAATACATGTTATCTGGTTTTTCCTCAGGCATCTGCAGCTCTGCCCAGTCATTGATGAAATCCACTAGTGCTTGAGACTTGATGGCCGTGCGAGGCATATACTTCAAACCATGAGGCCCAAGTTCAATGGCCCATTTGGCAACCCGGCCTGTTGCTTCCCTGTTTTGTATGATATCTCCTAAAGGAGCAGAGCTAACCACAGTAATGGGGTGACCCTGAAAATATTGCTTGAGCTTCCGGCTTGCCATGAAAACCCCATATACAAGTTTCTGCCAATGTGGGTATCTCTGTTTGGACTCAATAAGCACTTCGCTGATATAATAAACCGGCCGTTGAACCGGATATTCCTTGCCTGCTTCTTTCGTTTCAACCACAATAGCCGCACTGACAGCCCGGCTATTAGCAGCCACATATAACAACAGCGGCTCCTTATCAACGGGCGCCGCTAGGACCGGCGGCTCAGCCAGCTGCTTCTTAAGCGCCTCAAATGCCTCATTAGCAGCGTTACCCCAGATGAAGTCATCTGTCTTTTTCATCATCTGATACAAAGGGATGGCCTTCTCACCGAGGCGGCTTATGAACCGGCTTAGCGCCGCAATATGACCCGCCAGACATTGAACATCATTAATACACGCCGGTTTAGCCAGAGGTGTAATGGCTTTGATCTTCTCCGGATTAGCTTCAATGCTCCTGTTAGACACCAGAAAACCCAAAAGCTTGCCCGCCGGCACACCAAAAACACACTTGGCCGGATTAAGCATCATCTTATAAACTCGGAGATTATCAAAGGTTTCCTTCAAGTCGTCTATCAACGTCTCCTTCTTTCTGGATTTCACCACAATATCATCCACATAAGCATGAACATTGCGTCCAATCTGATTATGAAGACAATTCTGCACACATCGCTGGTAAGTCGCCTGGGCACTCTTGAGCCCAAAAGGCATAGACACATAGCAGAAGGCTCCAAAGGGAGTTATGAAAGCTGTCTTCTCCTAGTCCTTAACTGCCATCTTGATCTGATGATAACCAGAATAAGCATCCAAAAAACTCAAACACTCACAACCCGCCGTAGCATCAATAATCTGATCAATACGAGGGAGAGCAAAAGGATCAGCTGGACAAGCCTTGTTTAAATCTGTGTAGTCCACACACATGCGCCAAGTGCCATTCTTCTTAAGTACCAGCACCGGGTTAGCCAACCACTCAGGATGAAAAACTTCAACAATAAACCCAGCCGCCAAGAGCCGGGCTACCTCCTCACCAATGGCCTTACGCCTTTCTTCATTGAAACGACGAAGAAACTGTTTGACCGGTTTAAACTTGGGATCAATATTGAGAGTGTGCTCAGCGAGTTCCCTCGGTACACCTGGCATGTCAGAAGGCTTCCATGCAAAGATGTCCCGGTTCTCACGGATGAACTCGATGAGCGCGCTTTCCTATTTCGGATCCATATTAGCACTGACGCTGAACTGCTTGGATGAATCGCCAGGAACAAAATCAACCATCTTAGTGTCATCTACCGATTTAAGCTTCAAAACCGGATCATGCTCTGTAGTTGGCTTTTTCAAAGACGTCATATCCGCCAGATCAACATTGTCCTTGTAAAATTTTAACTCCTCCGTTGCACAAACCGACTCAGCATAAGCCGCATCACCCTCTTCACATTCCAAGGCTATCCTTCGGCTCCCATGTACTGTGATGGTCCCCGTGTAACCCGGCATCTTGAGCTGCAGATAAACATAGCAAGGCCGTGCCATGAACTTGGCATAAGCCGGCCATCCAAACAGAGCGTGATACGGGCTGTGAATTTTGACTACTTCAAAGGTCAATGTCTCTGACCTAGAGTCATGATCATCTCCAAAGGCAACTTCCAGAGCTATCTTACCAACAGGGTACGCCGACTTACCAGGCACCACACCATGGAAAACTGTATTCGACGGTTTAAGATTTTTATCTGTCAACCCCATGCGACGGAAAGTTTCGTAATAAAGGATATTGATGCTGCTCCCTCCGTCCATGAGTACCTTGGTAAACTTATACCCTCCAACCTGGGGTGCAACCACCAATGCTAGGTGACCCAGATTATCAACCCGAGGTGGGTGATCTTCCCGGCTCCACACGATGGGCTGCTCAGACCAGCGCAAGTAACGGGGAACCGTCGGTTCAACGGCGTTCACTGCCCTTTTGTGAAGCTTCTGATCCCGTTTGCATAAATTTGTGGTGAAGACATGGTACTGCCCACTATTCAACTGCTTTGGGTTACTCTGATACCCAGATTGTTGCTGCTGATTCCCCTGACCTGACTGTTGATGGTAGCCACCCTGATTGCCTTGATTGCCCTGATTACCTTGGAATCCAGAACTAGAACCGCCACCGCCGTAACCCGGCCCATGAGAACCGGACCCTGAACCACCACCCGGTCCATGATTGTCTTGAAAAAGATTGGAATTTTTATACTCTTTCATGATGTAGCAATCCTTCCAGAGGTGGCCAGACGGTCTTTCTCGCGTCCCATGCCTTGGGCATGGCTGATTTAGCATCTGCTCAAGATTAAAGCCTGACCCTCCGGCCCTTGGGGGCGGTTTACCTTTACGATGCTGGCCATTATTCTGTGCGTTGGTGTTAGCCACAAAGTCCAAACTATTATCAGCTTTGCGCTTACCATTGCCTCCCTGATTCGCCGGATTATGCTGCTGTCCTCTATTGCTGCTGCTCTTCTTTCCCTTTCCCGGCTTGTCATCATCAGACTCGGGGTCCTTGGTACCATCAGAGTCAGCGTACTTAACCAGAGCCGTCATCAACTCTCCCATGTCATTGCAGTGGCGCTTGAGCCGACCGAACTTCTGCTTCAGAGGCGTAAACCGGCAATTCTTCTCCAACATTATGACCGCTGAACTGGCATTGATGCGATCCGATGAATGTAAGATGGTCGAAACCCGGCGCACCCAATGGGTTGTGAACTCACCGTCTTCTTGGACACAGGCATCCAGATCCACAATTGACATAGGCTGCTTGCACGTATCTTTGAAATTCTGGATAAACCGGGCCTTTAACTCGGCCCATGACCCAATGGAGTTGGCAGGGAGCCCCTTCAACCAAGTGCGAGCCGTTCCATCCAACATCAGGGGGAAATATTTAGCACATGCCGCATCGCTAACATCTAGCAATTCCATGGCCATTTCATAACTCTCGATCCATGCTTCAGGAGGTAAATCGGTTGTATAGTTAGGCACCTTGCGAGGACCCTTAAAATCCTTGGGCAGACGCTCATTACGTATGGCCGACACTAAACATGGTACGCCCAAATTCCTAAAGGTTACACCTGGCTCCACCGAAGTTGTCGGACGAACCGGAGAAGGTTGACGGGCCGCATATTGCGCCGCCAGCTCGGCCTCTCGACGCGCTCTACCTTGATCCACCACGTTCTAAGCATCAGCACCACCGCCCGCCGGGTTATGCCCATGAGGCTGGTTATGGTTCTGCCCACTGCTTGACATAGCTGGTTCATCAATATGCCTACTGTAACTCCAGCTTGGGCGAGGGGTGGAATGAATCCGGCTTCGACTGTAAGAATAAGCCTGCTGTTGAATCAATGCTGTCTGAAGGAGCTCTCTAGCCCTCCGCATCTCAACCGCCGTTGGAGATTCGCCTTCAACCGGGATAGCCACCAATCATGATGCCGCAGCGATCATGTTATCCAAAGGGTTAGACTAATGATCCGGTGGTGTTGGCGTGTGTTGCGGCGGGATATTGTTCTGACGAGGCGGATCCGTGGTGTGCGGCTGAACCGGCGCTCCCGTCCCAGGCGTTTCAACCTGGTCCACCACTGGCGGGTTACTGGTTCCTGCTCCTAGCGTGTTAAAGAGGTTCCTCACCTCGTAAACCGGTGGCAGGCGAGACTGATGCCTCCTCCTCATGACTTCATTTGAAGCGTTCTGATCTAGCATGAGCCGGTAAGACTCCGACTGAATCCGCTGCGCCTGTGCATCCAACGTAACCCACTCCGCAGCCATCCTGGCATCTTCAGCTGCCAGGTCTTCCTTAGCCTGAGCTATCTTATCTCGCAATTTCATGACTTCCGCGTTATGCTGATCTTGATTACCCGGGTTAACCTCCATCGTCAGCAGTGTTGCCAAGGCGTCTAGTAACCTGGACAAGACTTGAGCCGGCGGGCGCGCAGGGCCTCCTGCCCCGGCTGCCGTCGCCGCTGCTGACCTGGAAATCAATGCCGCTGCAGTTGAAGAGTGCTGCACTGGCTGCGTACCGGCCATGAAGATTGCAACCCGGTTCGGCGGTTCGTAGGGGTCCGGAATACTATCGCCATCGGAACAGCCCCCAAGCTGACCGTCTTGCAGTTGGTACAATGACTCAGTTTCACCGGTGGATGACTCGCCATCAGAATAGACAACTGTCTCACTGTCAGATACCGATTTATCCTCAGATTCCGCACCATTGATGAATCCCACGAAGGCACGACTCATGGCGGGCTGAACTTGGGCGGGTTTTGCACGCTGAGCCGTCTCGATGATGTCAGTGCAGGTGTCCGGCTCAGGGCCCGTTTCGCCGATCTTGCCAATGAAGACGTGAATTCCACCGAAGGGGACCCGGTACCCGTACTCAATTGAGTCGGCCTTGGGGCCCCAGCCTTCGTCGTCGATGTAGAGCTTGCTGCGACGACTCTTGGTCATCCGGCCCACAGCGTATCCCTTGATCCCTTCGAAGTTGCCCTTCAAGAACTCGAAACCACCGTGCGCTGGCCCCACGGTGGGCGTCAACTGTCGTGGAATCGTCACGACAGATGTCCTAGTGTGAGGACTTAGTCATGGAGCCATCACAATGAGGTTAGCTTAAAGGGGTTAATCAGGACAAAGGACACGGGGAGTTTATACTAGTTCGGCCCCTTGCGGTGAAGGTGAAAGCCTAATCCAGTTTGAGGTGGTATTGCTAGGGTTTCGATGACCAGGGAGCGAATACGCTTAACCTGGCTCTCGATTTGTTATCTCTCGTCCTAAACCGCTGCCGGGTCGTCCCTTTATATCCACAGGTTGACGCCCGGCGGTTCACAGAATCCCGGCCGGCTCATAAACGTGTCCGGCTCGGTATCCACTCTTTCCTATCTTACAATACAAGTCATATACTTATGGCGGTTTACATCTATGGGCCCTAACTCGCCTTTGGGCTTTGGGCCTTCTTATTAAGTCTCCTTCGTAAGTCGCCATCTTCTATGTCTTCATGGGCTTCAATACAGGTAAACCACTATGAGCATAACCCGGCCACTCCTAGGCGGTTTATACTCAATAGTTATATCCCCAACAGTATGTTACTTGCCCGAGATTCGATTGTCGGTATCTCCATACCTAGTTCAATCTGGTTACTGGCAAGTCTCTTTACTCGTTCCATAATACAAGATCACGTGGCTAAACCATTAGTCACATTGCTTGCAAGCTTCTTGTGATGTTGTATTACCGAGTGGGCCCTGAGATACCTCTCCGTCATACAGAGTGACAAATCCCAGTTTTGATCCATGCCAACTCAACAGACACCCTCGGAGATACCTGTAGAGCACCTTTATAGTCACCCAGTTATGTTGCGACGTTTGGTACACACAAGGTACTCCTCCGGTGTCAGTGAGTTGCATGATCTCATGCTCATAGGAACATATACTTGACATGCAGAAAACGATAGCAATAAACTTGACACGATCATATGTTACGTTTATAGTTTGGGTCTTGTCCATCACATCATTCTCCTAATGATGTGATCCCGTTATCAAATGACAAATCATGTCCATGGCTAGGAAACCATAGCCATCTTTGATCAACGAGCTAGTCCGGTAGAGGCTTACTAGGGACATGTTGCTGTCTATGTATCCACACATGTATCTGAGTTTCCGATCAGTACAATTCTAGCATGGATAATAAACGATTATCATGACCAAGGAAATATGATAATAACCAATTTATTATTGCCTCTAGGGCATATTTCCAACATCGGTCCCTTACGGAATAGCACATAAACTAGGGTTTAAGCTTCTGTCACTCTCGCAACCCATCATCTAATAACTACTCCACAATGCATTCCCTTAGGCCCAAATATGGTGAAGTGTCATGTAGTCGACGTTCACATGACACCACTAAGGGAATCACAACACACATACTATCAAAATATCGAACACATATCAAGTTCACATGATTACTTGCAACATGATTTCTCCCGTGACCTCAAGAACAAAAGTAACTACTCACAAATGATAATCATGCTCAAGTTCAGAGGGGTATTAAATAGCATATTGGATTTGAACATATAATCTTCCACCAAATAAACCATATAGTAATCAACTACAAGATGTAATCAACACTACTAGTCACCCACAAGCACCAATCTATAGTTCTGGTACAAAGATTGAACACAAGAGATGAACTTGGGCTTGAGAGAAGATGGTGCTGTTGAAGATGTTGATGGAGATTGCCCTCCCCAAGATGGGAGAGTTGTTGGTGATGATGATGACGATGATTTCCCCCTCCGGGAGGGAAGTTCCCCCGTCGGAATCGCTCCGCCGGAGGGCAAAAGTGCTCCTGCCCAAGTTCCGCCTCGAGACGGCGGCGCTCTGTCCTGAAAGTCCTCCCCTTATTTTTTCTAGGTCAAAATGACTTATATACCAGAAGATGGGCACCGGAGGTGGGCCGAGGGGAGCACAACCCACCAGGGCACGCCTGGGCTCCCTGGCGCGCCCAGGTGGGTTGTGCCCACCTGGTGGGCCCCCTCTGGTACTTATTGGCTCCAATATTTCTCATTTATTCCATAAAAATTCACCGTAAAGTTTCAGCTCATTTGGAGTTGTGCAGAATAGGTAGCCTGACGTAGCTTTTTCAAGTCCAGATTCCCAGCTGCCGGAATTCTCCCTCTTTGTGTGTACCTTGCATATTATGAGAGAAAAGGCATTAGAATTACTCCAAAAAGCATTATTATGCATAAAAACATCATAAATAACAGTAGGAAAACATGATGCAAAATTGACGTATCAGGGCCCCCCAAGGGGGTGGCCGGCCACATGTGTGGGGCTCCATGGAGCTCCACTTCCCTCCCCATTATGCCCTTCATGTGTGACATTTGCATGGGCATTTTGGGTTTTTGTGTGCCATCCCTACCCCTTGGTTTTCCTATAAATAGGAGGTGAGGGGGCTGCCCAAAACACACATCCCTTGCTCTCATACACATGCCATGACTTGTCTGGCTTCTCTCTCCCTCCCAGCGAAAAAGTTTCGTAGAGCCGAAAGGCTGTCTGGGTTCCGGCAGGAACTAGTTCTGGACGGCGAAGCCCTGCCAGATAGATGACACCGTATGTGTGCAACTCTCTAGAGAGATCGTAGTTTCGGTCTTAGTTTGAGATTTCCTCCCGAAGGGCTGTCTGTGTGACCGTCCGTGTTTCGAAGGTCCTCCCGAAGGGCTGTCCGAGTGACCGTTCGAGTTTCGAAGGTCCTCCCAAAGGGCTGTCCGTGACACCGTCCGGGGGACTGTCTGACCGCCTCCCGGAGGGCTGTCTGAGGGGCAGATGAGGGTATACATCCTCGCAGTTGGGAGGTTGTATATCCTAGCTGCAGGGATCTGCACCGCCGATCGTCATCGACTCTGCTTCCGCTGCGCTACGAGTCGGTAACGAAAAAGATCAAACCTTGTATGCAGTCTCCATAGTGGTCCTCGGCTGGTGCGTAGGTCAATTTTTTTTTGTTTTCTGCTGCGTTACCCTACATGGAGATCTTGTATGGCTACACCTTCGCAAGGAACACTTCCCCAATGAACGCAAGTCCAAGCTACGACCACGAGCCGATGGACCATTCAAGGTGCTCGAGCGCTACAACAACAATGCATACAAGATCGACTTACCACGCGACAAGTACTCCGTGAGCGACATCTTCAATGTCAAGGATCTCTCTCCCTACCATGGTGATGAGGCTTTCGATTCGAGGTCGAATCTTTCCCAAGGGAGGGGGGGACATGATGCGGAGCATCCCACGGTCATCCCCATGGACCTACCTATGTCTCCCACGACACCACCTGGACCAATGACAAGAGCTCGAGCAAAGGCTATCGAAGATAAGGTGAACTCGCTCCTATCCGAACTACCACTTTCTACATATGAGACATAGCTACTACCTCAAGCGGAGACCCTATGTGTGATCAGGTACTTGGAGGAAGACCACGGATCAGCTTCGCCCAATGGTCAAGACGGCGAGGACACCAAGTACAAGGAGCGAGAAGAGAAGCAGCCAGGAAGTCTCTAGCCACCGGACATCCGAGACATGTCGGACGTACGATGCCTGATGCATCAGCCCGCCAGACCAGCCGTAGCCAGCGAACGCTACAGTGGTCGGACGTCCAACGCCCTCCAGCCAACGGACGACCGAGCCCCTCCGGACGACCGGTGCCACCTTCACAGAACGAAAACGTCAGAAGTATGGAAACCACCGGGCGACCGACGCCCCGGACGTTCGGCCCTGACCAGACGTCCGATAGAAGCCCATCAGAGCCAAAACGTCGGAAGTCCGACGCGTACCGGACGTCCGATCCCCCGCGAGACATCGGACGACCGGTAGCTGTCGGACGTCCGATGCCTGTGTGTTGACTGCGCGTTGGGCCAAAGCCCATGTACCCCTTCGTCCACTTAGACTATATATACTCCTACTCCTCCCTTTTTTTAGGGTTAGCATTGGTTTAGCTCATATGAGAGATAGAGCTTTGCTCATCCACTTGATACTTTCTCCATCAGAGACCGCGGCCTCTACGGAGAAGATCCACCAAGTGGATTCAAGACCCCTCATGGGAAGACCTTCAAGACCTCCTCACGGAGAAGAACTTGCTACGTGTATCGTCCTTTGTTGTGTTTGAATTGTGTATCACTCTTCATGTTCATGAATCTAGCACATGTGTGATCGTACCCGTTGATTTGAGTGTTTTCCTCTTGTTTTCCCTCGTGTTGTCCCCTCGTGTTCCTCGTAGGACCATCTCCATTTCGTGAAAGATCGACCCTAGGGTTCCACCCTACATCACCCGTGCTACCGTTCCCCTGAATTTTGATGATGGTAGCAACTACACGGACTGGGTCCGTAACTTGAGGATTATCCTCATTGCTGCACAGGAGAATTATGTCCTTGATGCACCGCTGGGTGACAGGCCTGCTGCAGGAGCTGATGCAGATGTTATGAACGCCTGGCAAGCTCGATCTGATGACTACTCGATAGTTCAGTGTGCCATGCTTTATGGCTTAGAACCGGGACTTCAAAGACGTTTTGAACGTCATGGAGCATATGAGATGTTCCAAGAGTTGAAGTTAATATTTCAAGCAAATGCCCGGGTTGAGAGATATCAAGTCTCCAACAAGTTCTATAGCTGTAAGATGGAGGAGAACAGTTCTGTCAGTGATTACATACTCAAAATGTCTGGGTATTATAATCACTTGACTCAGTTGGGAGTTAATCTTCCAGTTGATTGTGTTATTGACAGAGTTCTTCAATCACTGCCACCTAGCTACAAAGGCTTCATGATGAACTATAATATGCAAGGGATGAACAAAACAATTCCCGAGCTCTTCGCAATGCTTAAGGCCGCGGAGGTAGACATCAAGAAGGAGCATCAAGTGTTGATGGTTAACAAGACAACTAGTTTCAAGAAAAGGGGCAAGGGAAAGAAAGGGAACTTCAAGAGGAATGGCAAGCAAGTTGCCACTCCCGGGAAGAAGCCCAAAGCTGGACCCAAGCCTGAAACTGAGTGCTTCTACTACAAAGGGAATGGTCACTGGAAGCGGAACTGCCCCAAATACTTGGCGGATAAGAAGGATGGCAAAGTGAACAAAGGTATATTTGATATACATGTTATTGATGTGTACCTTACTAATGCTCGTAGCAGCGCCTGGGTATTTGATACTGGTTTGGTTGCTCATATTTGTAACTCGAAACAGGAGCTGCGGAATAAACGAAGATTGGCTAAGGACGAGGTGACGATGCGCATCGGGAATGGTTCCAAGGTCGATGTGATCACCGTCGGCACGTTACCTCTGCATCTACCTTCGGGATTAGTTTTAGACCTCAATAATTGTTATTTGGTGCCCGCGTTGAGCATGAACAATATATCTGGATCTTGTTTATTGCGAGACGGTTATTCATTTAAGTCAGAGAATAATGGTTGTTCTATTTATATGAATAATATCTTTTATGGTCATGCACCCTAGAAGAGTGGTCTATTCTTGTTGAATCTCGATTGTAGTGATACACATATTCATAATATTGATGCCAAAAGATGCAAAGTTGATAATAATAGTGCAACCTATTTGTGGCACTGCCGTTTAGGTCATATTGGTGTAAAGCGCATGAAGAAACTCCATGCAGATGGACTTTTGGAATCACTTGATTATGAATCATTTGATACTTGTGAACCATGCCTCATGGGCAAGATGACTAAAACTCCGTTCTCCGGAACAATGGAGGGAGCCAATGACTTATTGGAAAAAATACATACCGATGTATGCGGTCCGATGAGTGTTGAAGCACACGGCGGTATCGTTATTTTCTGACCTTCACAGATGATTTGAGTAGGTATGGGTATATCTACTTGATGAAACACAAGTCTAAAACATTTGAAAAGTTCAACGAATTTCAGAGTGAAGTAGAGAATCATCGTAATAAGAAAATAAACTTTATACGATTTGATCGTGGAGGCGAATATTTGAGTTACGAGTTTGGCCTTCATTTAAAACAATGTGGAATTGTTTCACAACTCACGCCACCTGGAACACGACAACGTAATGGTGTGTTGGAATGTCGTAACCGTACTTTATTAGATATGGTGCGATCTATGATGTCTCTTACCGATTTACCACTATCGTTTTGGTGTTATGCATTAAAGACAGCCGCATTCACGTTAAATAGGGCACCGTCTAAATCAGTTGAGACGACACCGTATGAACTGAGGTTTGGCAAGAAACCTAAGCTGTCGTTTCTTAAAGTTTGGGGATGCGATGCTTATGTCAAAAGGCTTCAGCCAAATAAGCTCGAACCCAAATCGGAGAAGCGCGTCTTCATAGGATACCCTAAAGAAACTATTTGGTACACCTTCTACCATAGATCCGAAGGCAAAATTTGTGTTGCTAAGAATGGGTCCTTTCTAGAGAAGGAGTTTCTCTCGAAAGAAGTGAGTGGGAGGAAAGTAGAACTTGATGAGGTAATTGTACCTTCTCTCGAATTGGAAAGTAGCACATCACAGAAAATCGTTCCTGTGATGCCTACACCAACTAGAGAGGAAGCTAATGATGGTGATCATGAAACTTCAGATCAAGTTACTACTGAACTTTTTAGGTCGACCAGAGCACGATCTGCACCAGAGTGGTACGGTAATCCTGTCCTGGAAGTCATGTTACTAGACCAAGGCGAACCTACGAACTGTGAAGAAGCTATGATGAGCCCAGATTCCGACAGATGGCTTGAGGCCATGAAATCTGAGAGAGGATCCATGTATGAGAACAAAGTATGGACTTTGGTGGATTTGTCCGATGATCGGCAAGCCATAGAGAATAAATGGATCTTCAAGAAGAAAACTGACGCTGATGGTAATGTTACTGTCTACAAAGCTCGACTTGTCGCAAAAGGTTTTTGACAAGTTCATGGAGTTCACTACGATGAGACTTTCTCACCCGTAGCGATGCTTAAGTCTGTCCGAATCATGTTAGCAATTGCCGCATTTTATGATTATGAAATCTGGCAAATGGACGTCAGAACTGCATTCCTTAATGGATATCTTAAATAAGAGTTGTATATGATGCAACCAGAAGGTTTTGTCGATCCTAAAGATGCTAACAAAGTATGCAAGCTCCAACGATCCATCTATGGACTGGTGCAAGCATCTTGGAGTTGGAATATACGCTTTGATGAGGTGATCAAAGCATATGGTTTTATACAGACTTACGGTGAAGCCTGTATTTACAAGAAAGTGAGTGGGAGCTCTGTAGCATTTCTGATATTATATGTGGATGACATATTATTGATTGGAAATGATATAGAATTTCTGGATAGCATAAAAGTATACTTGAATAAGAATTTTTCAATGAAAAACCTCGGTGAAGCTGCTTATATATTGGGCATCAAGATCTATAGGGATAGATCAAGACGCTTAATAGGACTTTCACAAAGCACATACCTTGACAAAGTTTTTAAGAAGTTCAAAATGGATCAGTCAAAAAAAGGGTTCTTGCCTGTGTTGCAAGGTGTGAAGTTGAGTAAGATTCAAAGCCCGAACACTGCAGAAGATAGAGAGAAAATGAAAGTCACTCCCTGTGCCTTAGCCATAGGTTCTATCATGTATGCTATGCTGTGTACCAGACCTGATGTGTGCCTTGCCATAAGTTTGGCAGGGAGGTACCAAAGTAATGCAGGAGAGGAGCACTGGACAGCGGTCAAGAACATCCTAAAGTACCTGAAAAGGACCAAGGATATGTTTCTCGTTTATGGAGGTGACGAAGAACTCATCATAAATGGTTACATTGATACTAGCTTTGACACTGATCCGGATGACTCTAAGTCACAAACCGGATTCGTATTTATATTGAATGGTGGAGCAGTCAGTTGGTGCAGTTCCAAGCAGAGCGTCGTGGCGGGATCTGCGTGCGAAGCGGAGTACATAGCTGCTTCGGAAGCAGCACATGAAGGAGTCTGGAAGGAGTTCATAGCCGATTTGGGTGTAATACCTAGTGCATCGGGTCCAATGAAAATCTTTTGTGACAACACTAGAGCAATTGCCTTGCCGAATCCAGGTTTCACAAGAGAACCAAACACATCAAGAGACGCTTCAACTCCATTCGTGAAAAGGTCAAGGATGGAGACATAGAGATTTGCAAAATACATACGGATCTGAATGTGGTAGACCCGTTGACTAAGCCTCTTCCGCGAGCAAAACATGATCAGCACCAAGACTCCATGGGTGTTAGATTCATTACAATGTAATCTAGATTATTGACTCTAGTGCAAGTGGGAGACTGAAGGAAATATGCCCTAGAGGCAATAATAAAGTCGTTATTTTATATTTCCTTATTCATGATAAAGGTTTATTATTCATGCTATAATTGTATTGATCGGAAACTTAAATACATGTGTGAATAAATAAACAAATACCGTGTCCCTAGTAAGCCTCTACTAGACTAGCTCGTTGATCAAAGATGGTTAAGGTTTCCTAACCATAGACATGTGTTGTCATTTAATGACAGGATCACATCATTAGGAGAATGATGTGATGGACAAGACCCATCCGTTAGCTTAGCATAATGATCGTTCAGTTTATTGCTATTGCTTTCTTCATGTCAAATACATATTCCTTCGACTATGAGATTATGCAACTCCGGGATACCGGAGGAATACCTTGTGTGATATCAAACGTCACAACATAACTGGGTGATCATAAAGATGCTCTACAGGTATCTCCGAAGGTGTTTGTTGATTTGGCATAGATCGAGATTAGGATTTGTCACTCCGAGTATCGGAGAGGTATCTCTGGGTCCTCTCGGTGATACACATCATAAGATTGCAAGCAAATGACTAAGGAGTTAGTTACAAGGTGATGTATTACGGAACGAGTAAAGAGACTTGCCGGTAACGAGATTGAACTAGGTATAGAGATACCGATGATCGAATCTCGGGCAAGTAACATACCGATGGACAAAGGGAATTACGTATGTTGTCATAACGGTTCGACCGATAAAGATCTTCATAGAATATGTAGGAGCCAATATGGGCATCTAGGTTCCGCTATTGGTTATTGACCGGAGAGGTGTCTCGGTCATGTCTACATAGTTCTCGAATCCGTAGGGTCTGCACGCTTAACGTTCCTTTACGATATAGTGTTATATGAGTTATATGATTTGGTGACCGAGTGTTGTTCCGAGTCCCTGATGAGATCACGGACATGACGAGGAGTCTCGAAATGGTCGAGAGGTAAAGATTGATATATAGGACGATGGTATTCGGACACCGGAAGTGTTTCGGAGTGTACGGGGTAGTCATCGGAGTACCGGACACCCCGGGAGGATGATGGGCTTATTGGGCCATTAGAGGGGAGCACACCAGCCCACAAGCGGCTGGCGCGCCCCCTATGGCAGCCGACCCATGGGGGAAAGGAAAGGGGGGATTCGGCGTCCCCCTTCCTTCCCTCTCCCCCCTTTCCCTTTCCCCCTCCGACAAATAAGGAAGGGGGGCGCGGCCAGGGAAAGACCCCAAGTAGGATTCGGCCTACTTGGGCCGCATCCTGGCAGCCTCCCCTCTCCCCCCACCTATATATATGTGGGAGGGGGCGCCTAGCACATCCAAAACAATTGCTTAGCCGTATGCGGCGCCCCCCTCCACCGTTTACACCGCCGGTCATATTTTCGTAGTGCCTAGGCCAAGCCTTGCGGAGATAACTTCACCATCACCGTCACTACGTTGTCGTGCTGTCGGAACTCATCCACTACTTCGTCATCTTGCTGGATCAAGAAGGCGCGGACGTCACCGAGCTGAACGTGTGCTGAACGCGGAGGTGCCGTACGTTCGGTACTCGATCGGTTGGATTGCGAAGAAGTTCGACTACATCAACCGCGTTGTCAAACGCTTCCGCTTATGGTCTACGAGGGTACGTAGACACACTCTCCCCTCTCGTTGCTATGCATCTCCTTGATAGATCTTGCGTGTGCGTAGAAATTTTTTGTTTTCCATGCAACGTTTCCCAACATGATGCACATGAAGTGCGCCATTTTTCGTAACCTGAAAGGGTGAGAATTTCCTTTGTAAGAGTTACCCTTAGTGATTTCAGCGATCCAAGCATGCTGCTGCCTATCCATAATCGAGTTGGGCCGGCGGAAGTTCTTCTGGTCGACACAATTACAGCCCATCAACCCGCATGTACATCAGGATTCGGGTTTTTCTATTTCGCACGGTAACACGGGTAGCGAGCAACACCTTGCTTCTCTTGTGCCTGTCCACAGGTGCGACTTTTTTATCATGTGGATTTATGTGTTTTTCCTTCATTTTTTCTTTTCTTATGTTCAGCTCTCTATGTGGTTCCCTTTTTCTTTCTTAATCTATGATTTGTTTAAAAAATATGTATATTTAGAAAATTTAAACATTTTTTAAAATATTTTTAGGATACGTCAACACTATTTTGTAAATTTTAGAATTTAAACAAAATCATAAGATATTTTAATCTGTGATTTTCTTTCTTTCTAAATTCCATGAACATTTTTTAAAATTCCGTGAACATGTATGCATGGGTATACATGCTACAAAACGTGGTGGTAGGGGTGATACAAGTATCCCATGGGCGAATCTTGCAGCAATGACGCACACGAAGACAAACTATTTAGTTGAGAATAGTAGTATGTTAATAATTGGATTAATCCCAAAAATGGTCGGGCCATAGATAATAAAAGATATGTGTTCAACAAGTATTTGCAATGTGCTCTACGAATTGATCTCAACGATAGTCACTCATACGCCAAAAACTACTCTCCTTGATATAATTTATTTGAGCCAAAGTACCTTCACACCTCATCGCATGATCTATGATAATATCCTCCTTGCATATGAGATGTCAAAAAAAAATCATGGAGAATGAGGATTGGAAGAACAAAAAATATATTTTCATCAAATTGTATATGAGTGAAGCCTATGATCATGTGGAGTTATCTTTCTCTACTTATCATGATGTGGATGGCCTTCAATGAAGATGGGTCAATGTAGTGATAGATTGTGTAGCTAGAGTACGATATTAAGTGAAGATAAATGATGATGCAGTGGATGCTGTTCTAATTGAGCAAGGGCTATGCTAAGGTGACCCTCTCTCCTATTCACAAAAAGGTGACCTTTTCTCCTCGTACCTTTGTTACAGAAAAGTAGGAATTTCTTTGTCACCCTCATGTTGGTTGCCACATCATTGCCGATGAATGTCAACGAATAAACTAGGCCTACTGCATCATAACATATTCACCCATGGAGAAGGCCATTGCGGCAGAAACTTGGGCCTAATATATCCGTCGACATTCACCTACAGTAATGCGCCAACCACCACAAGGTTGAAGAGGAACACCACGGCGATGATAGTCTTGCTTTGCACTATTTCCGGGGAAACAATCTTGAGTAGTTTGGCAAATGTGAATCAAATATATGTTGTTGATGATGCTAGCTTTTGTCATGGAATGTGAATGATGGATTTCTTTATATGGACAATGGTTCAGAAGGAAGAATGTGAGGTTGTGAGAGTATTGCACAAGACAAGTGGTGGGTACTCAATTAGTTGCATGCATGCTTTCTACAAGCTCCGACAACCACTCGTTATATTGTTCACATCCTCTATTTCAACACATGGCATCCCATATCTGTTACCATTTGTCCTCCTTCATACTCTTGTTGACGGTGGTCTCGGTGCTCACACAATCACAACAAGTTTGAATGTGGTCAATCCTAAGGGGTCTCCCTCTCGGCATAAGATGAGAAATCTATTTCTTTTTCCTGCGATATATTAGCGAGGTGTGCATGACTGGTTATAGATGATTGATTTCGTCTTCAACTGGTTTTGCTGAGGTGTTCATTTACAACTTGGGTCTATACTAGTTCGAAAGAAAGATGGATGATGCGCTATTTACTAAGATTGCACCCTAAATATCATTTTAAAAATGGCTAACAAGTAAAATAACATCATACTCAGATTCTACACATCTTTTTAATCAAAGTTCATATATAATATGTAAATTTGGAGTTAGGGTTTAAAATTTATGATTTTTTTAAAAACATTTGATATGAACTGCGGGTTGATTAACCCAAATATCAGGGGTTTCTACAAAAGAAAATTGATTAAAACTGGACTACGGGTTGATTACCAGAAACATCAAATGATTTTCTTCAAAATTGAAAATCCGACTTTAAACTAGATTGTGGGTTGATTACCAGAAATATTAGGGGGTTTTCTGCAAAAGCTCGATGGACGGGAAGAAACAATGCTTCCTTTATTAGTAGGTATAGATATAGATGTAGCTCTCGCGGTCCAAGTGTGCTGCTACCTATCCATAATTGGTTGGGCCGGCAGCAGTTCTTGTAGTAAAAATGATTACAGCCCATCACCCCACATATGGGTTTAATATACAGTAGGATCCATTTTTTTTATTCCGCGCGGTAACATGGGGAGCGAGCAACTCCTTGCCTCTCTTGTGCCTGCCCACTACTGTGACTTTTTTACCATGTGGATTTATGTGTTTTTTCCTTTTTTTTCTTCTTTTTTACTTTTCTTATGTTTAGTTTTCTTCGTGTTTCCCTTTTTCTTTTCTTAATCCATGAATTTTTAATAATAATTATGTATATCTCAAAAATTTCAAAAAAATTTATAATATTTCTAGAATATGTGAAAATTATTTTATAAATTTAGGAATATTTCTAAAATAATCATAAGATTTTTAATCTTCGATTTTTTTCTAAAGTCATTAGCGTTTTCTAATTTCCACGGACGTTTTTCACAATTTCGTGAACACGTATGCATGGGTATACATGCTACAAAAAATGGTGGTAGGGGGATACAAGGATCCCATCGGCTAATCTTGCCGCAATGACGCACACGAAGACAAACTATTTAATTGAGAATAGTAGTATGTTAATAATGGGATTAATCCTAAAAATGGCCAGGCCATAGATAATAAAAGATATGTGTTCAATAAGTATTTGCAACGTGCTCTACAAATTGCTCTCGATGGTACTCACTAATATTATAAAAACTACCCTCCTTGATATAATTTATTTGAACCAAAGTACCTTCACACCTGATCGCATGATCTATGATAACATCATCCTTGCATATGAAATGTAAAAAAAAATCATGGAGAATGAGGAATGGAAGAACAAGATATCTTTTCCTCAAATTGTATATGAGTGAAGCCTATAATCACGTGAAATGATTTTTCTTTACTAATCATGATGTAGATGGCCTTCAATGAAAGATGGATCAAAGTAGTGATGAATTGTGTCACTACAATTATATATTAAGTGATGATAAATGGTGATGTACCGGATGCTGTTCTAACTGAGCAAGGGCTATACAAGGTGACCCTCTCTCCTGTTAAAAATAAGGTGCCCCTTTCTCCTCGTATCTCTGTTACAAAAAGTATGAACTTCTTCTGTCACCCTCATGTTGGTTGCCGCATCGTTGCTGACGAATATCAACGAATAAACTAGGCCTACTGCATCATTATATATTCACCCATGGAGGTCGTTGCGGCAGAAACTCGAGCCTAGTATATCCGTCGACATTCACCAGCACTGATACACCAACTACCAAGAGGTTGAAGAGGAACACTACGACGATGATAGTCTTGCTTTGCATTATTTCTAGGGAAACAATCTTGAGTAATTTGGCGAATGTGACGCAAATATATGTTATTGATGATGCTAGATTTTGTCGCGGAATGTGAATGATGGGGTTTCTTTATATGGACAATGGCCCAGAAGGAAGAATGTGAGGCTGTGAGAGTATTGCGCAAGACAAGTGGTGGGTAATCAATTAGTTGCATGCATGCTTTCTACGAGCTCCGACAGCCACTTGTTCGACCTGTTCTATTGTCTGAAACACTTCACCCCAAGAGTATGTTATATACTAATTAGAGACTCCTTTTGAGCCTCTATTAATTCTGAAAGGAAAAGAGAGAAACAAAATCTCACAGACCGAGAGGGTCACTCTAATATATTATGTCTAAATAGGAGCCCCCATTACCTGATTTCTCATGACATGCAAGCTATCCACATCAGCAATCTACATGCAGCCATCCACCTCAGTCCACCCCAACAATCTAGCCATATCATCAATTCCAAATACTCTTTCTATTCCTGCAATTTAATTTCTCTCTGTTTCGTTTCTTTACCAGGCAGCTTCATTTTCTCCCGAAGGCCCACAGCTCTCGCCCGATCGCACCACTCCTTCTTCTCAACGGCAGTTTCTTCCTTCTGCTAAAAAAGAACCACGACAGTTTCTTTCCACGACCGATTCTCCATCATAGGGCCAATCTTCTCCAAGGGAGCGTTGTTTCTTTCCCCGGATTCTCCATGTTGCCTCCTGCTTCTCTCCAATCTCTACGACACCCGTCTCCTTCACCTTCTTCAATGTCCATGAAATCCCAGTACTGTATTGCAATAGAATCAGATATATTTTTTCTCCCTCATGCATGGGTAACAGATGCAATTCATATCCCCTTTAAGAAGTGCTGCCTGAGCAGCTAAAGCGCGTGCACACTGGAGGGCGTTGTCCCAGAGGACAGGTTGGAGCCGTAGCATCAGGTGCTGCCATGTTGGAAGGCTTTGCCGCGCACTGTCATTGGCCGCTTCTGTGGTCAGGCTCGCCATGGGAGCAGCGATGGGTCAAGCCGAAGGGCTTCGCCACATGCTGTCGTGCGCCAAAAATGACGTACGTTGCTGACAACGCCACTCAATGTTGCGCCACGATGTCATGCCGGGATGAGCTGCGTCGTGGCCGAGGGCCTCCACCGCGCGGGTTGGGCGCCACATCCACTGTGAGCACCGGTGTCAAGAATTAAACATAGCAAAGTCAGAGCAACATCAATCTCAGAACAAAATGGATACTAAACATTAAGCCCTAACAAATCTGACATTGATCATGTGTGGCTCATCAATTCACCGGATCATCTTTGTATTCGAATACAAAGATGATCCGGTGGATTGATGAGCCACACATGACGGCCAGAGTCTAAGGTAGTTGTCACTCTAGCTAATCTATGTGCCTCATCGTTATTTACGCGTTGTTGAGAAATAAACCTTGGACAACTTTTATTTTTGAGACAAACCATTTGTCCCGGTAGACTGATTGTGGCCGGCTCTACGGCCCAATTTTCTTATGAAGCCGACCAAGAGGACACATCGACTTTAAAATTATGGGCCGGGCTAATGGTCCAATGGGTAACACCGGCCCATTCACAAAGTGACTAGAAGTGTGGATGTCAGTTCTTCCGAAGACCAAAACACGTGGCCCAATTGTATCACAGCGAACACGTGGCCCGCACCTGTCTCAGCCGTTGGTTTTCGAATCGGACGACTGTCCGAGGGCGCATACGTGGCTCGGCGCTCATATCCCGACGCCCCAGAAGCAAAATGGATTTCCGTCCGGAAAAAAAAAGAATTTAGAGCCCAGAAGGAAGCGGGGCTCGAGCGATGCACTCTTGGGGGAACCGGCTGCTGGCGGCGGCGACGACGGCGGCGCTCCTCCTCATCGCCACCTGCGCCGCCGCCTCCGCGCTCGACGCCTTCCACGTCCCCTCCGTCGAAGCCCAAGCCCACGTATGGCGTCCGCCCCTCCTCTCCTGGCCTTTCTCTAGAGCAGTGTGCAGTTAAGCCCTCGGAACCGCGAGCGTTCACCTGAATCTGTTACGCGATTAGTGGCAGTAATTTCTTCAGTAACGAAGAAATTTCGCAAGTCTCTGAAGAATCCTGGTTGGGTTCGGGGCTGACGTCGTCGGTGGGGGTGGACTTGTGGGATCTGACCGGTTCTGTGTCCGCGGATTCACCGATCTGTCCGGATGCAGCTTGGCAGGACAGGGCCATTGTAGGATGGGTCAAGTATCTGCACACTGATTCGTTTATCTAGTATTCTACTAGTGTTTAGGCCTTTACAAGTTGTATAAAAGCTGGGTTCAGATTCCATGGCTTGTGCCTTGTGGCCACCGTAAAGTCTGTTGCTTTATCAGACACGATTTTCTTGTTGAGGAACGCGCGCCTGCAACCTCTTTGCTGGTTCCTGTTTTACATGTAAAGCTTGCTTGTTGATTCTCTTGTGCTCTCGTAGGTTACCAAGATAAATCGATTCCACAAACAGATCAATGGGAACGACAAGGTTTGTGCTTTTACTTCACCCTTTTGTTTCCCAGGTTTCATATATTCCCTCCGTTCACTTATTTTGGAACAGAGGGAGTAGTTCTTTCATCTTCTAGAAATAAGGCCATCATTTTAATGTTTTTCCTTGGGCAATTATTCAGTTGCCAAGTCGCTGAATAAAACCAGTTCCTTGTGAAAATAATCTTGAAAAGAGTCTTCAATATCAATTTAGTAATATTATTTCACAGCTCCTAATCTGCGTATTTGCGACTGCCTTTATGTTCCACAGTTGCTATTACTATCATTCATCGACACAACGCCGCAAGCCAATTCATCTTTTATATGTAGGCCATGTTACTTCTATTGCAGCACCACTGACAAATTTCTGAAAACAAATGTGACAGGTGACCTTGACCTTCAGCCTATCTGCAAATTTGGAATCACTTTTCACGTGGAACACAAAGCAGGTGATATTTTCATTCCAGCAGGATGTGCAATGCTAAACTATTTTCTGAATGTGTAGATGCTCAGTAAATCGAGCCACTATATATGTGTAGGCCTGACAAATAATATAACAAGTGCATATCACAAGTAATATTGCTTAAGTGTTATATGCAAAAACTGAGTCAATATTGAATGAAGACTTACATAGGTTTGCCAATTTCTACTGCAGTATCTTCATCAGAAATAGAGTGAAACCTTGAAAGAAGATGATAATTAGAACATATAATATTTCTTATGAGGCTTTACGGTGTTAAGTTCAATGCTGGTTGCTTGCAGAAAGCATCACAAGGAGCAACCTTTTCATCTAGTCCTTGGTCTTACTGTACCGAAAGCTGAGATTTTCTCGATCCCTTTTTGTCAATTTTGTCAGCATGTCGAATGCTGCAAAATTGTACTTAAGGAAATTCATCATTTCTTTGTTATGCTACAAAAAAATCATGTTATCTTCAGAAGAAACAGATAGTGACCTTGAAAAAAGATTAGAATTAGAAAGTACTACTTTAGTGATCTAAACGCTCTTATATTTCTTTACTGAGGGAGTATAGTTTTTCTAATGAAGCTTTACGTTGGCAAATTTAGTGCTGTCTGCTTGCAGAAGCATCACAAGGACGAAACTTTCATATAGTCTTTGGTCTTTCTGTACTGAGAGCCATCCTACTGTCAATCATTTTTTTTCAATTTGGGCAGCACATATGGTCATTTATGCAAAATAGTTAGTGAAGATAGTTTTTGTTTCAGTGCTGAGTGGTTCATTATGGCTTGTACGTAACTAATAGTAATATATACACAAGAGAATGCATCCTCATAATTAACAGGTAAGCCATATTACTGACCAATTTGTTACTGATATGCTTAATTCAGAAGCACGGGCTATTATTAGAATGTTCTTGACAAATTGCTGAATGTGAAAACATATTTGACTTAGATAAGAAATAGCTCGATTGCAGACTACTCCCATATCTTTTTCAGTTGACATTGTTAGTTACTCCCTCCATAACAAGATTTAAGACGTTTTTTATGCCCTATGCAAAACCAAAAAATGTCTTACATTTTGGTACAGAGGTTGTATTTGCTCCACTTCACATTGAAGCTAGCAACTTAATTTCTTTTCTTTTATCAGGTCTTTGCCTTTGTGACCGCTGAGTATGAAACCGCGAAGAATTCCCTGAACCAGGTATACCAATATTTGCATTTAATCCTGGTCTACATTTTAATACTACTATCTATATTGTCCAAGAACAGATAACTGTCTGTAATTAAGCACTGCTTCAATATGAACCATTCCTATTGTCACCTTGGGGGTAAGAGAGCTGCTTAAAATAGGAGTAATATTTTGGTGGGATGCACTTTAATCATCACTCAGAATATCTGCCTTTCTTTTGTCAAGAAGTGCTGCAAAACACGATTGTGTCGTTCCCAGCACGAACACATTAAGGGGTGATCGTCGAACCATGCTTATATTCATTTCATTATAATTGACAGATTTCATTATGGGACGACATAATACCTGACAAAGACCAGGCAAATGTGCAAGTGGAGGTGAAGAGCAAGTATCCCCTAACTGACCAGGTAAAAGCTCCACTCTTTGTCCATTTTGTTACATGTCCTGGATTCCTCTTTGACACGATTCGTCTCCTGTCATCAGGGGACCAGTCTCCGGGGCAAGAAAGTTCAGCTTGTTCTCCACTGGCACATCATGCCAAACGCCGGCGCAATGATCCGAGGCAAGATGCCTCTCTCGGAGTTCACTCTCCCAGACACCTATACTTCCTGAAAACGAAGCTGTGCTCCTCTGCTCCGTCTGAACTATAGGAGGCTCACAGTTGTAGATCTATAAGAAGAATCCTCTAGTGAATACGAAGCGTCTTTGCTGCACTCGGGACAGTGTTTGTTAATTCCTGATTTGTTGTTGGTTCACAGTGTGGATATATATAGCTTATTATTGATCAAGCAGTGAATATCACTTGGGTCGGACATCGTTGCGGCGTAGAGGTGTGTGTTGGAGGTGTCGCGCCTGCTGCAGCACTGCAGGTGCAGCGTGCCTGGGGGGTTATCAGCGGGCTCATGTCAGGTAGGCAGGTATGCAGTGGATTCTGGGCAAATCTACGAGAGAGCAAGGATACAGCGAAATTCAGAGATCTGGTTATCTGCCTGACACTGACTTGAGAGATCTGATGAAATGAAATTGGCCAGTGGTCGGTGGCCTGCCTAGTTTCTTGATGCCACAGTGGTAAGTCAAGTGAACCGAAAGATGCAACATTCAGTGTTTTATTACTCGCATCTCTCCATTCTGACAGGCGAAAAGATTGCACGAATCCACTTGTATCTCAGTTCACAGCGTCAAAGGCTATTTTTTTTGTGACCAAAGAAAGTGCCATTTCCTCTAGCCACGGCTGCAACTGCAAAGATCCCCATGATCAGGACGGCCTGGACAACCATGATCACCATCGGCTTGGCTCTGCTCTTCATGGTTGCTAGGAGCAACTAGTCTCTAATTTGAATGTGCGTCAAGCAGTTGTCCCTTCCACAGTAGTGCAACCAGTCGTCTGTTCTTCTCTTCATCTTTCCTTTGCAGATAAGAGTCGTTGCTCTTTAACTCATGGTGTACAGGGTTTGTCACAACTCCTCTGCATGAGCGCTCCCTTGTGTATCCTCTCAGCGGGGAGAGAACGCGCCTGGCGACACTTGGAGAACAATGCAACTGTCGCGCCTAGGAAGAAAACTCTAGAAGCAGGGACGTGTCCTTAACAAGCTCGAGTATTGACACATACACCAGAGCATTAACAGTGCATTGCCATGCAGTTTATTTTTTCTTCCAAAAAGCCATGTACTCCCTAGATAAGCTTTTTCCGACGAAGGAAGTAACATTAACTTGAACTCGATTCACACGACACGACGCGTGCATGGTAGCGATGATATTTTTCAGTGGATATACTAAGCCTAGTTCATAATAAATTATATGAGGCAGCCAATGATGAGCCCAATTGTGTCACACATGGGAAATGGTTAGATGTAAGTCGCCTGGTTTTTGAATTTGGGTCAGTTGACCGTTTTGGGACGTCGGATGCAAATCCAACGGCGGGGGACTCCTTCTTCTTCCTCAAGCTCATCTCCTTCCTTCCTTCGAACCGTCCGCGGCCGTTGGCGCTCCCGTGTAGCATCGTCGCACCGCCACCCCCCCCCCCTACAACGGTCCACCACCGTGCTGCCGCTCCCACCGGCCATCCCTCTAGCCCTGACGTCAATGGAGATTTTCTCCGGCGAAGTTGAACCACCGCCCCACCACCGCCGTTCTTCCGCCCCAACCCCCACCCTAAGATGAACGATGGGGTAGCCCTCCTACGAGCTCCTTCCTTCCCTTCGGCCTCCATCCGGCAAACTTCAAAATCGACTGACCCCAAAACCGGAAGTCAGTCGACTCGACTGACATCTAGCTATTGTGCACACTGTGAACAAGGTCGTTGTGGCATAAACCTAAGGTTGCGTATGCCTTCGTTGGACCACCTCTAAGGCTGCCCAGCTCACCATCAGCTTCCTCCATAGATAATTTCATATACTAGGAGGATGGTATCACAGATCATGCACTGACGTATGAAGGCACTTTGATTCAAAGAATTATATCATTGAGAAGTGGCCACGAGCAAGTAGGGGAGAGGGCTGGCCAACAGGGTGAGGGATTTTTTTGCTGAGAAGTGCCCGTGACCTCTCATATTCGAGGCGCAACTGACGCCGCTTCTAATTTTTGAGGAGTTAAACTGGTTTGAGGGTTGTGCTCTCCATAGTAAAGAAAAAGGCTGCCCTCCCAGTGACACTTGTCCATACGGGCCAAGATTCGTTTTGAGCTTAAGCTTATCTGAAGACTGAGGGCCACCAACAAACGACAACAAAAGAGAAAATTGGAGGACAAACTACTAGTTGAGACTTTACACGCTTGGATGTGAGGACAAAGTACCAATTGGCACTTCACACATTCTAGAAATATCTATTTTGTTACACCCCAAACTTCATAGTCCTAAACTCCATATATCTTATGAAGTTACTAGCATCCATACCCAAGTATAGAAACACATTGGTGATACCTACCATGGAAAATGGTATATACAAACACATTATAAGATATCTGGGAAATGATGTAAAAATGTATTTGGTTGTTCATATTTACGTCGAAACCCATGTAATGAATGTTTTTTTTTCCTAAATACCACAAAGTAAAAAAGATGTAGATAATTTTTGGAATAAATTATAGGTGTAACTCACACTAGAATTGTATTTATAATGATAAATATGGGAACTATATGAAAACAATGTACCTTAGAGTTTTTTTCGCCATTAATGCTTTTAGCTATATAGAAAAATAGTGGTCCATATGATATGTTGAATAATGTACAAAGAAAAACGATAACATACATAAACAACTAGTTTAGTAATAGCAAGATAAAGAAGTTTAGTATAAATAAACAGAAGAGAAAAAGTTTTTGGAATCGTGTTCACCTGAACCCACTGGGTAAGCCATTGAAATTTCCAACTGTAAGGTTATGCTCCGATTTCGCATAAAATCCGTAGAATTTGTATTTAAGGCCCCAAGTTCATTATATTTATGTAGTTTAGCACTCGGGCTTACTGTATTTTGCGATTAAGCAAGCTTCGGCTCAGGCATGCCCTTTGTCCTTCGGCCTTGGCCTAAGGCGGTCGACATACATAAATGACAATGCTCACAACACACTCCAGAATGCGGCCTGGCAGCACCTGGCGGCCCTCGGCTCCTCGTTGCCTCTCTTGGTCACGTCTTCTTGTGGCGCGGTTTTCTCAGGCGACCCATGACCATTACTTCACAGCAGCGGCAGTTTCTAGTGACATCCACACATGCTCGGGGAGAAGCACAGGTAGGGAACGTCGTCTCTTTGGCGATGTTGCATTTTTAGCTCTTAAAATTTTATGTCAATCCTATATAAGTTCCTAAGAATTACTGCTCAATCCCAAGGTTAAGAAATTTATTCTTGGTCAATTGCGTTCATACTTTTACTTACATCTATATTTAGCCCATTTTTTGTTGAGTTCAAAATCCAGAAATGTGTGGATGGTATTACTTGACATGGTCAATGTGTTTGCTAATTTAGCAATTTTATAACACTCTCGGGAGAGGCGAAGACATGAGCAAAAGAACTTTGCGCCCTGCAACATGCACGCCATCCATGTATGCAATGTGAAATCGCTAACACATCAGTGGTACACCATCTGCAACTTCGTCATGAAGTTTTATGGTGCGATGACCAAGTGGAGACAAGGTGGCTATTGGGCTCGTCAACCATCAAGATCACAAGTGTTGTTTGTTGTTATTCTTATTCTACATGTTGGTTAATTCATTCATTCACTCAGTGTTGCTCTATACGTTGTATAGCTTGCACGTGTTACCATTGTCTACTATAGGACCAAGGACAGATCATTCACGCACACTAGTAGAAAACAGGGCTTTGGTCCAGGCCTGGCCAGCCCATTAGTCCCGGTGTCGTTCCCAGCACGAACACATTAAGGGGTGATCGTCGAACCATGCTTATATTCATTTCATTATAATTGACAGATTTCATTATGGGACGACATAATACCTGACAAAGACCAGGCAAATGTGCAAGTGGAGGTGAAGAGCAAGTATCCCCTAACTGACCAGGTAAAAGCTCCACTCTTTGTCCATTTTGTTACATGTCCTGGATTCCTCTTTGACACGATTCGTCTCCTGTCATCAGGGGACCAGTCTCCGGGGCAAGAAAGTTCAGCTTGTTCTCCACTGGCACATCATGCCAAACGCCGGCGCAATGATCCGAGGCAAGATGCCTCTCTCGGAGTTCACTCTCCCAGACACCTATACTTCCTGAAAACGAAGCTGTGCTCCTCTGCTCCGTCTGAACTATAGGAGGCTCACAGTTGTAGATCTATAAGAAGAATCCTCTAGTGAATACGAAGCGTCTTTGCTGCACTCGGGACAGTGTTTGTTAATTCCTGATTTGTTGTTGGTTCACAGTGTGGATATATATAGCTTATTATTGATCAAGCAGTGAATATCACTTGGGTCGGACATCGTTGCGGCGTAGAGGTGTGTGTTGGAGGTGTCGCGCCTGCTGCAGCACTGCAGGTGCAGCGTGCCTGGGGGGTTATCAGCGGGCTCATGTCAGGTAGGCAGGTATGCAGTGGATTCTGGGCAAATCTACGAGAGAGCAAGGATACAGCGAAATTCAGAGATCTGGTTATCTGCCTGACACTGACTTGAGAGATCTGATGAAATGAAATTGGCCAGTGGTCGGTGGCCTGCCTAGTTTCTTGATGCCACAGTGGTAAGTCAAGTGAACCGAAAGATGCAACATTCAGTGTTTTATTACTCGCATCTCTCCATTCTGACAGGCGAAAAGATTGCACGAATCCACTTGTATCTCAGTTCACAGCGTCAAAGGCTATTTTTTTTGTGACCAAAGAAAGTGCCATTTCCTCTAGCCACGGCTGCAACTGCAAAGATCCCCATGATCAGGACGGCCTGGACAACCATGATCACCATCGGCTTGGCTCTGCTCTTCATGGTTGCTAGGAGCAACTAGTCTCTAATTTGAATGTGCGTCAAGCAGTTGTCCCTTCCACAGTAGTGCAACCAGTCGTCTGTTCTTCTCTTCATCTTTCCTTTGCAGATAAGAGTCGTTGCTCTTTAACTCATGGTGTACAGGGTTTCTCACAACTCCTCTGCATGAGCGCTCCCTTGTGTATCCTCTCAGCGGGGAGAGAACGCGCCTGGCGACACTTGGAGAACAATGCAACTGCCGCGCCTAGGAAGAAAACTCTAGAAGCAGGGACGTGTCCTTAACAAGCTCGAGTATTGACACACACCAGAGCATTAACAGTGCATTGCCATGCAGTTTATTTTTTCTTCCAAAAAGCCATGTACTCCCTAGATAAGCTTTTTCGGACGAAGGAAGTAACATTAACTTGAACTCGATTCACACGACACGACGCGTGCATGGTAGCGATGCTATTTTTCAATGGATATACTAAGCCTAGTTCATAATAAATTATATGAGGCAGCCAATGATGAGCCCAATTATGTCACACATGGGAAATGGTTAGATGTAAGTCGCCTGGTTTTTGAATTTGGGTCAGTTGACCGTTTTGGGACGTCGGATGCAAATCCAACGGCGGGGGACTCCTTCTTCTTCCTCAAGCTCATCTCCTTCCTTCCTTCGAACCGTCCGCGGCCGTTGGCGCTCCCGTGTAGCATCGTCGCACCGCCACCCCCCCCCCCCCCTAAACGGTCCACCACGTGATGCCGCTCCCACGGCCACCCTCATAGCACTGACGTCAATGGAGAGTTTCCCGGCGAAGTTTGAAACACCGCCCCACCACGCCGTTTCTTCCGCCCAACCCCACCCTAGATGAACGATGGGGTAGCCCTCCTACGGGCCTCCTCCCTCCTTCCCTTGGACTACATTCGGCAACTCAAAAATGCGTGACCAACACGGAAGTCCGTAGAATCGACTGACATGTAGCTATTGTGCACATGTGAAACAAGGTCGTTGTGGCATAAACCTAAGGTTGCGTATGCCTTCGTTGGACCACCTCTAAGGCTGCCCAGCTCACCATCAGCTTCCTCCATAGATAATTTCATATACTAGGAGGATGGTATCACAGATCATGCACTGACGTATGAAGGCACTTTGATTCAAAGAATTATATCATTGAGAAGTGGCCACGAGCAAGTAGGGGAGAGGGCTGGCCAACAGGGTGAGGGATTTTTTTGCTGAGAAGTGCCCGTGACCTCCGCTTCAAGTTTTGAGGAGTTAAACTGGTTTGAGGGTTGTGTCATCCATAGTAAATAAAAGGCTGCCCTCCCAATGACACTTGTCCGATACGGGCCAATATCTTTTGAGTCTTAGCTTATCTGAGACTGAGGGCCACCAACAAACGACAACAAAAGAGAAAACTTGGAGGACAAACTACTAGTTGAGACTTTACACGCTTGGATGTGAGGACAAAGTACCAATTGGCACTTCACACATTCTAGAAATATCTATTTTGTTACACCCCAAACTTCATAGTCCTAAACTCCATATATCTTATGAAGTTACTAGCATCCATACCCAAGTATAGAAACACATTGGTGATACCTACCATGGAAAATGGTATATACAAACACATTATAAGATATCTGGGAAATGATGTAAAAATGTATTTGGTTGTTCATATTTACGTCGAAACCCATGTAATGAATGTTTTTTTTTCCTAAATACCACAAAGTAAAAAAGATGTAGATAATTTTTGGAATAAATTATAGGTGTAACTCACACTAGAATTGTATTTATAATGATAAATATGGGAACTATATGAAAACAATGTACCTTAGAGTTTTTTTCGCCATTAATGCTTTTAGCTATATAGAAAAATAGTGGTCCATATGATATGTTGAATAATGTACAAAGAAAAACGATAACATACATAAACAACTAGTTTAGTAATAGCAAGATAAAGAAGTTTAGTATAAATAAACAGAAGAGAAAAAGTTTTTGGAATCGTGTTCACCTGAACCCACTGGGTAAGCCATTGAAATTTCCAACTGTAAGGTTATGCTCCGATTTCGCATAAAATCCGTAGAATTTGTATTTAAGGCCCCAAGTTCATTATATTTATGTAGTTTAGCACTCGGGCTTACTGTATTTTGCGATTAAGCAAGCTTCGGCTCAGGCATGCCCTTTGTCCTTCGGCCTTGGCCTAAGGCGGTCGACATACATAAATGACAATGCTCACAACACACTCCAGAATGCGGCCTGGCAGCACCTGGCGGCCCTCGGCTCCTCGTTGCCTCTCTTGGTCACGTCTTCTTGTGGCGCGGTTTTCTCAGGCGACCCATGACCATTACTTCACAGCAGCGGCAGTTTCTAGTGACATCCACACATGCTCGGGGAGAAGCACAGGTAGGGAACGTCGTCTCTTTGGCGATGTTGCATTTTTAGCTCTTAAAATTTTATGTCAATCCTATATAAGTTCCTAAGAATTACTGCTCAATCCCAAGGTTAAGAAATTTATTCTTGGTCAATTGCGTTCATACTTTTACTTACATCTATATTTAGCCCATTTTTTGTTGAGTTCAAAATCCAGAAATGTGTGGATGGTATTACTTGACATGGTCAATGTGTTTGCTAATTTAGCAATTTTATAACACTCTCGGGAGAGGCGAAGACATGAGCAAAAGAACTTTGCGCCCTGCAACATGCACGCCATCCATGTATGCAATGTGAAATCGCTAACACATCAGTGGTACACCATCTGCAACTTCGTCATGAAGTTTTATGGTGCGATGACCAAGTGGAGACAAGGTGGCTATTGGGCTCGTCAACCATCAAGATCACAAGTGTTGTTTGTTGTTATTCTTATTCTACATGTTGGTTAATTCATTCATTCACTCAGTGTTGCTCTATACGTTGTATAGCTTGCACGTGTTACCATTGTCTACTATAGGACCAAGGACAGATCATTCACGCACACTAGTAGAAAACAGGGCTTTGGTCCAGGCCTGGCCAGCCCATTAGTCCCGGTTCAGTGACGAACCGGGACCCATGGGGGCATACGTCCCGGTTCGTGCGCCCAGGGGGCCGGCCGGGCCTCGTGGGGCATTGGTCCCGGTTCGTCTCGACCCTTTGGTCCCGGCTCCAGACACGAAACGGGACCAATGGGCCTCGCTCCTGGCCCACATCCATTGGTCCCGGTTCATGGCTGGAACCGGGACCAAAGGACCGGGACCAAAGGAGGTCCTTTAGTTCCGGTTCCAGCCACCAACCGGGACCAATGAGGTGCCTATATATACCCCCGCAAGCAGAGCACTCCACTGCTCTGTTTTTTCTGGCCGGCTAGGGGAGGGCTTTGTGGTGCTCTAGCTCACCTCCTATGCACATGAGGTGTTCGATGAAATGCCCGAGCCACACTACTTAAGCTTTCTTCTCTCCAAGCTCGACCTCCAAGCTCCATTTTCCTCAAGATTTGTTTAGGTTTAGCGGTCCGTCACGTCCCGTCCCCGTCTTCACCGCCGTCGATCGCCCGCGCCGATCTCGTCGCCGGCACCACCGTGGTGAGCCTGTTGTTCTTATCTTCTTTCTAAAAGAGAAAAATTCTTACTTGTATGATTTAGATAGATACTTGTATAACTATATATAATGCATGCAGATGAACCGTCAATGGATGTACGGTGACAGACGCACCTCCGAGTACATTAAGGGCGTGCATAATTTTCTCGAAGTGGCTGAGGCAAACAAGCAGAATGGTTTTATGTGTTGTTCATGCCCTATATGTGGGAATACAAAGTCTTACTCTGACCGAAAAATCCTTAACACCCACCTGCTTTATAAGGGTTTCATGCCACACTATAATGTTTGGACCAAGCACGGAGAAAGAGGGGTTATGATGGAAGACAGCGAAGAAGAAGAGGATGATGAAAACTATGTGCCCCCTGAATACGGTGATCCTGCAACGGGGGAAGCTGAAGATCAAGAGGAACCAGACGATGTGCCCGATGATAATCTCCGCCGGGT
This sequence comes from Thinopyrum elongatum, assembly GCA_011799875.1. Lineage (NCBI taxonomy): Eukaryota > Viridiplantae > Streptophyta > Magnoliopsida > Poales > Poaceae > Thinopyrum > Thinopyrum elongatum. Next base: position 65,487,409 of record CM022299.1, read on the forward strand.
CATTGTTGATGCAAAGAGACAGTGCGAAAGTGAAAAGGAGAAGCTGAAGTTCGATCGCATGTTAGAGGATCACCAAAAAGGGTTGTACCCCAATTGCGAAGATGGCAACACAAAGCTCGATACCGTACTGGAATTGCTGCAGTGGAAGGCAGAGAATGCTGTTCCTGACAAAGGATTTGAGAAGCTACTGAAAATATTGAAGAAGAAGCTTCCAAAGGATAACGAATTGCCCGACAGTACGTACGCAGCAAAGAAGGTCGTATGGCCTCTAGGATTGGAGGTGCAGAAGATACATGCATGCCCTAATGACTGCATCCTATACCGCGGTGCGTACGAGGATTTGAACGCATGCTCGGTATGCGGTGCATTGCGGTATAAGATCAGACGAGATGACCCTGGTGATGTTGACGACGAGCCCCCCAGGAAGAGGATTCCTGCGAAGGTGATGTGGTATGCTCCTATAATACCACGGTTGAAACGTCTGTTCAGAAACAAAGAGCATGCCAAGTTGATGCGATGGCACAGAGAGGACCGTAAGAAAGACGGGAAGTTGAGAGCACCCGCTGACGGGTCGCAGTGGAGAAAAATCGAGAGAAAGTACTGGGAGGAGTTTGCAGGTGACGCAAGGAACATATGGTTTGGTTTAAGCCCGGATGGCATTAATCCTTTTGGGGAGCAGAGCAGCAATCACAGTACCTGGCCTGTGACTCTATGTATCTATAACCTTCCTCCTTGGCTGTGCATGAAGTAGAAGTTCATTATGATGCCAGTACTCATCCAAGGCCCTAAGCAACCCGGCAACGACATTGATGTGTACCTAAGGCCATTAGTTGAAGAACTTTTATAGCTATGGAATGGAAACGGTGTACGTGTGTGGGATGAGCACAGACAGGAGGAATTTGACCTACATGCGTTGCTGTTTGTAACCATCAATGATTGGCCTGCTCTCAGTAACCTTTCAGGACAGACAAACAAGGGATACCACGCATGCACGCACTGTTTAGCTGACACCGAAAGTATATACCTGGACAAATGCAGGAAGAATGTGTACCTGGGGCATCATCGATTTCTTCCGACCAACCATCAATGTCGAAACAAAGGTAAGCATTTCAAAGGCGAGGTAGGTCACCGGAAGAAGCCCGCCATGCGTACCGGTGATCACGTACTTGCTATGGTCAATGATTTACACGTAATCTTTGGAAAGGGTCCCGGCGGACTATCTGTTCCGAATGACGCTGAGGGTCGCGCACCCATGTGGAAGAAGAAATCTACATTTTGGGACCTACCATACTGGAAAGACCTAGAGGTCCGCTCTTCAATCGACGTGATGCACGTGACAAATAACCTTTGCGCGAACCTGCTAGGCTTCTTGGGCGTGTATGGGAAGACAAAAGATACACCGGAGGCACGGGAAGACCTGCAACGTTTGCACGAAAAAGACGGCATGCCTCCAAAGCTGTATGAAGGTCCTGCCAGCTACGCTCTTACCAAAGAAGAGAAGGAAATCTTCTTTGAATGCCTGCTCAGTATGAAGGTCCCGTCTGGCTTCTCGTCAAATATAAAGGGAATAATAAATATCCCAGAGAAAAAGTTCCAGAACCTAAAGTCTCATGACTGCCACGTGATTATGACGCAACTGCTTCCGGTTGCATTGAGGGGGCTTCTACCGGAAAACGTTCGATTAGCCATTGTGAAGCTATGTGCATTCCTCAATGCAATCTCTCAAAAGGTGATCGATCCACAAATCCTACCAAGGCTAAGGAGTGATGTGGCGCAATGTCTTGTCAGTTTCGAGCTGCTGTTCCCACCATCCTTCTTCAATATCATGACGCACGTCCTAGTTCATCTAGTCGACGAGATTGTCATTCTGGGCCCTGTATTTCTACACAATATGTTCCCCTTTGAGAGGTTCATGGGAGTCCTAAAGAAATATGTCCGTAACCGCGCTAGGCCAGAAGGAAGCATCTCCATGGGCCATCAAATAGAGGATGTCATTGGGTTTTGTTGTAACACCCCCTTGTAATAAGCTCTGTGACACCATGTTAATCTTGCCAAGTCAAATCATTTGCAGTGTTTAAACAAAGTGGTTAACCAAAGCAAGTCAACTCCAATCTGAAAATCAACTAAAAATTCAAAAGCGAAATATGAAGTTGATCAAACACTGTTGGGAAAATGTTCATTAAATGGCAAATAATCCAGAAACATTCGTAAACTCACCATCAATAAAGTTGGAGTTAGACAAATGACTCAAACAAGATGAAACAGCACCAAAACAGCCATTTTAAATCCATTTAAAATTATGTCAAATTCAAATGAATTCCAAAACTGTCCAAACCACTTTTTGGTGAGAGCTAAAATTGCACTGTAATATTTAGACCAAGTTCCATATTTTACAAAAGTGCAATAGTGGCCTAACCATTTCCAAAAACAGACAAGAATTGATAAACAGAAAAAGAAAAAGGAAGAACTACTGTGGACTAGGCCTAAGTGCACAGTGCACCTAGACCCAGCCAACCAGCCCAGCCGGCCCGCTTCTCTCTCCTCCCTCCTTCTCTCTATCGCCGTGTCGGCGCGCGCCTGGTCACGCCGCCGAACACCGCCCGAACGCCGACACCTCGGCACTCCACCGACGCCCGCGGCTCGACGGGGACGATAAGGCCGAGGCCAGTACCTCCCCCCTGCCCTCCTCGACCACTCCTCCCCTCTTCCCTCGTTTTCCTCCCTCAGATCCCATCACGGCCGAGCGCCTCCGCCGCCGTGCTTCGCCGTTTGCCGCGGCCACCGTGGATCTCCCGCTCCGCCTCGATGTCGTAGACGCGCGCCGCCGACTGCCTCATTGACTGGAGCCAGCAGCAGGAGCTCGGAGGCATCGCAGCGCCGGAATTCCTCCATCGCCATCTCCGGTCGCCGCCGCTCGTCTTCGTTCTCGGCGACGCCACTGCAGCTCCTAACCTGTCGCCAGGCCACCATGTGCCTCCGCTGTGAGCCCCCTCCCTTCTCCTTACCTCTGTTCGTCCCCGTGCGCGCGCTAGCTGCTTATTCCTCGACGCCCGAACGCGCCGCCGCTCGCGCACGTCACCGGCGTGTCTCCGGTGAGCTTTTGGTCAAGGGCAAATGCCCGTTGCATTCCCCGCTTCGAGTAGATGCCGTAGCCGCCTCGCGTTATTGGATTTGCACGCCGCAGCCGTGTTTCCGACGAGACCCGAGTTCCGGCCACCGCCTCGAGCTCGTTTCCGGCGAGCTCAGGCCGTTTCAATCGCTTCCGCAGGTACCGTTCGACGCGGCGTCGTCTCCGCGTTCGAACGCAACCAGCCGCGACCATTTTGGTGGTCTGTGGACGATTTCCGGCGGCCACCCGTGTCTCCGCCGTGTTTTGGGCTCGCCGGCGTTCAGGCGCCGGTCGGCCGACGTGGCCAGGGTGGCCCCCGCCTATGAGCCACTGACTGTGGGGCCCCGCGAACCTTTTGACCCCGTTGACCTGAGTCAACGTGCTGACGTGGCGGCCCCGTGTCACTGACACGCGGGCCCCACCGCCCAGTTAATTAAACTAATAATGATTAATTAAATAAAAACTAATTAATTTAGTCTAATGTCTCACTGACATGTGGGGCCCACACCCCTAATTAACCCAGTTAATTAAATTAATTCACTGTTAGCTTAAACAGAGACTGACATGTGCGTCCCACTGGACCCACCTGTCAGATTTGACTCTGGACAGCCGCTGTTGACTCGCTGATGTCAGCATGGCATCATGCTGACGTCATAATTCAATTTTGCTAATAAAAATAATTCCAGAAAATCATTTAAACTTTGAAAATTAATAACTTTTAAACCGTAGCTCGGATCAAAAAAGTCAAAACATGAAAGTTGCTCAGAACGACGAGACGAGTCTGATCGTGCCGTCTGTTTCTTTGCCGGAACCCCCTAAGTAGAAGAACTCGTAACTCCGGACCCGAATCCGGCAGATGAATAGTGCACACACATCGGTTAATAAATCCCCGGTTAATTCTAAAAATAACTACTGTGACTTAGAGGCATATTTAGGCAACCCTGCACTGCATCATAGCATCGCATGCACTGTGTTGCATCTGTTTGCATTATATTTACTTGTTTCCTCCCCCTCTTCTCTTTCGGTAGACCCCGACGTTGCCGTAGCTCCTGAGGCAGACGCCGCTCCGGAGTACGACTACGTCCCCGACGACCCTGCCCTTGCCGTCGAGCAGACAGGCAAGCACCCCCATTTTGAGCATTCCTATATCACCTATTCTCTTCCCTCTTATGCTTGCATTAGATGTTACTGCTGATGTTACCATCCTATATCTGTTGCATAGCCTGTTTAATTGTAGCCTACTGTTGATACCTGCCTGTTATCCTAAACTGTTTAGATAGGATGGGTAGAGCCTGATCAGAGACCCACTTGTCCCGACTGCCCCGCTGGACTCTCAGAAGACCCGAGCAACGGGACTGAAGATTAGAACCTGGCACCGCACGTCACTTCCCCTAAGATGCTCGACACTACTGGGTTACTATCGAGTGCCGAGGTTGATACCTCGTCAACACTTCTGATGACAACCTCGTAGGTTAGTTAATCGGTCGTGGTAAGCGAGGGTGATTCCTCCTACACCACCCCCGATAACGACGCCATCGCGCAACCTCTCAAGTGTGGACCTCGAGGGTGATTCCTCCTTCGTTCACCTTGATGATAACATCGAGCGGGAATTCCATCGAGGGTGATTCCTCATGGTTCCCTTCGGTGTCAGACACACAGTTACCTTGGATATTATGACTTGACTATGAACCATGATACTAAAGACGGGTCGGCCCTGAGGGGTACCCGCGTGAGCATGAATGCGAAGTGCTGTGGAGTCGGGTTGACCTGAGAGGTGCCCGCAAGATAACTACGAGGCGTGGCCGGGCATTCTTAGCCCTTGCCGCAAGTCCTCGAGACGGGGCGACGGGGTCACATCGATCGTGAGTCTCTGCTCGTTTCCGCGCGCTCCTAATCCACTACGGTTTGGATATTTGATCCGAGGGGCCTCTGGCCTGATAGCACTAACCATCACGTGAGCATAGTATGGGCGTTCTGCGTCGTATACTTCAGCCGAAGCTTAATAGACGTCAGCAACTGAGCGGCACACGCTGGGTTGGACTGGGAACGCAACCGCGCTTGTATAAGGGGTTGCTAGGTCTGCTCACCGGCGGTGTATGCAACGTGCAGGAGCGTCCGGGGCGATGGCCCAAGACCCCTGGGGGCATAGGTTAGTCCGGCGTGCTGACCTCTCTGTTAAGTATTTGGTCGGGTTGCGGCGTGTTACTTAGCCGAGGCCGGGCATGACCCAGAAAAGTGTGTCCGGCCAGAGTTAAGCGAGCGTGGTGGGTAAGTTGGTGCACCCCTGCAGGGAAGAAACTTCTATCGATAGCCTGTCCTACGGTAACGGACACTCGGAGTTGTATCCCGATCGGTACAACTAGAACATGACATGAGATGAGAACTGGATAGTACGGCTCTGGGATTGCTTTCTCGCAGGGAGTCGAGAAAGAATCCCCGACCGAGGTTGATGACATTACTGCTATACTTTACATTATGTTGGTCTGCTCTCTTCTAATGCTGCGAGACCGTTGAAGAGGTTGAAGATGCTAGTCTTCGATAGTACTAGGCTTTCCCCCTCTATTCTGGCATTTCTGCAGCCCAATCCACATATACAGCCCCCTTTGAAAATGTTGCATATGTAGTGTAGATCCTTGCTTGCTGAGTACTTCGGATGAGTACTCACGTTTGCTTTATTTTCCTTTTCCCCCCCTTTTACCCCTTTGTCGCAACCAGACGACGGAGCCCCGGAGCCAGATGTCCCCGTCGATGACCACTACTACTACCAGCCCGGAGAGTACTACTACTATGAGGAGCCGTCTGACGACCAGGAGTAGGATCGGAGGGTCCAGGGCAGGAGGCCCACGCCTTTTCGATCGTAGCTTTTATTTTTACCCCGCCTCTATGAAGGCTTATTCCTCTGTTATGTAATATATCTGTACCCAGATATCTGACGCTTCTGCTGACACTTGTATACCATCGAGCTATGTATTCGAGCCCTCGAGGCCCTGGCTTGTAATATTTAGCTTGTATGAATTTATTTATGTTTTAGAGTTGTGTTGTGATATCTTCAAGTGAGTCCTTAGGCTTGATCGTGTGCATTTGCGTGTATGATTAGCGCACGATTAAGCCGGGGGTCGTCACAGGTTGGTATCAGAGCCGACTGCCTCTAGGAGTTCCCCTTTCCAACTCTTTGGCCGAAGTTGAGTCTAGTGGTCAAAAACTGATTTACTAACTTGGCTGTGTGACTTACGGGCCCACCACGCCAACTGAGTGGTATTAGGATCTTTTATTCCTCGTCTTTACTCTGGGACTTTGATCTCTCTTCTATTCGGGTTTAATAAAATTTACTAACACCGACACTTAGGATCCCGATAATTCTATCCACCCGGAGAGCTGGATTCAGTGTGATTTCCCTGTCTTTGATCTGATTAGTCTGATAATCATTTCCTTTCCATTGTTTTGTCTAATCTTTCCATTCGAGATCTGTTATATTTCTCGTCGTCGAATGACAATCCTGAATCTTCTTATTTCAGATGGACCGTCTGTTTCCACCTCGCCCTGCGACACAGCTTGTGCTTCGCACCTGTGCTCGAGACGTCCCTGGGTTTCCAGCTGTTCTGATCGCCCTCTTGATCAGGCTGGGATACCGCTGGTGCCCCGAGTACATGGTCTACGAGGTTTATCGTGAGTTCAACCAGGAGCAATACTACGCTGATGTTCGCATCTACGATCAGCAGGATGACTCAGACACTGAGCTACACCGTTTTCACGGTATCGGCGCGACGATTGAGATGGCAGTCCATGATGCCGCCTACTCTGCTGTCGCATGTCTTCGAGGACAGTTCAGTGCTGACTTGGATGCCTCCGAGTATCGTTATATTCCGTATGCCCCTGCTGGAGATGATTCTGGATTCTACACAGCTGTCTGTGCCCCTTACGAGCCTCGACGCTACGATCAGCGAGTTCTGATTCATTGTACTCAGGCTCTGGATCGCACGGTTCGCGCTCTTGCTGTCGAGTTATTCGCCACTCGAGCACGACTCTACGAGGCTATGACGCAGTTGTTACCAGCTGTTCGTGCAGGGATACACCCGGAGCACATTCTTTACCCGAGCAGGACCGAGATGCCATCGGGGATCGATTGGCCTGCTATGGGAGGTCACACGCCTGCACGTGGACCTCTTCTTACAGTTCGAAACCGGGTTCTGCATCAGAGTGCACATGGAGCGCAGGATCCTTCAGTGACGAACGTCCGTCGTCCGCACTTGCAGCTACCCCGTTTCAGTGGTTTTCTCCGACGTTGATGTAGCCTTTGCTATGTCTCGTTGTGTACTTCCTTACCGCGAGCCTGCGCGCCGCCTAGCATGTCTAGTTTTTGAATTTGCGCCGTTATGCTGCCCGAATGTAACCGACGCTGTATGGTTCTGTATGACTTAATGACTACTATTAAGCATCTGCTGTACTAGTTAAATTCCGTCACGTTACATCATGCATGTCGTTAAACACTCGCATTGGCTTCTGCTAAACTACCCCTATCGATTTAGGAGGATGGCTGACAACAATCCACCACCACCGCCGCCACCTGACTATATGGCTGCGATGATGCAACAGTTCGAACTCAACCGCCAATTTATGACGGGAATTATGCAGCAATTCCCCCGTCCCAATGCCGACCAGCCGCTACCTTCCATCACCCGCCAATTTATGACGGGAATTATGCAGCAATTCCCCCGTCCCAATGCCGACCAGCCGCTACCTTCCATCACCTTGCCAGAATTTATGCGGCTCAACCCGTCGTTCTTCCGCAACACCGTCAATCCATTGGATGCCGATGATTGGCTCCGTGAGATCTCTCATGAGATGGAGTCTGCTGGTGTCGCCCAGGTCAACTATGTCACATTTGCGACATACCTTCTGAAGGGACCCGCATCACAATGGTGGGCTACTCACCGACAGACTCTACCACCTGGTACCGTCGTCACCTGGGCAGAATCAAGGTTGCTTTCCGTGCCCGCTACATTCCTCAAGCTGTCATAGCTCGGAAGAAGGCCGAGTTCCGCAACCTCGTACAAGGCAACAAGTCTGTGGAAGTATATCAGCGCGAGTTTCTGGACTTGTCTCGCTACGCTGAAGAGGACGTTCCCACTGATGAACGAAGGCAGGAGAAATTCCGCGAAGGGCTGCATCATGACATTCAGTTAGCCCTGCTTGTTCAAGACTCCCTGATTTCGCCACCTTGGTGAATAAGGCTATTATGGTCGAGACTGGATTGAAGAAGCACAAGGAAGCTACACGACGCACTCGTGAGACGGGCTCATCTTCGGGCTCGTCCTCCCAGAAGCGCCGTATCTGGATCCCTCAGAGTATGTATCGTCCAGCAGCACCAGTGCACAGGCCTTCCTATGCTGCACCATGTCTGCCTCCTCCACCACCAAGACAGCCTCTGCAAGCTCCAGTGCACAGGCCTTCCTATACGGCACCACGTCCTGACAATGGACTATGCTTCAAGTGTGGCCAGCCAGGTCACCGCGCCAGAGATTGCTCTCAGAGTCAGAATTAGTTGGCCCTTCTCTCTGCTGGCCGTGGAATTGGCCGTGGTATTCCTCAGCAGCGCAACTATAATGCCAGACCTTCTTATGGTCGTGGGCAGGCCTTCCATGTCAACATGAATGAAGACCCCGAACAACCAGCAACCATGATGGGTACACTTCTTGTTAATTCAGTTCCTGCAACTGTTTTATTTGATTCAGGAGCATCGCATTCATTCATGTCAGAACATTTTGCACTCTTGCATGACGTTAAGTGTGAAACACTACACCATCTGTTAGTTGTAAACACTCCCGCGGGTCAGTGCCAAGCCACCATATTCAGCCCCGACGTCACTATTGTGATCGAAGAGAGAAAGTTTCAGGCCTTCCCCATAATTCCAACATTGACCTTATTCTGGGAATGGATTGGTTGAAGGCTCATTACGCCTCAATCAATTGCGCCACTAAGGTTGTACACCTCCTTCATCCATCAGATGAGTTAGTGAATTATCAAGCTCATATCACTCAGAACGCCGAGGCTCAGATTTATGCCTTGAACGCGTTGAATGCTTCTCCGCTTGAGGGGATCGAGAACATCCCAGTTGTCTGTGACTTCCCGGATGTTTTTCCAGAAGAACTTCCAGGAATACCCCCTGCTAGAGCTGTCGAGTTTGTCATTGACTTGAAGCCTGGCACCACTCCCATTGCGAAGCGTCCCTACAAGATGCCTCCGCACCATCTTATCGAGCTCAAGGAAGAAATTGATAAATCCTTAAGGAAGGGTTTCATTCGACCCAGTTCCTCTGCCTGGGGAGCACCATCTCTCTTTGTCAAGAAGAAAGATGGTACGAATAGGTTGGTCCAAGATTACCGTCCTATCAACCAGGCAACCATTCAGAATAAATATCCACTTCCCCGGATCAATGACTTATACGATCAACTCGCTGGATCTTCGGTGTTCTCTAAACTCGACTTGAGGTTGGGTTATCACCAGATCCATGTCCGTGAAGAGGATATTCCAAAGACCGCATTCGTTACTCGATATGGCTCCTATGAATACACTGCCATGTCATTTGGCCTGACGAATGCTCAAGCTACGTTCTCCCGTCTGATGAATTACATATTCATGGACTACCTCGACAAGTTCGTCATGGTATATCTGGACGATATCCTAGTATATTCGAAGAATAAGGAAGAACATGCCGAGCATCTTCGCCTTGTTCTGGAGAGGCTTCGAGAGCACAAGTTATATGCCAAGTACTCCAAATGTGAATTCTGTCTTTCCGAAGTGACCTACCTTGGACATGTGATTTCCAAGGACGGTATTGCCGTTAACCCGGAGCGTGTTCAGGCTATCCTTGACTGGACTCCTCCGAAGAATGCCAAGCAAGTCCGAAGCTTCCTCGGTCTAGCTAGTTATTGCCGATGATTCGTCGAGAACTTCTCCAAGATCGCCAAGCCCTTGACTAATCTGCTCCACAAAGGCGTTAAGTTTGAGTGGACAGACAAATGTCAGGAAAGTTTCCAGACCCTCAAGGACAAGCTTACCTCTGCTCCATTGCTTGCTCCTCCTGATTCTCGCAAGGACTTTGTCATATACTGCGACGCCTCTCGTCAGGTATTAGGCTGTGTCCTAATGCAAGAACGAAGAGTGATTGCGTATGCTTCACGTCAATTGTGTCCGCATGAAGAAAATTATCCGGTGCATGATCTTGAACTTGCTGCAGTGATCTATGCATTAAAGTTATGGCGACATTACCTTCTGGGTAATCGGTGTGAGATTTATACCGATCACCAAAGTCTGAAGTATTTGTTCACTCAACCGGATCTTAATCTCCGTCAGCAGCGATGGTTAGAAACAATTACGAACTATGACTGCGGTATTTCTTATACCCCGGGCAAGGCTAATGTAATGGCCGATGCCCTGAGCCGCAAGTCATATTGCAACAACCTCATGGTTAGGCGAGTCAACCTCGTCTCTATGCAGAATTGAATCAGCTGAATCTGCGAATTGTTCCCCAAGGTTCCCTTAATAACCTTGTGGTACAGCCAGACCTTCAAAAGGCTGTTAAGGAAGCGCAAGCCAAAGATGCTGAGATTGACCTGATGAAGAAAGAGCTTCACCTTGAGAAGTACCGGGATTTCTCAGTTGCTGAAGATGGAACATTATATTTTCGAGACCGCATCGTAGTACCTCGTTTCGAGCTGATGACCGACAAGGTCATGAAGGAGGCTCATGATACACCGCTGTCTATCCATCATGGTAGCACTAAGATGTATCGCGATCTGCGACAGAGGTACTGGTGGTCTAGAATGAAGCAGGACATTGCTCGATATGTTGCCGAATGTGACGTATGTTGTCGCGTGAAGGCAGAACATCAGAAGCCTGCTGGAATTCTGCAACCGCTCCCTATTCCTCTATGGAAATGGGATAAAGTGCAGATGGATTTCATTACTGGTCTTCCCAAGTCTCAAAAAGGTCACGACGCTATTCTTGTCGTCGTCGATCAACTTTCCAAGGTTGCTCATTTCCTACCTATCAAGGAGACTATCACTGCTAGCCAGCTAGCAGAGCTGTATATCTCAAGAATCGTTTCACTTCACGGTATTCCGAAGGAGATCAGTTCAGACCGTGGTGGTCTTTTCATGTCCAAATTCTCGGAAAGTTTTCAAGAAGCTATGGGAACTCACATTACATGGAGTTCAGCTTATCATCCCCAATCCCAAGGCCAAGTTGAGCGCGTTAATCAAGTGCTTGAAGACATGCTCCGCTCTTGTGTTATATCCTTCGGTAAGAAATGGGAGGAATCTCTCCCGTATGCTGAGTTCTCTTATAACAACAGTTATCAAGCCAGCTTGAAAATGGCCCCCTTCGAAGTGCTTTATGGACGTAAGTGTCGAACCCCTCTGAACTGGTCAGAAACTGGGGAACGACCTCTCATGGGACCGGACATTATTCAACACGCTGAAGAACAAGTCAGAATTGTCCGAGAAAATCTCAAAGCAGCTCAGGACCGTCAGAGGAGCAATTATGATCGCAAGCGATGGGGTCTGACTTATCAACCGGGTGATCAAGCTTATCTGCGTGTCACTCCTATGAAGGGCACCCGTCGTTTCGGAATCAAGGGCAAGCTAGCTCCTCGCTATATTTGTCCCTTTCGCATTGTTGCCAGATGTGGACAGGTGGCTTATAAATTGGAGTTGCCGCCACAATTCTCTCATATTCATGATGTCTTCCACGTGTCGCAACTTCGCAAATGCTTCAAGGAATCTCCGCACCGTGCAGTGGATCACGAGATGCTTTAGTTGCAAGACGACTTATCTTATAAGGAGCATCCGATCCGCATCCTCGATGAAGCTGAACGTCGAACTCGTCAGAAGACGACCAAGTTCCTGAAAGTGCAGTGGTCGAATCACACTAAAGATGAAGCCACTTGGGAACGAGAGGATCATCTTCGGGAAGAATATCCCAGACTCTTTCCTTCTACCTCCTAAATTCTCGGGACGAGAATTTCTTTTAGAGGAGGAGAACTTGTAACACCCCCTTGTAATAAGCTCTGTGACACCATGTTAATCTTGCCAAGTCAAATCATTTGCAGTGTTTAAACAAAGTGGTTAACCAAAGCAAGTCAACTCCAATCTGAAAATCAACTAAAAATTCAAAAGTGAAATATGAAGTTGATCAAACACTGTTGGGAAAATGTTCATTAAATGGCAAATAATCCAGGAACATTCGTAAACTCACCATCAATAAAGTTGGAGTTAGACAAATGACTCAAACAAGATGAAACAGCACGAAAACAGCCATTTTAAATCCATTTAAAATCATGTCAAATTCAAATGAATTCCAAAACTGTCCAAACCACTTTTTGGTGAGAGCTAAAATTGCACTGTAATATTTAGACCAAGTTCCATATTTTACAAAAGTGCAATAGTGGCCTAACCATTTCCAAAAACAGAAAAGAAGTGATAAACAGAAAAAGAAAAAGGAAGAACTACGGTGGACTGGGCCTAAGTGCACAGTGCACCTAGACCCAGCCCACCAGCCCAGCCGGCCCGCTTCTCTCTCCTCCCTCCTTCTCTCTATCGCCGTGTCGGCGCGCGCCTGGTCACGCCGCCGAACACCGCCCGAACGCCGACACCTCGGCACTCCACTGACGCCCGCGGCTCGACGGGGACGATAAGGCCGAGGCCAGTACCTCCCCCCTGCCCTCCTCGACCACTCCTCCCCTCTTCCCTCGTTTTCCTCCCTCAGATCCCATCGCGGCCGAGTGCCTCCGCCGCCGTGCTTCGCCGTTTGCCGCGGCCACCGTGGATCTCCCGCTCCGCCTCGATGTCGTAGACGCGCGCCGCCGACTGCCTCGTTGACTGGAGCCAGCAGCAGGAGCTGGGAGGCATCGCAGCGCCGGAATTCCTCCATCGCCATCTCCGGTTGCCGCCGCTCGTCTTCGTTCCCGGCGACGCCACTGCTGCTCCTAACCTGTCGCCAGGCCACCGTGTGACTCCGCTGTGAGCCCCCCTCCCTTCTCCTTACCTCTGTTCGTCCCCGTGCACGCGCTAGCTGCTTATTCCTCGATGCCCGAACGCGCCGCCGCTCGCGCACGTCGCCGGCGTGTCTCCGGTGAGCTTTTGGTCAAGGGCAAATGCCCGTTGCATTCCCCGCTTCGAGTAGATGCCGTAGCCGCCTCGCGTTATTGGATTTGCACGCCGCACCCGTGTTTCCGACGAGACCCGAGTTCCGGCCACCGCCTCGAGCTCGTTTCCGGCGAGCTCAGGCCGTTTCAATCGCTTTCGCTGGTACCGTTCGACGCGGCGTCGTCTCCGCGTTCGAACGCAACCAGCCGCGACCATTTTGGTGGTCTGTGGACGATTTCCGCCGGCCACCCGTGTCTTCGCCGTGTTTTGGGCTCGCCGGTGTTCAGGCGCCGGTCGGCCGACGTGGCCAGGGTGGCCCCCGCCTATAAGCCACTGACTGTGGGGGCCCCGCGAACCTTTTGACCCCGTTGACCTGAGTCAACATGCTGATGTGGCGGCCCCGTGTCACTGACACGCGGGCCCCACCGCCCAGTTAATTAAACTAATAACGATTAATTAAATAAAAACTAATTAATTTAGTCTAATGTCTCACTGACATGTGGGGCCCACACCCCTAATTAACCCAGTTAATTAAATTAATTCACTGTTAGCTTAAACAGAGACTGACATGTGGGTCCCACTGGACCCACATGTCAGATTTGACTCTGGACAGCCGCTGTTGACTCGCTGATGTCAGCATGGCATCATGCTGATGTCATAATTCAATTTTGCTAATAAAAATAATTCCAGAAAATCATTTAAACTTTGAAAATTAATAACTTTTAAACCGTAGCTCGGATCGAAAAAGTCAAAACATGAAAGTTGCTCAGAACGACGAGACGAGTCTGATCGTGTCGTCTGTTTCTTTGCCGGAACCCCCTAAGTAGAAGAACTCATAACTCCGGACCTGAATCCGGCAGATGAATAGTGCACACACATCGGTTAATAAATCCCTGGTTAATTCTAAAAATAACTACTGTGACTTAGAGGCATATTTAGGCAACCCTGCACTGCATCATAGCATCGCACGCACTGTGTTGCATCTGTTTGCATTATATTTACTTGTTTCCTCCCCCTCTTCTCTTTCGGTAGACCCCGACTTTGCCGTAGCTCCTGAGGCAGACGCCGCTCCGGAGTACAACTACGTCCCCGACGACCCTGCCCTTGCCGTCGAGCAGACAGGCAAGCACCCCCATTTTGAGCATTCCTATATCACCTATTCTCTTCCCTCTTATGCTTGCATTAGATGTTACTGCTGATGTTACCATCCTATATCTGTTGCATAGCCTGTTTAATTGTAGCCTACTGTTGATACCTGCCTGTTATCCTAAACTGTTTAGATAGGATGGGTAGAGCCTGATCAGAGACCCACTTGTCCCGACTGCCCCGCTGGACTCTCAGAAGACCCGAGCAACGGGACTGAAGATTAAAACCTAGCACCACACGTCACTTCCCCTAAGATGCTCGACACTACTGGGTTACTATCGAGTGCCGAGGGTGATACCTCGTCAGCACTTCTGATGATAACCTCGTAGGTTAGTTAATCGGTCGTGGTAAGCGAGGGTGATTCCTCCTACACCACCCCCGATAACGACGCCGTCGCGCAACCTCTCAAGTGTGGACCTCGAGTGTGATTCCTCCTTCGTTCACCTTGATGATAACATCGAGCGGGAATTCCATCGAGGGTGATTCCTCAGGGTTCCCTTCGGTGTCAGACACACAGTTACCTTGGATATTATGACTTGACTATGAATGATGATACTAAAGACGGGTCGGCCCTGAGGGGTACCCGCGCGAGCATGAATGCCAAGTGCTGTGGAGTCGGGTTGACCTGAGAGGTGCCTGCGAGATAACTACGAGGCGTGGCCGGGCATTCTTAGCCCTTGCCGCAAGTCCTCGAGATGGGGCGACGGGGTCACATCGATCGTGAGTCTCTGCTCGTTTCCGCGCGCTCCTAATCCACTACGGTTTGGATATTTGATCCGAGGGGCCTCTGGCCTGATAGCACTAACCATCACGTGAGCATAGTATGGGCGTTCTGCGTCGTATACTTCAGCCGAAGGTTAATAGACGTCAGCAACTGAGCGGCACACGCTGGGTTGGACTGGGAATGCAACCGCGCTTGTATAAGGGGTTGCTAGGTCTGCTCACCGGTGGTGTACGCAACGTGCAGGAGCGTCCGGGGCGATGGCCCAAGACCCCTGGGGGCATAGGTTAGTCCGGCGTGCTGACCTCTCTGTTAAGTATTTGGTCGGGTTGCGGCGTGTTGCTTAGCCGAGGCCGGGCATGACCCAGAAAAGTGTGTCCGGCCGGAGTTAAGCGAGCGTGGTGGGTAAGTTGGTGCACCCCTGCAGGGAAGAAACTTCTATCGATAGCCTGTCCTACGGTAACGGACACTCGGAGTTGTATCCCGATCGGTACAACTAGAACATGACATGAGATGAGAACTGGATAGTACGGCTCTGGGATTGCTTTCTCGCAGGGAGTCGAGAAAGAATCCCCGACGGAGGTTGATGACATTACTGCTATACTTTACATTATGTTGGTCTGCTCTCTTCTAATGCTGCGAGACCGTTGAAGAGGCTGAAGATGCTAGTCTTCGATAGTACTAGGCTTTCCCCCTCTATTCTGGCATTTCTGCAGCCCAATCCACATATACAGCCCCCTTTGAAAATGTTGCATATGTAGTGTAGATCCTTGCTTGCTGAGTACTTCGGATGAGTACTCACGTTTGCTTTATTTTCCTTTTTCCCCCTTTACCCCTTTGTCGCAACCAGACGACGGAGCCCCGGAGCCAGATGTCCCCGTCGACGACCACTACTACTACCAGCCCGGAGAGTACTACTACTACGAGGAGCCGTCTGACGACCAGGAGTAGGATCGGAGGGTCCAGGGCAAGAGGCCCACGCCTTTTCGATCGTAGCTTTTATTTTTACCCCGCCTCTATGAAGGCTTATTCCTCTGTTATGTAATATATCTGTACCCAGATATCTGACGCTTCCGCTGACACTTGTATACCATCGAGCTATGTATCCGAGCCCTCGAGGCCCTGGCTTGTAATATTTAGCTTGTATGAATTTATTTATGTTTTAGAGTTATGTTGTGATATCTTCAAGTGAGTCCTTAGGCTTGATCGTGTGCATTTGCGTGTATGATTAGCGCACGATTAAGCCGGGGGTCGTCACATTTGTGTTGACTTCATTCCTGGCCTTAAGAAGATTGGCCTCCCTCAATCGCGGTATGAGGGGAGACTGACTGGAAAAGGCACGCTAGGAGGGGACTCAATAATATGTAGCGACGGGCATTCTTGTTCTCAAGCACACTACATAGTTCTACAGAACTCTACCTTGGTGACCCCGTATGTCGATGAACACAAGAACATTCTGCGCTCCAAACACCCGAAGCAGTGTGACGACTGGATTACATGTGAACACATCAGGACTTTCGGCAGTTGGTTGGAAACACGTCTCAGTGGTGACAACACTGTTTCTGATGAGCTGTACTCGTTGTCCAGGGGACCATCTTTGACTGTATTGACTTACAAAGGATACGAGATAAATGGGAATACATTTTACACGATCGCCCAAGATCAAAAGAGCACCAACCAAAACAGCGGTGTCCGCTTTGATGCAGCAACCAAGAGGGGAAAGGACACATATTATGGTTACATAGTGGACATATGGGAACTTGACTACGGACATGATTTTAAGGTCCCTTTGTTTAAGTGCAAATGGGTCAATATGTCAGGAGGCGGGGTACAGGTAGACCCACAGTATGGAATGACAACAGTGGATCTGAACAATCTTTGGAACACAGACTAACCATTCGTCCTAGCCAATGATGTGGCACAGGTTTTCTATGTGAAGGACATGTCTACCAAACCGAGAAAAAGAAAAGATAAGGAAGCAAATACATCATACGATGAGCCAAAGCGCCACATAGTTCTTTCAGGAAAAAGAGACATCGTGGGATTGGAGGGCAAGACAGACATGTCTGAAGATTATGAAAACTTTCATGAAATTCCTCCCTTCAAAGTCAAGGCTGACCTAAGCACCCTGTTAAGCGATGAAGAATATCCATGGTTACGGCGCAATAAGCAAAGGACACAAGCGAAGAAAAAGTGAAGACTTTCTCTCCACAACTATTATCATGATGCCTTTGATCTAGAATATCACTGCAGTTACATGTGAAGAAATGAAATGCCTTTTGTAACAGACGAGTTTCCGTATGAAACCCTGATACTTCGAAAGAGATTGTCCATTTTGTACATGAAGTGCATCCAGTTTTTGCCGTAACCCTCTCAACTTTTTAGCACATGCTATGTGGGTGAAATGATGATACCATGCCAACTTTCAACCTTTTCAGAGTTCATTTGAAGTGCTTTTCAATTTCAGGGTCATATAGCTCAAAAAAATCAGTAAATGCATGAAAAATAACAAATGAAGTCAGAAAGGGTTGAAAATTGATGATGTGGCTTTGAATGGTGCATTTTGAACACACAAAAAGTCTGGAGTTCAAATAAGTTCAAAAAAATGAAATCCCTTTGTAACAGAAGAGTTTCCGTATGAAACCCTGATACTTCGAAAGAGATTGTCTGTTTTGTACACGAAGTGCATCCAGTTTTTGCCGTAACCCTCTCAACTTTTTAGCACATGCTATGTGGGTGAAATGATGATACCATGCCAACTTTCAACCTTTTCATAGTTCATTTGTAGTGCTTTTCAATTTCAGGGTCATATAGCTCAAAAAAATCAATAAATGCATGAAAAATAACAAATGAAGTCAGAAAGGGTTGAAAATTGACGATGTGTCTTTGACTGGTGCATTCTGAACACACAAAAAGTCTGGAGTTCAAATAAGTTCAAAAAAATGAAATCCCTTTGTAACAGAGGAGTTTCCGTATGAAACCCTGATACTTCGAAAGAGATTGTCCGTTTTGTACACGAAGTGCATCCAGTTTTTGCCGTAACCCTCTCAACTTTTTACCACATCCTATGTGGGTGAAATGATGATACCATGCCAACTTTCAACCTTTTGAGAGTTCATTTGTAGTGCTTTTCAATTTCAGGGTCATATAGCTCAAAAAAATCAGTAAATGCATGAAAAATAACAAATGAAGTCAGAAAGGGTTGAAAATTGATGATGTGGCTTTGAATGGCGCATTTTGAAAACACAAAAAGTCTGGAGTTCAAATAAGTTCAAAAAATGAAATCCCTTTGTAACACACGAGTTTCCGTATGAAACCCTGATACTTTGAAAGAGATTGTCCGTTTTGTACACGAAGTGCATCCAGTTTTTGCCGTAACCCTCTCAACTTTATCACATGCTATGTGGGTGAAATGATGATACCATGCCAACTTTCACCCTTTTCAGAGTTCATTTGTAGTGCTTTTAATTTCAGGGTCATATAGCTAAAAAAATCATTAATGCAGAAAATAACAAATGAAGTCAGAAAGGGTTGAAAATTGATGATGTGGCTTTGAATGGTGCATTTTGAACACACAAAAGTCTTGGAGTTCAAATAAGTTCAAAAAAATGAAAATCCCTTTGTAACAGACGAGTTTCCGTATGAAACCCTGATACTTCGAAAGACATTGTCCGTTTTGTACATGAAATGCATCCGTTTTTGCCGTAACCCTCTCAACTTTGAGCACATGCTATGTGGATGAAAAGATATAACATGCCAACTTTCAACCTTTTCATAGTTTATTTGTAGTGCTTTTCAATTTTCAGGGGCATATAGCTCAAAAAATCAGTAAATGCATGAAAAATACACAAATGAAGTCAGAAAGGTTGAAAAAATGTGTGGCTTTGAATGGCGCATTTTGAACACACCAAAAAGTTGGAATTCAAATAAGTTTCAAAAAAATGAAATCCCTTGTAACAGAGGAGTTTTCGTATGAAACCCTGATACTCGAAGGATTGTCCGTTTTGTACACGAAGTGCATCCAGTTTTTTGCCGTAACCTCTCAACTTTTTAGCACATGCTATGTGGTGAAATGATGATACCATGCCAACTTTCATCACCTTTTCAGCGTTCATTTGAAGTGCTTTCAATTTCAGGGTCATATGCTCAAAAAAATCGATAAATGCATGAAAAATAACAAATGAATCAGAAAGGGTTGAAAATTGATGATGTGGCATTGAATTGTGCATTTGGAACACACAAAAAGTCTGGAGTTCAAATAAGTTCAAAAAAATGAAATCCCTTTGTAACAGACGAGTTTCCGTATGAAACCCTGATACTTCAAAAACATGTCCGTTTGTACATGAAGTGCATCAGTTTTTGCCGTAACCTCTAACTTTTGAGCACATGCTATGTGGATGAAATGATGATACCATGCCAACTTTCAACCTTTTCATAGTTATTGTAGTGCTTTTCAATTCAGGGGCATATAGCTAAAAAAATCAGTAAATGCATGAAAAATAACAAATGAAGTCAGAAAGGATGAAATTGATGATGTGGCTTTGAATGGCGCATTTTGAAAACACAAAAAGTCTGGAGTAAATAAGTTCAAAAAAATAAACCCTTTGTAAGAGACGAGTTTCTGTATGAAACCCTGATACTTTGAAAGAGATTGTCCGTTTTGTACACGAAGTGCATCCAGTTTTTGCCGTAACCCTCTCAACTTTAGCACATGCTATGTGGGTGAAATGATGATACCATGCCAACTTTCAACCTTTTCAGAGTCATTTGAAGTGCTTTTCAATTTCAGGGTGTATAGCTCAAAAAAAATCGTAAATGCATGAAAAATAAACAAATGAAGTCAGAAAGGGTTGAAATTGATGATGTGGCTTTGAATGGTTCATTTTGAACACACAAAAAGTCTGGAGTTCAAATAAGTTCAAAAAAACGAAATCCTTTGTAACAGACAGGTTCCGTATGAAAACCCTGATACTTCGAAAGAGATTGTCCGTTTTGTACATGAAGTACATCAATTTTTGCCGGAAACCCTCTCAACTTTTAGCACCTGCTATGTGGGTGAAATTATGATACCATGCCAACTTTCAACCTTTCAGAGTTCATTTGAAGTGGTCCAATTTCAGGGTCATATAGCTGAAAAAAATCAGTAAATGCATGAAAAATAACAAATGAAGTCAGAAGGGTTGAAAATTGATGATGTGGCTTTGAATGGTGAATTTTGAACACATAAAAAGTCTGGAGTCAAATAAGTTCAAAAAAATGAAATCCCTTTGTAACAGAGGAGTTTCCGTATGAAACCCTGATACTTCGAAAGAGATTGTCCGTTTTGTACACGAAGTGCATCCTGTTTTTGCCGTAACCCTCTCAAGTTTTTAGCACATGCTATGTGGGTGAAATGAAGATACCATGCCAACTTTCAACCTTTTCAGAGTTCATTTGTAGTGCTTTTAAATTTCAGGGTCATGTAGCTAAAAAAAAATCCGTAAATGCACGAAAAATAACAAATGAAGTCAGAAGGGTTAAAAATGATGATGTGGCTTTGAATGGTGATTTTGAACACACAAAGGTCTGGAGTTCAAATAAGCAAAAAAAATGAAATCCCTTTGTAACAGACGAGTTTCCGTATGAAACCCTGATACTTCGAAAGACATTGTCCGTTTTGTACATGAAATGCATCCAGTTTTTGCCGTAACCCTCTCAATTTTGAGCACATGCTATGGGATGAAATGATGATACATGCCAACTTTCAACCTTTTCATAGTTTATTTGTAGTGCTTTCAATTTCAGGGGCATATAGCTCAAAAAATCAGTAAATGCATGAAAAATAACAAAATGAAGCAGAAAGGGTTGAAAATTGATGAGGGCTTTGAGTTTGAATGGCGCATTTTGAACACACAAAAAGTCTGGAGTTCAAATAAGTTCAAAAAAAGAAATCCCTTTGTAACAAAGGAGTTTCCGTATATGAAACCCTGATACTTCGAAAGAGATTGTGTTTTGTACACGAAGTGGCATCCATTTTTGCCGTAACCCTCTCAACTTTTTAGCACATGCTATGTGGGTGAAATGATGATACCATGCCAACTTTCAACCTTTTCCGAGTTCATTTGAAGTGCTTTTCAATTTTTCAGGGTCATATAGCTCAAAAAAATCATAGTAAATGCATGAAAAAAAACAAATGAAGTCAGAAGGGTTGAAAATTGGGGATGTGGCTTTGAATTGGCATTTTGAAACACAAAAAGTCTGGAGTTCAAATAAGTTCAAAAAAAATGAAATTCCTTTGTATAACAGCGAGTTTCCGTATGAAACCCTGATACTTCGAAAGACATTGTCCGTTTTGTACATGAAGTGCATCCAGTTTTTGCGTCGTAACCCTCTCAACTTTTGAGCACATGCATGTGGATGAATGATGATACCATGCCAACTTTCAACCTTTTCATAGTTTATTTGTAGTGCTTTCAATTTCAGGGGCTATAGCTAAAAAAATCAGTAAATGCATGAAAAATAACAAATGAAGTCAGAAGAAAGGTTTGAAAATTGATTGATGTGGCTTTGAATGGCGCATTTGAATCACAAAAAGTCTGGAGTTCAAAGTTCAAAAAAATGAAATCCCTTTGTAAACAGACGAGTTTCCGTATGAAACCCTGAACTTCGAAAGAGATTGTCCGTTTTGTACACGAAGTGCATCCAGGTTTTGCCGTAACCCTCTCAACTTTTTAGCACATGCTATGTGGGTGAATGATGAAGATATACCATGCCAACTTTCAACCTTTTCAGAGTTCATTTGAAGTGCTTTTTCAATTTCAGGGTCATATAGCTCAAAAAAAATCAGTAAAGCATGAAAAAAAACAAATGAAGTCAGAAAGGGTAGAAATTGATGATGTGGCTTTGAATGGTGCATTTTGAACACACAAAAAGTTCGGAGTTCAAATAAGTTAAAAAAATGAAATCCCTTTGTAACAGATGAGTTCCCATATGAAACCCTGATACTTCGAAGAGATTGTCCATTTTGTACACGAAGTGCATCCAGTTTTTGTGCTGTAACCCTCTCAACTTTTAAGCACCTGCTATGTGGGTGAAATGATGATACCATGCCAACTTTCAACCTTTTCAGAGTTCATTTAAGTGCTTTTCAATTTCAGGGTCATATAGCTCAAAAAATCATTAAATGCATGAAAAATAAACAAATGAAGTCAGAAAGGGGGAATGAAAATTGATGATGTGGCTTTGAATGGTGCATTTTGAACAACAAAAAGTCTGGAGTTTCAAATAAGTTCAAAAAAATGAAATCCCTTTGTAACAGACGAGTTTCGGTTATGAAACCCGAACTTCGAAAGAGATTGTCCGTTTTGTACATGAAGTGCATAGTTTTTGCCGTACCCTCTCAACTTTTTAGCACATGCTATGTGGGTGAAATGATGATACCATGCCAACTTTCAACCTTTTCAGAGTTATTTGAAGTGCTTTTCAATTCAGGGTCATATAGCTCAAAAAATCCGAAATGCATGAAAAATAACAAATGAAGTCAGAAAGGGTTGAAATTGATGATGTGGCTTTGAATGGTGCATTTTGAACACACAAAAAGTCTGGAGTTCAAATAAGTTAAAAAAAGAAATCCTTTGTAAAGTACGAGTTTCCGTATGAAACCCTGATACTTCGAAAGAGAGTGTCCGTTTTGTACACGAAGTAGGAGAAGAAGGAGAGAAGGGAGAGGAAGAAGAGGAGGAGAAAAAATAAGAAGAGGAAGAACAAGAAAAAAAAAGAGGAGAAGAAGAAGGAATAGAGGAATGGAAAACTAACTTCTTCTCCTCTATTCTATCCTTCTTCATCTCCTCCTTTTTTCTTTTCTTCATCTCTATTTTTTATCGGGAACGGGGGTTGTCGAGGATCACCGAGCGGTCGAGGTCGGGAACTAGGGTAGAGGGTCGAGGGTCGCCGAGGGGTCGAGGTTCAAGGATCGCCGAGGGGTCGAGGGGTCGAGGGTCGTCGAGGGGTCGAAGGTCGAGGGTCGAGATTTATCAAGAATGCCCCCATTATGGATGTGCACAAGTTGATCAATTTTTTTTAATCTCATATATATATATTCTTCTATAGTCACGTTGTCTGTCAAAGTATGAAGAAATCCATGGCTTCATCATTAGCCGGAAGTAACAGGCGTATGATGCTACGAAGCTCTTCAATGTTGTTTTGGAACGGAGTTCCGGATAGAATAATTCGCTTTTGGTACGAATTTCAACAAAGGCCTTCCAAATAGCGATATTCGGAAGGCTCTTGCTGAACTTCCAAAAAACTAATTATCCTATCCGGGACTCCATTCCAAAACAATTTGAAGAACTTCATACCATTATGCGCCTGTTACTTCCGGCTAATGATGAAGCCATGGTTTCTTGAATCCTTTGACACTGACAACGTGACATATAGAAGGGTAGATGAGATCAGGAAAAATATGGACATTTTCTGCACATCCAGAATGCGCCATTTTGTTAAATCCCTGTTTGACATTCAGAGAGAGGCGGTCCCGGACGTCGGACATCATGAGAGAACTCCGGTAACTCTTCAACAGAGGGGGACTCGATCAACCCCCTCGAGCCCGACCAAACCCTAGAAGCGGCGAGGCCACCCAAACCCTAGAAGCTTGCCGAGGCAAACCCACAACCCTAGAAGGTCGAGGCCACCCAAATTTACCAAGTTAAAAGACGTTGTCGAGGCCACCCCAAACCCTAGAAGCGTCGAGGCACTAATTAATATTCCTGTTGTTGTGATTAGCTAGCTAGGTCTATGTTTGCCACTAATATATCCATCTCTCATGTTTGTATTAATTGCCAGTGTTGTAATATTTGGAAAGAAACACGGATCAACAAAGAGACTTGGAAACAGAAGAGTTGTTGGGGGACATCCATCCTCGGCGGAGGTGATGTTCTTGTGTATTCAAAGACACCGATGTTCTGGAAGGATGAGGATGAAGGCTCCGGTGATCGAACAATGGAGGAGGAAAAGGACATGATCATGATGCTCCGGTGACCGATCCGGAGGAAGAAGGAGGTACCATGATGATGGCTCCGTGATCGAACGGAGGAGGGGAGCTGTTTGCCAAAGTCCGGCGAGGTATATATTATTAATTAAGCATGTGCTGACTAGCTAATTGATGCATTAATTGTTTTGGTATGTACATATATAACTCTTATTTCTTCTTTTAAAGCCCTCCGGATCGAGCCAAACTCGGTTAACGAGACGAGGCCCGAAGAAAAGGTTTGCGTCAGGATGAAAGGTTCCACGATCACAGCATCGTGAACGATGGCCACCGATTGAACCGAGGCGGACAAGGATGCATTTTCAGCTCAGTGCGGAGTATTGTTAGGGACGCATCCCGTCAGCATCCAGCTATGGAATGAGCCTAAGAGAACGAAGACCCTCAAGTTTCTTATGTCACCGATAGACAGAAAGATGATTTGGACCTCGCTGAGGCAAATTTCACCCTACGGCCAGAGGAGGATCCGGTATAAGCCAGTTATAGAGCCTTGGTCAAGGCGTGTGCCTTAAGAAGATGGCAATCTATTCAGGAGGTGGAA
>CM022299.1:65529845-65547040 GCA_011799875.1 Thinopyrum elongatum
CACGGAGGTCGGGGAGGCGGAGGCCGTCAGGGTGAGTCCCAAAGACATGGTGCCGCGTATATAACGGAGGATACGCTTCACCAAGGTCCAGTGGGAGTCACGCAGAGCGTGCATGTGGAGGCACACCTGCTAAACAGCGTACTGCAGGTCGGGTCGAGTCAGCGTCAGGTACTGTAAAGCACCAACAATGGAGCGATAAAACGCTCCATCGGACGCGAGAGACCCCTCCAGAGCAGAGACCTTCGCCTTCGTGTTGACGGGGGTGGGCGCCGGCAAGATCTATCTAGGAGATGCATAGCAACGACGGGGGAGAGTGTGTCCACGTAACCTCGTAGACCGAAAGCGGAAGCGTTAGCTTAACGCGGTTGATGTAGTCGAACGTCTTCGTGATCCAACCGATCAAGCACCGAACGTACGTCACCTCCGAGTTCAGCACACGTTCAGCTCGATGACGTCCCTCGAACTCTTGATCCAGTTGAGGACGAGGGAGAGTTCCGTCAGCACGACGGCGTGGCGATGGTGATGATCAAGTTACCAGCGTAGGGCTTCGCCTAAGCACTACGACGATATGACCGAGGTGTGTAACTGTGGAGGGGGGCATCGCACACGGCTAAGACAAATCTTGGTGTCTTTGGGGTGCCCCCCTCCCCCGTATATAAAGGAGGGAGGGAGAGAGGCCGGCCCTTCTAGGGGCGGGCCAAGTGCATGGAGTCCTACTAGGACTTTCAAGTCCTAGTAGGAATCCCTTTCCTCTTTCGGAGTAGAGAGAGGAAAGGGAAAGAGAGAGAGGGAGTAGGAAAGGGCAAGGGGGGCGCCGCCCCTTCCCCTAGACCAATTCGGACCCATGGGGGGCGGCGCACCACCTCCCTTTGGCCTGCCTTCTTTTCCCGTATGGCCCATAAGGCCCATTACTTCTCCCGGTGAATTCCCGTAACTCCCAGGTACTTCGAAAAATATCCGAATCACTCGGAACCTTTCCGATGTCCGAATATATGAATCTTTACCTCTCGACCATTTCGAGACTCCTCGTCATGTCCGTGATCTCATCCGGGACTCCGAACAAACTTTGGTCATCAAATCACTAACAATCATAATACAAATCGTCATCGAACGTTAAGCGTGCGGACCCTACGGGTTCGAGAACTATGTAGACATGACCGAGACACATCTCCAGTCAATAACCAATAGCGGAACCTGGATGCTAATATTGGCTCCTACATATTCTACGAAGATTTTATCGGTCAAACAACACAAACAACATACGTTATTCCCTTTGTCATCGGAATGTTACTTGCCCGAGATCGATCGTCGGTATCATCATACCTAGTTCAATCTCGTTACGGCAAGTCTTTTACTCGTTCCGTAATGCATCATCCCGCAACTAACTCATTAGTCACATTGCTTGCAAGGCTTCATATGATGTGCATTACCGAGAGGGCCCAGAGATACCTCTCCGATACTCGGAGTGACAAATCCTAATCTCGATCTATGCCAACTCAACAAACACCTTCGGAGATACCTGTAGAGCATCTTTATAATCACCCAGTTACGTTGTGATGTTTGATAGCAAACAAGGTATTCCTTCGGTATTCGGGAGTTGTATAATCTCATAGTCAAAAGAATATGTATAAGTCATGAAGAAAGCAATAGCAATAAAACTTAACGATCATTATGCTAAGCTAACGGATGGGTCTTGTCCATCACATCATTCTCCTAATGATGTGATCCCGTTCATCAAATGACAACACATGTTTATGGTTAGGAAACTTAACCATCTTTGATTAACGAGCTAGTCAAGTAGAGGCATACTAGGGACATTTTGTTTTGTCTATGTATTCACACATGTATCAAGTTTCCGGTTAATACAATTCTAGCATGAATAATAAACATTTATCATGATATAAGGAAATATAAATAACAACTTTATTATTGCCTATAGGGCATATTTCCTTCACAGGGCCACCGCGGGTGGTGCCGGCGGCGAGGGCGGTGTGCTAGACCCGCTGCTTCAGCTTCGTCATCCGGCACTCCACAAGTTTGAGGTACGCGACGACGCGCTGAAAAGTGGGCTGCGGCATTAGGGTGAGGTTGGACGCCGCGTTGCGAAGTCCTCGTTAAGACGGCGGTGTGGGGTGCTCAGCATGAGGTCGTCGGAGACCTTGGCGCCGATGTCGCGAAGCTCGTCGGCGGCATCTTTTGCCTCATGCAGTACTGTCGATGGTGGAGTTGTCTTCCTGGTGATAGCCAAGAAACGCCTACTGCAAGAAAACAACAAGGCGTGGAAGTTTATTGTCGGTGAAGAGCGCGTTGATCTTGGCCCACACGTCGCAAGGCGTCGTCGTCCTCGGCGACGACCGTTGGGAAGATGTCCTCGAGACAGTCTGGTAGAACCAACGGATGATCGTGGCCTCGATAGCGGACCAATCCGGATCGCCGCGCAGTGTACCGCTTTCCACGGAACCGTCGATGTGCTCGATGAGAAGTACTCGCGGAAGATGAGGTTGAAGTAGGCTTCCACTCGTAGTACGACGTGCGGAGCTGTGTCGAGACGGATAGGACCCGGGCCTCCATGTTGAGGTCAAGGATGGCGGCGGCGGAGGGCTCGGGGCCGGCGAACGGGTTCGACGAGCGGGTGGTGTGGAGGATCCGGGGAGACATGGCGGCGCGGCTAGGTTTTTTTTTTTTTTGCTTTTAGTGGGTAGAGGAGACGGGAACAGCGACAGCAGGAGGTGCGGCGGTGCGGAAGGGAGATGTCGCGCAGGACGGTCGGAGGGTGCGGGAGAGGCGGAGGGGTAGCCCCGGGGCGGCGGCCCCGGGGGGCGCGGGAACAGGCGGGTCGGGGAGGGAGAGGCGCGACGGCCGGAAGCGTGATAGGAGTGGGGAAAGGGCGAGGGTGCGTGAGGGGGGGGCGGAGAGGGTGAAGGGGAGGCAGGCGGACGGAGGGTGCAGGGGCGCGGGGCGGAAGCAAAAGAGACGGAAGCAGGGCGGACGGCGCGGGGGGGTTGGGGAAGGGCGCGGTGGGGGTGGGTGAGGCGGCAACGGCGCGGAGGAGGGCACGGCGGCGGCGGCGGCGGCAACTAGGAGAGGAACGACAAAGATGATACCATATTGACCGGAAAGATTGCAATACAATAGACGTTTATTGATGGGTGTTGGTGCACGTATATATAATTACAAGGAAATGTCTCTACCTCAACTATACAAGACTAGGAGGTGGGCCACAACTCCAATATACATGCAACGCAAAATACAACTCAACAAGAGGGACGCCACGGGCGCCACCTGGCAGAAAAGGGCGTAAAGCTGGCCCTCCGCCACGCCATTATCAAGGTCGCCGACGTATAGCGAGGCCCTCGAGCCCAACGCCGGTCCAGGAGAACGCAGCGTGACGGTTGGGGCCAGCAACGGGGGACCTGCCATTGTGTAAGATGGTCGCCAACCAGTGGCCGGGCACAGGATCGGTCGATCGATCAAGCAAGAGTGCCGGCTTACAAGGCAACGGATTACAGTCTCGGAAGGCACAGGATCGATTCATCGAGCCGGGGCTTTTATCGGTGAATGCTCTTGGATAGATATGCTCTCGAGTCCTATACTCAGCTTCTCATTAATTTATGCATTAATTACTTCCTTTCTTTGTATAATGATAAGTATTGGGCATTAATTTTGGGGTCGAGGAGACGAGTGTGTTTCTGATGGAGGGATATTACGCTGGGACTGATTGGGTCCACATATACTACTATAGGAATAGTTCGTTCGATCAGTTTCCAGGGCCTGTATCACTACCATTTAATGTTGGAGACTAAAATGGATCGAGCGTAGACAGCGTGTGCTGATGGCTTAGACTCCGTCCAGTTGTCGGCTCAGCATTTTGAAGATGGCGTTCAAAAAATTTCAAAGAGCAAAATAGAAAAGATCAGAGTTAGCAATACTATACTATGAGTTGCGTTTGAAGGGAGCATAAGTTCCACCTAGCAGCTCTTCGGACAGCCAGTGGCGGATCCAGGAATTCAATTTGGGTGTTCAAAAATTTTTTTCACCCTAAGAGTATCCAATAGAATATGCAAATTTGGAGATGTAAAACACGAGATGTAAAATTTACATTTCCAAAAAATACTTTTTGCATCTTAAAAAAAGGCCAACTCCAACAGATGATGCAAAACGAAAATGTAAAAAGGCAACTCAATAGAAAATGACCACTGAGATGTAAAACCGACCACCGACCGCGCGGCTGCTGTTCAGCCGTTGTATGCCGCTTTGCACATTGAATTTTCATAATTCTACAAAAAAAGTACAATCATCAACCGGCCGGGTGGGGCAAATCCGGGCGGCCGACATGGAGGCGGAGTCCGGATTGGGGGGACAAGTTGGCGAGGTGGGTCAGCGGCACCAGCGACGGAGTCGAGGAGAAGGCGGCGGGGTCATCGGCATCGGCCATGATGCGGCAGGGGGAGGCGGGAGGGCGGTGGACGGGTGGGAGGCGGATGAGCGGCGGTCGCGCGGAAACGAAAAGAAACGGCAGTTGGCAGTTGACACGCGGCTGTCCTTTTTACATCTTCAGTCGGCGGAGATGCAAATTTGCACCGCAAGGTGTTTGTAATTTACATCTTCGGGGGAGCGGAGATGTATTTTTTTTGTACTGCATCATCTATTGACGAGATGTTTTGGGGCCTTGGAAGATGCAAAGATAATTAATTTTGCATCACATCTTCTATTGGAGATGCTCTAATAGAAGTGGGCTTCATTTAGTTGGGGACAGAAGTGGTCTCATTCAGTTGGGAATCAACCAAAAACAATGAGGCAATAGATCTTCACTCCATAAACTCTCTCCTCCTCTCCTCTCCTCTCTCTCTCTAAATCCAAAACAAGCTACACATTCAGGTGGGAAATCTATTTCAGATTGTTGTCGTTCGCCGTGTCTGCGTGTGGGTATTCTCGCGTGCGTGAGCAGCGAGCAGAAGTGGCTGATCCCTTCCCAGGGCTAGTGGGCTGGTGGCCTGTGCCGTGCTGCCGATAAGCCTTTGGTCACAAGGCATGTACGCTAGTATTTCTGCCATAAACTATACGTAGTATATGACTTTTTTGCAGAAAATTTTGGGTGTACATCTATACACCCATGACCCAAGCTGGATCCGCCCCTGTCGGGCATGACTACTGGCTAGGAGGGTTGGGTCACATCCAGTGCAATTCTACATGTAAGATGTGGGGTAGCTGACCCCATAACCTTTTGATTGAAAGCTTAATTTATTCATATGTATACAAGAAAACAAGACATTTCAAAAAGATTAGTGCATTTGAACGCACAGCCTCCTGGTGCTGGCACCGCCACTGGTCAGATCATGTCCCCTTGTTGTCATCCAGGGAAACTAGTCCTCGGCCGCCGCCATAGTTCCATTTCGAGTTGTTCTGGCTACGCCAGCCGGGTTTTGCCGAGGCGGTCAAGTCCAAGTGGTTCGAGGCGCTCGACTCCCCCACCAATCGATGTCGGTGTTATACACTCGGCATCATGTAGCAAGTATCAGGAAATTCATCAGGGTTGGGTGGGGGGGGGGGGCAACCTGGGCGAGACTTGAGGATCCGCAAGGCGGAGCTCCTTGTGGCCATCCAGTCCTTTGATGATCGGCCAACCACGGCGGGTCTAGATCCGGAGGAATGGATGGAGACATATGCTCTCAAGGATAGCCTCGTGACGTTGTTCCGGAACGAGGAGATTTACTATCGTTTTCGAGGCTGTTTAAATTTGACATTTAGGGGTGACTCCAACACGGCATACTTCCAGGCTATTGCCAACGGCCGTCATCGTCGATCCTCAATTGTGGTCCTTTGGGATGGTCCCACGATGCTTCAGGACAAGGTGGAGATCCGCTCTCACGTTGGTGGTTTTTATAAAGACCTTTTCAACGGTCAACAATGGGCTAGGGAGAGTCTCCGGGAGGATGTATGGCCCTTCGAGATGCGGGTCTCTGAGGGGGAGGAATCTGAGGCTCATGGAGCCCTTTTCAGAGGCAGAAGTTGAAGCAGCAATGAACTCGATGAAACCCAACTCTGCCCTGGGCCCGGCTGGGCTTCCTGTCCGATTTTTTATGAAATTCTGGAAGGTCATCAAATGGGTGGTGATGGTTATATTCCGGGATTTCTATGACACATCCCGCCTTAACTATGGAGTGGTTATGTTGATCTCCAAAGTAGTTGGGCCGATGGACATTCGCCAGTTCCGGCCGATCACAGTTATTAACGTGATCTTCCGCGTCGTAGCCAAGGCGCACGCCATTAGGGAGGCACCTATAGTGGCTAGAATTACCCATCAAAACCAGTCGGCCTTCACTAAGGGTGATCTAATTCATGATGGGCTACTGGCACTACGTGAAATCATTCACGAGGTTAATACTAATCGTTAAAAGGCGGTCTTTTTCAAGATTGTTTTCAATAAGGCTTAAGATACGCTTAGTTGGGATTTCCGCAGAGATTCCCTTTAGCACAAAGGGTTCAACGATAGATGAGTTACGCGCATTATGCAACTTGTCAGGAGTGAGCACACTTTCATCAACATTAATAGGGAGGTGGGTCCATTTTTAAGCACTCAAAAAGGGGGTGAGGCAAGATGACCCACTCTCTTCGTTCTTGTTTAATATTGTTGTCGATGGCCTAGTAGCCATTATGGATAAAGCGAGATGTGCTGGCCATCTGTGTGGGGTGGTGGCCCACTTGATTGCAGTATGTGGAGTCTTGCACCTCCAATATGCGGACGACACCATCCTTATGTGGAGGGAACTCCAATGGATATAATAAATTTGAAGTTCCTTCTTATTTGCTTCCAAGAGATGTTGGGTTTGATGATTAATTTCGCAAAAAGTGACGTGATGGTACTGCGTTATTCGGAGCAGGAGCGATCCTCCACAGCCAACCTCCTAAATTGCTTCCCGGGGTCATCCCCTATTTGGTACCTCAGTGTATCGGTTAGTGACTCGATGGTCCGTATGAGAGATCTGCGACTGGTGATGGAGAGGGTGAGACACTGGGTAGATCCATGGCAAAGGAAGATTGGCTTCTAAAGCTGGGAAATTGGCTCTCATTATATCTTCCTTGGCTAGCCATCCTATGTTTGCGATGGGGCTATACCTTTTTCCTGAAGGAGCCCATGTGGAGATGGACAAATATCAATCCAAATTCTTCTGGCAAGGTGAGGCGAACAAGCAGAAATATCATATGGTCAAATGATAGGACATTTGCATGACAAAGGACCAGGGGGTCTGGTCATCACCTCTACTCGTTGTATGAACCTATGCCTGATGAACCTATGCCTGATGAGCAAATGATCATTATGCTAAGCTAACGGATGGGTCTTGTCCATCACATCATTCTCCTAATGATGTGATCCCATTATCAAATGACAACTCATGTCCATGGTTAGGAAACCTTAACCATCTTTGGTAAACGAGCTAGCCTAGTAGAGGCTCATTAGGGACACGGTGTTTGTTTATGTATTCACACATGTATTGAGGTTTCTGATCAATATAATTCTAGCATGAATAAGAAAATATAAAATAACAACTTTATTATTGCCTCTAGGGCATATTTCCTTCAGTCTCCCACTTGCACTAGAGTCAATAATCTAGTTCACATCGCCATGTGATTTAACACCAATAGTTCACATCATGTGATTAACACCCATCGTTCACATCGCCATGTGACCAACACCCAAAGGGTTTACTAGAGTCAATAATCTAGTTCACATCGCCATGTGATTAACACCCACAGAGTACTAAGGTATGACCATGTTTTGCTTGTGAGAGAAGTTTAGTCAACGGGTCTGTCACATTCAGATCCGTATGTATATTTGCAAATTTCTATGTCTACAATGCTCTGCATGGTGCTACTCTAGCTAATTGCTCCCACTATCAATATGTATCCAGATTAAGACTCGGAGTCATCCGGATCGGTGTCAAAGCTTGCATCGACGTAACTCTTTACGACGAACTCTTTATCACCTCCATAACCAAGAAACATTTCCTTAGTCCTCTTTAGGTACCTAAGGATAATTTTGACTGCTGTCCAGTGATCTACTCCTGGATCACTATTGTACCCCCTTGCCAAACTCATGGCAAGGCACACAACAGGTCTGGCACACAGCATGGCATACTTTATAAAACCTATAACTGAGGCATAGGGAATGACTTACATTCTCTCTCTATCTTCTGTAGTGGTCGGGCTTTGAGTCTGACTCAACTTCACACCTTGTAGCACAGGCAAGAACCCTTTCTTTGACTGATCCATTTTGAACTTCTTCAAAACTTTATCAAGGTATGTGCTTTGTGAAAGTCCTATTAAGCGTCTCGATCTATCCCTAGAGATCTTGATGCCTAATATATAAGCAGCTTCACCGAGGTCTTTCATTGAAAAATTCTTATTCAAGTATCCTTTTATGCTATCCAGAAATTCAACATCATTTCCGATCAACAATATGTCATCCACATATAATATCAGAAATGCTGCAGAGCTCCCACTCACTTTCTTATAAATACAGGCTTCACCATAAGTCTGTATAAAACCATATGCTTTGATCACCTCATCGAAGCGTATATTCCAACTCCGAGATGCTTGCACCAGTCCATAGATGGATCACTGGAGTTTGCACACTTTGTTAGCACCTTTAGGATCGACAAAACCTTCTGGTTGCATCATATACAACTCTTCTTTAAGAAATCCATTAAGGAATGCAGTTTTAACGTCCATTTGCCAGATTTCATAATTATAAAATGCGGCAATTGCTAACATGATTCCAACTGACTTAAGCATCGCTACGGGTGAGAAGGTCTCATCGTAGTCAACTCCTTGAACTTGTCGAAAACCTTTCGTAACAAGTCGAGCTTTGTAGATGGTGACATTACCATCAGCGTATGTCTTCTTCTTGAAGATCCATTATTCTCAATGGCTTGCCGTCATCGGCAAGTCCACCAAAGTCGACACTTTGTTCTCATACATGGATCCTATCTCAGATTTCATGGCCTCAAGCCATCTATCGGAATCTGGGCTCATCATAGCTTCTTCATAGTTCGTAGGTTCGCCATGGTCTAGTAACATGACTTCCAGGACAGGATTACCGTATCACTTTGGTGCGGAACATGCTCTGTTCGACCTATGATGTCCAGTAGTAACTTGATCTGAAGTTTCATGATCATCATCATTAGTTTCCTCTCTAGTTGGTGTAGGCATCACTGGAACGGATTTCTCTGATGTGCTACTTTCCAATTTGAGAGAAGGTACAATTACCTCATCAAGTTCTACTTTCCTCCCACTCACTTCTTTCGAGAGAAACTCCTTCTCTAGAAAGGTTCCATTCTTGGCAACAAAAATCTTGCCTTCGGATCTGTGGTAGAAGGTGTACCCAATTGTTTCCTTAGGGTATCCTATGAAGACGCACTTCTCCGATTTGGGTTCGAGCTTATCAGGCTGAAGCCTTTTGACATAAGTGTCGCAACCCCAAACTTTAAGAAACGACAGCTTAGGTTTCTTGCAAAACCAAAGTTCATACGGTGTCGTCTCAACGGATTTAGATGGTGCCCTATTTAATGTGAATGCAGCTGTCTCTAATGCATAACGCCAAAACGATAGTGGTAAATCGGTAAGAGACATCATAGATCGCACTATATCTAATAAAGTACGGTTACGACATTCGGACACACAATTATGTTGTGGTGTTCCAGGTGGCGTGAGTTGTGAAACTATCCACATTATTTTAAATGAAGGCCAAACTCGTAACTCAAATATTCGCCTCCGCATCAGATCGTAAAACTTTATTTTCTTGTTACATGATTCTCCACTTCACCTGAAATTCTTTGAACTTTTAAATGTTTCAGACTTGTGTTTCATAAGTAGATATACCCATATCTGCTCAAATCATCTGTGAAGGTCAGAAAATAACAATACCCCCCGCGTGCTTCAACACCATCGGACCGCATACTCGGTATGTATTATTCCATATATCATTAGCACGCTCCATTGTTCCGGAGAACGGAGTTTTAGTCATCTTGCCCACGAGGCATGGTTCGCAAGTATCAAATGATTCATGATCAAGTGATTCCAAAAATCCATCTGCATGGAGTTTCTTCATGCGCTTTACACCAATATGACCTAAACGGCAGTGCCACAAGTAGTTTGCACTATCATTATCAACTTTGCATCTTTTGGCATCAATATTATGAATATGTGTATCACTACGATCGAGATTCAATAAACCATTTACATTGGGTGTATGACTATAGAAGGTTTTATTCATGTAAATAGAACAACATTATTCTCTGACTTAAATGATAACCGTATCGCAATAAACATGATCCAATCATATTCATGCTCAACGCAACACCAAATAACATTTATTTAGGTCCAACACTAATCCCAAGGTAGAGGGATGTGCGATGGTGATTTATCAACCTTGGAAATCACTTCCAACACACATCGTCGCCTCGCCCTTAACTAGTCTCTATTCATTTTCAACCTTGTTTCGAGTTCCTAATCTTAGCAACTGAACCAATATCAAATACCCGGGGCTACTATGAACACTAGTAGTACACATCATAACATGTATGTCAAATCCATTGTTCACTTTGCCATCCTTCTTATCCGCCAAGTATTTGGGGCAGTTTCGCTTCCATTGACCATTTCCTTTGCAGTAGAACACTCAGTTTCAGGCTTGGGTCTAGCTTTGGGTTTCTTCAGGGGAGGCTCACTTGTTTGCCATTCTTCTTGAAGTTCCCTTTCTTTCCCTTTGCCCATTTTCTTGAAACTGTGGTCTGTTAACCATCAACATTTGATGCTCTTTCTTGATTTCTACCTTCGCCGATTTCAGCATCGCGAAGAGCTCGGGAATTGTTTTTCGTCATCCTTGCATAGTATAGTTCATCACGAAGTTCTAGTAGCTTGGTGATAGTCACTAGAGAACTCTGTCATCACTATCTTATCGGAAGATTAACTCCCACTTGATTCAGGAGATTGTACTACCCAGACATTCTGAGTAATGCTCACTGGCTGAGCTATTCTCCTCCATCTTGTAGGCAAAGTACTTGTCAGAGGTCTCATACCTCTCGACATGGGCATGATCTGAAATACCAATTTCAGCTCTTGGAACATCTCATGTTTCCATGGCGTTCAAACATCTTTGAAGCCCCGATTCTAAGCCGTAAAGCATGGCGCACTAAACTATCAAGTAGTCATCGTATTGAGCTTGTCAAACATTCATAACGTCAGCATCAGCTCCTGCAATAGGTCTGTCACCCTAGCGGTGCATCAAGGACATAATTCTTCTGTGCGTAATGAGGATAATCCTCAGATCACGACCCAGTCCGCATCATTGCTACTATCATCTTTCAACTTAGTTTTCTCTAGGAACCATTAAAATTCAAGGGAACGGTAGCACGGGCCATTGATCTACAACTAGATATGCAAATACTATTAGGACTAGTTCATGATAAATTAAGTTCAATTAATCAAATTACTTAAGAACTTCCCTTAGATAGACATCCATCAAGTCATCTAAATGATACGTGATCCAAATCAACTAATCCATGTCCGATCATCACGTCAGATGGAGTAGTCATCAATGGTGAACATCTCTATGTTGACATATCTACTATATTTATCCACGTTCGACCTTTCGGTCTCCAGTGTTCCGAGCCATGTCTGTACATGCTAGGCTCATCAAGTTTAACCAACAAGCATTCCGCATGTGCAAAACGTGTCTTGCACCCGTTGTATGTGAACGTAGATTCTATCACACCCGATCATCACGTGGTGTCTCAACACGACGAACTGTAGCAATGGTGCATACTCAGGGAGAACACTTTTACCTTGAATTAATTTAAGGGCTCATCTTATAATGCTAGCGTCTTACTAAGCAAAATAAGATGCATAAAAGTAAACATCACATGCAAACAAAATATGTGACATGATATGGCCATCATCATCTTGTGCTTTTGATCTCCATCTCCAAAGCATCATCATGATCTCCATCGTCACCGGCTCGACCCTTGATCTCCATCGTAGCGTCAGGGTCGTCTCGCCAACTATTGCTCTACAACTATCGCTAACGCATAGTGAAAAGTAAAGCAATTACATGGCATTTGTATTTCATACATAAAGAGACAACCATAAGGCTCCTGCCGTTTGTCAGATATCTTACAAAACATGATCATCTCATACAATAACGTTTATCACATCATGTCTTGACCATATCATATCACATCACAACAATGCCCTGCAAAAAAAAGTTAGACGTCATCAACTTTGTTGTTCCAAGTTTTACGTGTGTCGTGGGAGTAGTCTGACAGTAAATAGTGGGTACGTAGGGGAGGAGGCAGGATCCTGCTACGGTGAGGTTGTGCACGCAAGATGTACGAGTTCAGGCCCTTCTCGGAGGAAGTAATGCCCTACGTCTCGGTGCCCGGAGGCTTGGTCGACTTGATTATGCGTGAAAGTTACAGGGGGTCTGAACCTTGTGCCAGTAGGGTGGGCTTATATAGAGTGCGCCAGGACCCCAGCCGTCCCACGTTTACACAGGGTTCAATGTTCATTAAACAGGGCGTTACTGGTAACGCTGCTATAAAGAGATATAATGATCTTTAAGACTATAGAGTGAACGCCTGACCGTTGCCATCCTGTGTGACTTTAGGTCTTCCGTGCTTCGGTGGTTTTTTTGTACGGTCGAGTGACTTCATCTGGTCGAGTGGATTGGGGGTATCCGAGTGACAAACTGGTCGAGTGGATACACTCCAGGTGAATTCAGTCGGTTTCTTCTGTGTCATTTTGAATGTCTCTGACTCTAGGGCAGTGTCCTTGGGTAGGGTGTCTGGTCGGGCCTATGACCCTACCCTTGGTACATGTCATCGTCATTAGCCCCCGATGGATTGAGGACCGAGTGAAGAAAGAGTTGAAGCTGACTCCGACTCGATTCCATCTCTTCGGATGTATTTCATCAGAGTCTGCGAATCACGTTGAAGCTTCAATCTGGTTTCAGTCGCCTTGGTCCATTCAGATGCCGTCGTCGAGTGAACTATACTGGCAATCTTCGGTGTCGACATGGAACGAAATCTTCGGTGTGATTGGTTTGCTCTGCAGTCCCCGCGACCTCACGGGATTCGAAATTTTGGGGAAGCACGCAGGATGGAGCGTGCCACAATAATTGGAGTGATCAGATAGGGACGTCTCGATTTTCATGCCCGCCTTTTTCGCCATGTATCGGGCGCGCGACTGTTTGCGGGATTTGACAGATTGCTCGGGCCCAGGATCAGTCACTCAGAAATAATAAGGCCGTCGAGGCCGATGAGTTTGCACAGTGCGCCTCATTCTCTCTCCCTTCTTCCTCTATTTCCCCACTGCTCCTCCTCCACGCCGCCGTTCCACCCGTACGCCGTCCGCCGTGATGGAAGGAAAGACGGCGGCCCTGGAGCGCGCTAAGAAGACGGCGGCCCTGGAGCGCGCTAAGGCAAGAAGACGAGTCGGGATCGTCGTCGAGGTCCGGTCTGCTGCCTGGTTGGATCCAGGGAGACTGGTTTGATGTACGATCCAGCAGGAGGATTTGGAAGACCTGGTCGAAGCGGGTTTGATTGCCCATGGATCTTGGAGGTTGCCGGGAACGAGACCGAGCCTCAGCCGCGAGGGTGAGTGTCGCCTCCTCGCAACTCATGTTGACCGCGGTTTCACTCTGCCTCCACATCCTTTTTTCCGGGGTTTCCTGAACTTTTTTGGTGCCACTTCATCATTTCTCTCCCAACACCATCGCATATCCGTTGCGTATGTCTCTCTGTGTGAAAACTTCTTGGGTTGTCGACCGCATTGGGGCTTATTTCCCACACAGTGACTTCCATCTTCCAGATTCATAATTATAAAATGCGGCCAATTGCTAAATGATTCCAACGGACTTAAGCATCGCTACGGGTGGAAGTCTCATCGTAGTCAACTCCTTGAACTTGTCGAAAACCTTTCGTAACAATTCGAGCTTTGTAAGATGGTGACTTAATCACATCAGCGTAGTCGCTTCTTCTTTTGAAGATCCATTTATTCTCAATGGCTTGCCGATCATCGGGCAAGTCCACCACAGAATCCGACACTTTGTCCTCATACATGGATCCTATCTCAGATTTCATGGCCTCAAGCCATCTATCGAATCTGGGCTCATCATAGCTTCTCTTCATATTCGTAGGTGCCATGTCTAGTACATGACTTCCAGGACACGGATTACCGTAATCACTTTGTGCGGAACTGCATCTGTTAACACCTAGATGTCCAGTAGTAACTATCTGAATTTTCATGATCTCATCATAGTTTCCTCCTTCTATTGGTGTTAGGCAATCACTGGAACGGTTTCTTCCTGATGTGCTCTTTCCAATTTTGAGAGAAGGTACAATTACCTCATCAGTTCTACTTTCCGCCCACTCCCTCTTTCGCGAGAGAACTCGCTTGCTCTAGAAAGGTTTCCATTCTTGGCAACAAAAATCTTCCGTTCAAGGATCTGTGGTAGAAGGTGTACCCATTGTTCCTAGGGTATATTGAGACGGCACTTCTCCGATTTGGGTTCGAGCTGTCGTCAGCTGAAGCCTTGTACATAAGTGTCGTCAACCCACAAACTTTAGAAACGACTAGCTTAGGTTTCCTTGCAAAACACAGTCATAAACGGTGGTCGTTCTCAACGATTTAGATGGTGCCCTATTTAATATGTGAATGCAAGCTGTCTCTAATGCATAAACTCCAAACTGATAGTGGTAAATCGGTAATAGACTCATAGATCCGCCTATATCATAATAAGTACGGTTCGACTTCGGACACACACTTATGTTGTGGTGTTCCATGTGGCGTGAGTTGTGAACCTATTCCCATTATTTTTTAATGAAGGCCAAACTCGTAACTCAATATTAATGAAGGCCAAACTCGTAACTCAAATATTCGCCTCCGCGATCAGATCGTAGAAACTTTATTTTCTTGTTACGATGATTCTCCACTTCACTCTGAAATTCTTTGAACTTTTCAAATGTTTCAGACTTGTGTTTCATTAAGTAGATATACCCATATCTGCTCAAATCATCTGTGAAGGTCAGAAAATAACAATACCCGCCGCGTGCTTCAACACTCATCGGACCGCATACATCGGTATGTATTATTTCCAATAAGTCATTAGCACGCTCCATTGTTCCGGAGAACGGAGTTTTAGTCATCTTGCCCACGAGGCATGGTTCGCAAGTATCAAATGATTCATGATCAAGTGATTCCAAAAATCCATCTGCATGGAGTTTCTTCATGCGCTTTACACCAATATGACCTAAACGGCAGTGCCACAAGTATGTTGCACTATCATTATCAACTTTGCATCTTTTGGCATCAATATTATGAATATGTGTATCACTACGATCGAGATTCAATAAACCATTTACATTGGGTGTACGACTATAGAAGGTTTTATTCATGTAAATAGAACAACAATTATTCTCTGACTTAAATGAATAACCGTATCGCAATAAACATGATCCAATCATATTCATGCTCAACGCAAACACCAAATAACATTTATTTAGGTCCAACACTAATCCCAAAGGTAGAGGGAGTGTGCGATGGTGATCTTATCAACCTTGGAATCACTTCCAACACACATCGTCGCCTCGCCCTTAACTAGTCTCTATTCATTTTGCAACTCTTGTTTCGAGTTACTAATCTTAGCAACTGGACCAATATCAAATACCCAGGGGCTACTATGAACACTAGTAAAGTACACATCAATAACATGTATGTCAAATATACATTTGTTCACTTTGCCATCCTTCTTATCCGCCAAGTATTTGGGGCAGTTTCGCTTCCAGTGACCATTTCCTTTGCAGTAGAAGCACTCAGTTTCAGGCTTGGGTCTAGCTTTGGGTTTCTTCATGGGAGCTGCAACTTGTTTGCCATTCTTCTTGAAGTTCCCTTTCTTTCCCTTTTGCCCATTTTCTTGAAACTAGTGGTCTTGTTAACCATCAACATTTGATGCTCTTTCTTGATTTCTACCTTCGCCGATTTCAGCATCGCGAAGAGCTCGGGAATTGTTTTCGTCATCCCTTGCATAGTATAGTTCATCACGAAGTTCTAGTAGCTTGGTGATAGTCACTAGAGAACTCTGTCGATCACTATCTTATCTGGAAGATTAACTCCCACTTGATTCAGGAGATTGTACTACCCAGACATTCTGAGTATATGCTCACTGGCTGAGCTATTCTCCTCCATCTTGTAGGCAAAGTACTTGTCAGAGGTCTCATACCTCTCGACATGGGCATGAATCTGAAATACCAATTTCAGCTCTTGGAACATCTCATATGTTCCATGGCGTTCAAAACATCTTTGAAGCCCCGATTCTAAGCCGTAAAGCATGGCGCACTAAACTATCAAGTAGTCATCGTATTGAGCTTGTCAAACATTCATAACGTCAGCATCAGCTCCTGCAATAGGTCTGTCACCTAGCGGTGCATCAAGGACATAATTCTTCTGTGCAGTAATGAGGATAATCCTCAGATCACGGACCCAGTCCGCATCATTGCTACTATCATCTTTCAACTTAGTTTTCTCTAGGAACGCATTAAAATTCAAGGGAACGGTAGCACGGGCCATTGATCTACAACATAGATATGCAAATACTATTAGGACTAAGTTCATGATAAATTAAGTTCAATTAATCAAATTACTTAAGAACTTCCACTTAGATAGACATCCATCAAGTCATCTAAATGATACGTGATCCAAATCAACTAATCCATGTCCGATCATCACGTCAGATGGAGTAGTCATCAATGGTGAACATCTCTATGTTGATCATATCTACTATATGATTCACGTTCGACCTTTCGGTCTCCAGTGTTCCGAGGCCATGTCTGTACATGCTAGGCTCATCAAGTTTAACCCAAGCATTCCGCATGTGCAAAACTGTCTTGCACCCGTTGTATGTGAACGTAGAGTCTATCACACCCGATCATCACGTGGTGTCTCAACACGACGAACTGTAGCAATGGTGCATACTCAGGGAGAACACTTTTACCTTGAAATTTAATTAAGGGCTCATCTTATAATGCTAGCGTCGTACTAAGCAAAATAAGATGCATAAAAGATAAACATCACATGCAAACAAAATATGTGACATGATATGGCCATCATCATCTTGTGCTTTTGATCTCCATCTCCAAAGCATC